>ML783711.1:233958-337128 GCA_009831015.1 Picea engelmannii
AAATTTCTTTTCAAAGACAAATTAAATAGTCTTGCACACAACATAGGAATCTCATGTTTAAGAGAGATTAGGACTATAAGTCCTAAGTCTAAATCAATATATATATATATATATATATATATAGGTGAGTAGGTTAGAGACTAAAGGTAATTACTAAAATCCTTGGTGAATTATCCATACAAGTTTTCTATCCAAAGTAAGTTAGACTGGTGTGGGAATGGCATCATGTGGTAGGCAAAACTTAAGTTACATCAAAAAATTTATAACAGGAATGATGATTTCCTCCTTTTACCATCAAACATATAAAATGAAATTGGAGATTAATGTCCCATTGAAAAAAAAAATTATGGCAAATTTGAGGTACATTACATATGGTATCAGAGAAAAGGTTACAACACTTGGACCTTGAACAGGGCCAAATTAATTACTTAGCACATAAATTATGTTTATGTAAAACTAACAAACCATTACTGTTACAAAGAAAAAACTATTTTCTGTTTTTTGTTAATCATGGCAGCCCAGGATGATGCAGAGATCAGACTTGATGGGAATCCTGAACAAATAACTCTTGAGGATCCGAGACAGAATACTAATGGAATCTCACCTAGTGAAGTTATGGAAATAATGAGGAATCTCCTTGTTGAGCTACAGGTTTTCAAAGAAGACAATGAGGAACTGAAAAAGGCACAACAAGAACATAAGGAAATAAATGAAGTCTTGCTGCGAAGTATAGTAACAAAGAAAACCCCAAAGGATGATAACCAAGAAGAAGAGGTTAGTAAAAGGGCCTCCAATAATTCTGGTCCTGAAGAAGAAAGAGGGGATATCTCATCTGAAGGCACACCTTCAGCTGAAGATAAAACAAAAACATACATAAAAAGAAAACAGGTAGATCACCTTGAGGGAGAATTTAAGAAAATCAAACCAGCTACCTTTGATGGGAAATCTAGAACAGGAGATGAAGTTGAAGCATGGTTATTAGACATCAAGAAGTATATCCATATATACAACTATTCCAGCAATATGAAGGTTCGAATGGCCATCTATAATCTGAATGGAAAAGCCAACATTTGGTGGCAAGAACTGAAATTGGCCAAGGGCCTAAAGGAGAAACAGATGAAATGGTCAGACTTTAAGAAATACTTTAAGAAACAATACCTATCTGAAAGTTACTATGAAAGAAAAACCAAAGCATTTTATGAGTTACAACTTGGTCAAATGGCTATGGAAGATCTGATAAACAAATTCCTCAAATTACTAAGGTTCGTACCTTATATCTGAGAGAATAAAGTAAAAATCCAACAATTCCTAAGATGTTTACCTTAGTCCTACAAGGAAATAATTGAATTTGATAATCCCAAGTCCTTGAGTGAAGTATTTAGGAAAGACCGAATGTGTTATGACCAATACAAACAGTGATCGGAATTTCCCAAGGCTTGGAAAGACAAGAAAAAGGACCGAATGAACCAGCGGAAAAAGGGATACCAACCAACCCCTTATCGGAACATAGCAAAAGATTTCCAAGGAAATATTTTCACTCCAACAATACAAACACACAAGGAGGCGGTAAACTGGTAAATCTGAGAACCAAGAAGTTTGGGGACAGCCCCCTGTGAGCCATTAAAATGATGGGGATGTGGAGAACCTCATCTAAGGAGGAATTGTCCACGTTTGATTTCAGCAAACAAAACTACTGTTCACAATTTACAGGAAGCCTCTACAGTAGGGGATGTAGGAAGAAATTTACATTAGATCAATGCAGCGGTGGATGGCTGACAAGCTCACCACCAGTCCTCTGTGGTGGAAATCGAAGGTAAAATCAATAACACTTGAATTTATGTCTTAATAGATCCTGGAGCTACATTTATTTATATCACTCCCGCTATAGTGGAGTCAAATAAACATAAGAAAAGAAGACACACAAAGTCTTGGCTGGTACAACTAGCAACAAGAACGAAAAGAAAAGTTGTTGACTTTATTTCTGATTATGAGTTCATTTTAGGTGGTCAAAACATGAGGAAAAATATGAACATTCTACCGTTAGGATCTTATGATGTAATTATCGGGATGTATTGGTTAGAAAAGCATAAAGCAGTGATATATTTTTATGAAAAATCACTTAAGTATAATGACGAAAATGACACTATTAGGACAGTTCCAGGTATACAAAAACTAGTCTCAGTTAGACAGATTTCAGTAATTCAGTTCAAGAAATGCATGAGAAAGGGTTGTCAAGTCTATGCCATCCAAGAAACAAACCTGTTAGAAAAAGAAAATAAACCCAACTTGGAGGATTTTTCCGTTTGCATGATTTTAGAGATGTATTTGTGGATGAGATACATGAACTACCCCCATGGAGGGAGATAGAATTTTCTATCGACCTTCTACCTAGTTCATCCCCTATCTCAAAATCACCTTACCGAATGAGTTTCTCAGAATTAACATAACTAAAAATCCAACTACAGGAATTATTGGACAAAGAATATACCAGACCGAGTGTTTCACCATGGGGAGCACCAATCCTCTTTGTGAAAAAGAAAGATGGAACTCTGATATTGTGCATCGATTATAGACAATTAAACAAGATGACTATTAAGAACAAGTACCCCTTACCTAAGATAAATGATCTGTTCAATCAAGTAGGTGGGGAAAAGATTTTCTCAAAATTGGATTTACGATCTGGTTACCACTAGGTTAGGATAAAGGATGAGGACATAAGTAAAACAACTTTTCGAATGAGATATGGACATTATGAATTTTTGGTTATACCTTTCAGACTCACTAATGCGCCAACCATGTTTATGTGTTTAATGAAAAATATTTTCAGTCAGTACTTAGACAAGTTTGTGTTAGCATTTATTGATGACATTCTAGTATTTTCTAAAATAGAAGAAGAACACAAAGAGCAACTAAGGATAATGCTACAAAATTTAAGGAAGCACAAACTATATGCTAAATTCAATAAGTGTGATTTTTATTAGGAGAAAATACAGTACCTAGGACATGTAATATCTACAGAATGCATTGCAGTCGATCCTAAGAAAATAAGGGACATCATGGAATGGCTGATACCTAAGGATGTAGTGGACATCTGGTCGATCATGGGAATCATCGGATATTACCACAAGTTTATAGAAGGATTTTCCAAAATTGCATACCCTATCACATCATTAAAAAAATAAGGGAACCGAGTTTAACTGGTCACAGAGATGTCAGGAAAATTTTAATAAGTAAAAGGAATTGTTAACAACCACACCCATTTTAAAGGTAGCAGATCCAGACAAAGACTTCACCATCTATATAGATGTGAGTAAAGAAGGACTGGGTGGTTTCCTAACCCAAGAAGGGCATGTTATTTGTTATGATTCTCGAAAACTAAAAGAACATGAACGAAAATATGTCACTCGTGACTTAGACTTGGCAGCCATAATACACGCCTTAAATATGTGGTGACACTGCATAATGGGAAGAATTTTTTTGTTATTGACTGACAATAGTGGTGTGAAATTATTGTTTAGTCAGTTGGACCTTAATGCAAGGCAAGCAAGATGGCTAGCCTTCTTGAGCGAATTTGACTTCAAGGTAAGACATATCAAGGGTAAGGAAAACAAAGTAGTTGATGCTTCGAGCAAAAGAGTTCATGGGTTGTTTGAAATAAAAATTAGCAGAGAAGAAAGCGATCTTGAACAAAGGGTAAAGACTGTAGGTAATAGCAACAAAAATTACACTAAAACAGTGGGAGAATTACAAAACACTACAGGAAATTCAGACAAAACATATCTAAGTGTTGACAAAAATGGTCTACTATGATTTAAAAACAGAATATACATACCAGATTCGACAGATTTAAAGTTAATAGTTTTGGATGAAGTTCATAAGAAACCATATTCTAGTCATCTAGGATACCAGAAAACGATGACAACACTAAGAAAGTTATTTTATTGGCCGAATATGAAGGGAGAAACAACATAATACTTAGCTAAGTGTCAAGATTGTCAGCAGGTAAAATCCAAACACCAACATCTAGCCGATCTATTGCAGCCCTTACCTATGCCGGAATGGAAATGGGAGACTATATCGCTGTACTTTATTACAGGTTTGCCAAAAAATCATAAACAAAATGATTCTATTATGGTTGTAATCGATAAAATCAGTAAGTCTGCACACTTTATTCTTGTAAATTCTTCTTTTAAAGCTATTAACATCGTTGAATTATTCATGAAATAAATTTTTAGGCTACATGGTATTCCTAAAATGGTGATTTCAGATCAAGACGTAAAATTTACATCTTCTTTTTTGAAAGAATTGTTTGCAGGGTTAAATAATAACGTGAATTTCAACACGAGTTATCATCCACAAACGGATGGACAGACTGAACGAACAAACCAAATCGTAGAATATATTCTTCGCATGTACGTAAGAACAAAACCAAGGAAGTGGAAAGACTACCTGCACTTGGTAGAATTTGCATATAACAATGGGTACCAAACTTCAGCTAAAATGATCCCTTTCGAGGTACTGTATGGAAGAAAGTGTACGACTCCAATTAGATGGGATAACCCAATTGATAGAATCATGGTTGGACCCGAGATGATTCAGAAAATGGAGAGCACGTTAAGAAAAGTACAACAGAACTTAAAGGAGGCACATGACAGATAGAAAAGTTACATGGAGTAGAAAAGAAGACACTTGGAATTTCAAGTGGGAGACCACATCTATTTAAAATTCAAAGCCCAAAAAATTTCGTTACAGCTAGGGAACTATTCCAAGTTGGAACCTAGGTTTTGTGGGCCTTTCGATATCTTACCTCAAATTGGACACATAGCATACCAACTTGCACTCCCTGCCAATCTAAAAATTCATAATGGGTTTCATGTTTCTTTGTTAAAGACTTATGTTCATGACCCTACTCATATGATCGATTGGAACTTGGTGCAGGTGGAACTAGAAGGCGAGTTCCAAGAGGAACCTCTGTGCATTCTAGACAAGAAAGAAATAACACTTTGAAACAGAGTCGTCGCCCAAGCAAAAGTGCAATGGAAGCACTTTAGCCCTAAGGAGGCCACTTGGGAGTTGGAGGGAGATTTACAGAAATCTCATCCAATCATGTTCCAAGAAAGGAACTAACACAGAGTAAAATGTTTTATTAAAGGGGGAAATGATGTAACATCCCCAAAAATAAATTATTTTTAAGTTTGAAAATTCTTAGGAAATTATTTCCGTTTTTCTTAAATTCGAAATTGGAAAACTTTTGCCATTTATGGAAATTCCAAAATTTGAATTTGGTTAGTTGTAATTAATAATTATGACTGTTGGGCAGAGATCTGATTTGACCCAACTAACTACTTGACTATGACACTTGTATGAAACAAAATATTTTATGATTATTGTTGAAGAACAAATGGAACATCCATGTTAAAATTAGCTGACCATGACTCCATGAGTGGGGAACATGTTGGAACTATCTCAGGGTTGATTGCTACAAGTGGAAAATCAAGAATTTGGCCATTTACAACCCCTGAAAATCAAGGATTTAGAAAGCTACGAAAATTCCCAAGGGGAAAAAGACCTAGGCTCTTTTTCTTGTGGATATATAGCATATGTGAGGAGGCAAGATGTTGCCTAGTATACGAGGGAAAAATTATTGACCTCTTGTTGTTATGAACATTGATTTTTGAGTGTGAGGAAAGGATAATTTATTGATACTGAAGGACTCTTGTTGAGGAGAAGTTCTTATTTATCCCTCATGGATTCATGGTCAGGATAGGGGGAGAACGAGACAAGTGATTTGGCTATTTGGTTCTAAGGTTGGGAGGAATGTGGATGTTCCATTTTTTATTCAGCAACTGTTCATATATGTTATCCTATTCCTTCTCTGGTTGAATGTTATATGGTTAAATAACTGATAGAATGCATCTGTTAATTCTGAATAGGAATATTACTATGGATGAAAATTTGAATTGAATGTTGTTGAACTTAAGGACTGACATAACGCCTCTAAACTAGTTCTGAATGGATTATTTCTATTGTATTTTATTGCTGAGTGAATGATAATTTCCGTAGATATACTAGTTGAAAGAATATGTCTGGTCAAGCTTCTGGGAGAATAGTTCTGTAAGTTACATTACTGTTGTAATGAGATAAAACTGTAGGTGAAAACCTCACAACTAAATTGTGTTTGCGGATTAAAACTATCTATGTACACAATGTGAATGGAAACCAAATCATGTAGATATATATACATATGTTTACATTACTATAGGTAAATGTATACACAAAAACATAGTAATTGATTGAGATTCCTTTCATGTACATGCTAAATCAAAATCAAGATGAAACTCTATGTATGACCGTAATCACGATAAATGCAGGTGTGTGTGTGTATACACACACACACACACACACACACACACACACACACACACACACACACACACACAGTTACAGTTGGAAATCTATGCAGGCATTAATGAAAAACGTAAATTGATTTCTTACAATGAAATGGTTATATATCCATATATATATGTGCACATACTTTATAAATTAAATATACAAACTATTCCAATAATCGAGTAGAACTACTCTAGATAGAGGGATTCCATGAAATTAGGGAGTTACTATCCATTTACTCTTTTATATATGCATATATAATTGTATAGTTGCTTGTATAAAGAGTTGCCGATCCATCTATAAATCTATTGTACAAGAAAATCGAACCCGGACAAACCAAGTTAAAACATGTTCAAACAGATGTGTCGATATTCATTACATGAGTCTTTCCTTTTCATAAACAGTATACGTACAGTCCACTTTAAACAATGTAAGTATAAGAAGAGGCCAGTGTGGTGATAAGATTTGAATAAAATCATTAAAATAGTCATTGTATCATTTCAAATAGGCAGGAGGAAAGGTCTCGTAACTCAACATCAAAGAATTTATTACATATCTCAACCAGACCATAAATCAAAAGGACATCCAATCCTTATGTAGGTATTGTGTCTTATTGTAACAAGTGGAATACATTACCACAAATTGGAAATTTTCTCTTTACCCAGCCACTACAGGAAGTTGGGCGGAACTTTACTTGATAACGATAAATCTAGGATGAAATTGTGGCCTTCACTGTTAGAACCTGGAAGTATGAACTCCTGAAGATTTTATAAAGGGAACTCGAATACCTTTTGCGCGGGGAATATTTAGAATTCAAAATGTTCTGTTACACCAACCCTGAAAGGAAAATCAAGGGAACTTCTGTTAGTATTTACCAATTAGTAATAAGAATTCGTATAAGATATCTATAACTTGATTACTGACATAATTTAATTAAATGTCTTGCAGATATAGTTAGTACTTAACTCAGGCCTATAGGGCAGGCCGACCCTGCTCTACGCATGATTGAGGATGCCACTCACGAGCCCGGAAGGGTTGGAAGGTACAAGGCCCACCTAACGGGTACCCTCACAGCCAAAGGGGGCCATCATTAGTGTTGGTACCAATCACGTAATCAATTGTTTATTAAATGAATTAATCAATAGTGCTAACAATTAACATATAAATTGTATAAAAACATGTTGTGTGAGTAGGGCGAAGGCACACTGTAAACGTTACACACAAAATAAAAGATATAATAAAAGATTGAGTTGAAACACTTCCTGAACTGATTATCTATATTGCAGAGGGAATTTATAAGTCAATGATAGATGCAGAGTTAATATTCTACTAAATTCAAATGTAGTAACTTACACGCAGACCACGATAATGATAGAATAAAATATAATTAACACAAGAATTTCCACAAGCTCAAGAATTTTATGTTGTGGGATATTTTGTTTGGTGGACTATTTGAAAACACAGAAATCACATTTCTTTAACTGTACTGGAAAAAAATGCAATAAACTTAAGGAGGCATTATATGCGTGAGTACCAGCTAAAGGTTTATTGACAATTTCAAAAGGATGGATTTTATAAATAGAAAGAAAGAACATGTAACGTATTATGCTATACACAGTGTGAAACATTTAACTCCATTCTAAGACCACGCGTAACCTCACGAAATATTTAACATCAGGCCTCGAACTACATCAACAGAGAGACTGTAAGGAATAACGACAATAGGAAATATGAAACCCTAGGATTGATTTTACCCATAAAACCTCTACAGGTGTAAATTATCTAAGTCAGAACAAGGGGATGGGATGCTGAGACCTCTCAAGAAGTTGGAGAATAAAACCACAATAAGCATCAACTTATCCAGAAACGGGAACAACTTAGGAAAGTTACAAAGAGTAACGATAATGGGATATTTAAGTAAGGGAAAATAAGATTTTATTCCAAGATTTATTCCACTTTAGTAAAGAACCGAACCTCTATTGACAACCAAAATATAGTGATAACGTAATCTTACCAAGGAGGGAAAATGGCAATATTAGTTCCACCGGATAATGCTTTCCCCAAATTGACAGCCTTGACCTTTGAGAAAATAATACGTAGAGACTTTCGAAGGACTCCACAATGGAAAAATAAATACATTAAACCCTATGAGGAGCCTTAAATACATAGTGTAAATGTTGAGGCTACGAAGGGCGGTCTAGCCATGTGATGAGGGCAGAGTTGGCCTGACTAGATTGGATGAAAAACCAGGTGAGAATATCGTAACTCGCACACACAGGACTTCCATTAAATGGTAGATGCAGAGTCTTAACTCCTTGTGATAGTAGACCATTCCTTCCACATCAAGAAATTCACAAAATTAATAAATCCCTCCATGACTCAATGAGTTGGAACTCGTTCACTTCAACTGCATTATTATAGTTAGCATATTGTTCAAGTGAAGACTTTGTGGGGACATCTTTTAGTTAAGTCAGAGTTAACAAGAATTAGCATGAGATCTCGTTACTCGAACTCTTTTAGGTAAAAGGATTGGAATATCACTAACCACAACTAATTCATAAAGGAACCCATTTAATGATCGGAACTATATATATTGATGCCAAGTGCCTATCACTAAGCCACATATATTCAACTATATATATATATATATATATATATATATATGGTAAGTAAATTTCATTTCAAAGACAAATTAAATAGTCTTGCATGCAACATAGGAATCTCATGTTTAAGAGAGATTAGGACTATAAGTCCTAAGTCTAAATCACTATATATGTGTGTGTGTGTGTGTGTGTGTGTGTGTGTGTGTGTGTGTGTGTGTAGGTGAGTAGGTTGGAGACTAAAGGGAATTACTAAAATCCTTGGTGAATTATCCATATAAGTTTTCTATCCAAAGTAAGTTAGACTGGTGTAGGAATCGCATCATGGCGTAGGTAGAACTTAAGTTACATCACAATAATATATAACAGGAATGAAGATTTCCTCCTTTTACTAGCAAACATATAAAATGAAATTGGAGATTAATGTCCCATAGAAAAAAAAAATTATGGCAAAATTGAGGTGCATTACAAAGGGTCCCAAAAATATCTAAGTGTAGAAGTGGAGCATATGGAGAAGAGTGGTGAAGAGATAAAAAAGGTTAAGTGTGGAGATGGAAGGTGAGGAAGATAAGTGATGTGAGTAATTCAAAAATAGAAAATGGAGAGGAGAACCTGATACTTAGAAAAAATCTTCATAATTTGTCCTTCAAACCTTTAGACTAGATCTTGAATAACTTAGGCATGCAGAAACGAATTTCTGATCCGAAAAGTGCATGATGAAGCTGAGACTGAGGGTTGTAAAGTGAACTTATAAAAGTTCAAAAAATGTCTTATTTTTATATCAAGTATTTTATGAATCCAAGAGAAGAAAAATATAGATGACCAAATTTCGGTCAACACAAGGTACCAACAATCTCACTCTATCCTAATTTCTTAAGGATGGAACAAGATGTTTTCAAAAAAAATCTATCCCAAGGGGTTAACATGGGGCCAATTTAAATATCCTTGAATGAGGTGCACTAGTCTATGTCAACGAATTTACTAAAGCTATCATTCACAAATGGTAGGAAATATTTCTTGTGTTTTCCCATAAAAAATTGGTCATAAAGAATGCATTTATGCTAAATAAAAATCATCTAATTGAAGTTCCAAAAAATCAGCAATTTAAAAATAAGGATAAGGTTTTTAACAAGAATACAAAGGAAAGTCATACCTCCAAAAATCTAACAATTGATTGAACCTCCAAAAATCTTGCAAATTAGAAGATGGAAATAAAACTCTCAACTTCATCCAAAAATCTATCGAATTAGAAGATGGAAATAAAACTCTCAACTTCATATTTTGAAAACTAGGCAAGGTTTCCAATAATCCTAGTAAGAACAAACATTATGGGAAGGTTGAGCATCACAGTTTCATTGTCTCCAAAGAAGAATCAAAAGAAAATTTGCGAATTCAAAGCTAAACAAGTGTTTCATGGCAGCGTAGACCCTACTAGGTTGGAATAAGAGAAAATGTAGTGCTATGGCGGGACTGAGCACAAACACGTGGGAAGTAACTTGAAGTACATGTGGTATCCATGTAGAGGATGACTTGTCGCAGTGTGTCACAGGCCAGCCACAAGACATTTGTCTTGTAGATGACCCCCAAGGTTAATATGTGAACAACGCAATTTTTTTCTGGGGTGTGTATAGTTCAAACATGGGACTTAGAATTTTTTTGTCTCAATGACTTGTAATAAAGGTTCCTGGAAAATAAGACTAGGAAGAATACACATTAAGCATTCAAATATAATAAACACAATTTCCTAACATCCAACATACTTGAAGGAAAACAAATTTAGCATTTCCGAATTAGTTTTCTTTGAAAATTATCAAAAATTAACAATGCCTTGAAACAAAGGTTCATGGAAAAAAGGACCAGGAATCACACACATTAAACATTCAAATATAATAAACACAATTTCCTGACATACAACATAGTTGAAGGAAAAAAAAATTGCATTCCCGAATTAGTTTTCTTTGAAGTCTATAAAAAATTAATAATATATGTTAAATATTTCTGGAATTTGTTCCATATTTCTCGAAATTTAAATGTGTTGGTCATAAAGATTGGGATTGGGGCTCCCGCGGACCATAAAATAAATAATTACAATAAATAGGAATGTAGAAAGAAGAAGTGCGTGACGGTAGAGAGGAAGACCTGAAAATAAGAAATTGGAAGTTATGAGTCTTTGGTTAGAGATTCCTATTTAAAGTGGTAGAATAACTGAATTGATAAAGAAAACAAGATGTGATTAATATAGAATTACTATGAAGCTGATGCATTTTCATAGTTTTATTTGACGACCACTCGAATCGTGTGAACTGATTGTTTCCCTTCGTCGATGAGCTTATCCATTCTCCATTGGAACCATTCTTCAATGTAGCTTCTCATGGGGGGCACATTGATTTCATCCCATATTTCTATGTTGAAAAGGTTGTTTTCTAATTTCTTTAGATCCATAGAAATACTATGCAGATCCTGTTAAATTTCTTCATTATGTGCCGAATAGTCTAGTAGCCAGTTCTCGACCTCATATGCACCATATTCAAGGATGTCATAAACTATTTCTAAAGACAACCCCTTTAAAATATCAAGTTGTTCATCGAAGGATTCTTTGGTCAAGGAAAAGGATTTGAGGATTAAGTTTGGGTCTTGAACCTTATTGGTACTTCCGGATAAGTTTATTTGGGTCATGTTTGTGAATAATTCTTCTTTTTATGATATGGCTTTTTCACATGATTCGACAATGAGCTGCAGGTTCTTAACTTTATTTTTCCAGCATTATTTTAATTTTTTGATCCGCTTTGGGAAGGGGAGATCCTCTTGTATTATTTTCAGATCCAAGTTGTTGATGGCATGGTTGGAAAAAGGGGTCACCATCTGTTCATAGAAACATTTTTCATTTTTTAAATTCGTCTGCAAATGTTCATACAAATCATTTTCCCTGTTTCGAAAGGAAGCTATATTTTGTGATGTTTCCCAGGCTTCAGTAATTAGCTGCAATCTTTTCTTGATGTTCTTATATACAATGGCTCTACACGATGTAGCAGACACGGTTTTTGCTAAAGGACTGGAAAACTCTAGGGTAGCAATGAAAGCCTCCTCCAATTCCTTGACTCGGTCGTTCAGTCTGGCATTCTCTGCTTCAATTCCTCCAATGGAATCATCAAGAGAATCATCGGTTACACGATGAAATCGAGAGATTTGGGATGGATGCATTTTCCTAAATTTAATCTTTGTATGAGATTTTCCTTTCTTATTTGTTACATCTCTCTTTTCAATGATTAAATTTTTAGATTGGATGTCAAAAACAACACTCTGGAATATGAAGGATTCATCTTCGTAAAAAATGTCAGTCTCAGTTATTTCCATTGTGGAACTATCATACATCACGTCCGCGAACGGGTGAACTTTTTGCATGTGCTCAATTTCAGTTTCAAGCTACATGTGCTCACTTTCAATTTTGGTTTCTTCCTCCTTCCCTACAATGTTTTTTCTCTTCTTTGTTAGGGGAAGCTTGTGAGAACTATCATTTTTTGTGTGAGGAGGGTTCTTATCTCCTCCTTCGTTTGAATATTTATGGGTTTCTTTCTTACTGGGGTGGGTCGTTGAAGCGATGATCCGTGATGTCATGCTCTTCGGAGTGCTATTCGGGGCCCGAAAACTCTTCTCACCGGATACTTTTCCCTGTTGTTTGTACAATACAATTGTTCTTTTCAATGTCTCTACATCGCAATCGTCAGAAGCAGGAGCGGTGTCGTCACTTTCTCTTTCTTCAGTCGAGATTCTATGGATAAAGGAGCTGCTAAAGCCAACTAATAGTAAATGTTCTCGAAAAATCCTATTAGGGTCGAACCCTTTTAGCCTTTTATCATATGTTAGGTTCACGTTCTTGAAATGTCCTGCGAATTCATCAATCTTGTTGATGTTTCTGCACACAAATTCCCTGACTTTCCAGGGCAGAGGAAGGAACTATTTTTTTCTCTTGTCATGGAAAAAATGCAACCAATGGTTGTATTGCCTTGCTATTTCTATAAAAAACATCTTGTGTGTGATGTGGCATGGAATGAAAGAATGATTTTCCTTGGAGCCAAAGACCATTAGTACACTGTAATTTTCCTTCTGTTCAAGTGTCCCCTTCCTGTCCAAAAACTTGGTTGCTTGGATAGACATCCAGGGAGCATCCTTTCCTAACAATAAATCTTTGAAAGTTGAGAAAAAGTCATTAAAAACCTCATAAAAACAATGGGAGGCCTTGTGCCTCCATAAGGCTTGGTACTAGAATGTTACTGGGTTGAATTCATAGTTTATTTTCTTGGAAAGAGATAGTTTTGGAAACAGACAACAATGCACTATTGCAAAAATCAAGTAGGATGAAATTTAAAATTTATTCGATTCTTTGAATCGTGATAGCTGGGAACAAATTTCAATGGAAATTATCATCCCCCAATCGAAAATGAATTGTTCCTTGACTGTGAAGTACAAAATATAAATAACTATATGGGAAATGCTTACCGTGGATTCCTGTCTCGTTATTCTTGTAAACAACCAAGCAATTTCCCAGAATGGATTTCTAAAGGAACTGACCTACAACTTTGTGGTATCTTTAGGAACTTTTGTCGGGTCTTCGAGGAAATTGGGAAAGAGGTCCAACCCATTATCATGTTTTTATAGGAACTGCTTGTAGTCTTTTCCTCTGAAGGTCAATATTGGCTCCGACAATCTTAACATCTTGTAGAATACTTAAGGTGACAAAGAAATAGGAAAATGGTCATGCAGTGGAATAATTCGTTGGCTTAAAATATATTTTTCAGCACACCAAGAGGCCACCTCCTTACAGTCAAAAACCTCAGGGACGCAGCCTGGACGAGCGATTCCAGAGGTCCAAATCACTTTGCTTTAGATGGAATGGGATGAATAGTAAGAGTATGCCCTAAACCACTGGAAGTTATGGAACTCACATCCGAAGATATTCACTGTATCGCCATAGAACTACTATCGAGATGCTGCCATAAGTTTACAAGAACATTTGTTTGGTCCACACAATGTCTAAAATGAAGAGTTGGAAGGGATAATACAACCCTATGCAAATCTTGGTCCAAATGTGTGTGAATGGGAGATCTCCTCGAGACTTTTTCTCATTGATGAAAATTTTGACGGTTGTTGCATGATGCATTGTTAGCATTAATGACTAGTAATTGCATACATAGAAGTGTGAATATGGAAGATACGAAAATGAGAAATTAAGGATTGGATATTTCTTGAATGGTCCAACCTGATGACCTGTGTTTGAGATGAACAGTCGGAAGGGATAATATAAATCTCTGTATATCGTGGTTTAATGCATATTAATGGAAGATCTCCTCGAGTGTTTCACTCATTAATGAAAATTTTGACAGTTCGTGTATGGTGAGTTGTTAGCATGAAAGGTTACTAATTTCATATTAAGAAAGAAGTATGAAGTTCACGGGGATGGGAAAGAGAAATTAAGGAGTTTCTAATTATCGAAAGATGTTGGGTGAGCTTCAAAGTAGTGTTCCAAGGTACAATCGTTGGAATTGAGGGCCTAAGGGTCAAATTATATGTCTCGGAATTTTTTGAGTGCAAAACGCATAACACAGAAGAGGGCATCATGGGACAATCGAGAGGGAAATTGGTATATCGTGGAAGTCCGGGTAATGTTTGCAAGACACGGATCAATGGAAGTGCAAACGTGAGCCCACCTATCCGGGAACCCACAAATGAAAAAGTGGCTCAAGTATGGAATAGAGAAACGATTGGGTGGATTCATTTTCACTAATATATTGAAACTTGTAATATATATCCCATTGTGTGGAAAGATATTTTCTACATGTCTATGGGCAGAAAAGAGAAAATAAGAAAAGATAAATTAATTTAATATCGAGGAGTCGAGCTTCATTTAAATTTCATTGTCTCGTCGACACTTTTTCGTTTTAATGATGGTCAGTCCGATTGTTTCAGGATGAATTGTTAGCATTAAACCTGGTCGGGCACAGTAAACAGTGACTAAGAATTGGATATTTTTTGAACCCACCAACCCGAGGAACCGCGAAAGAGATTCCATGAAATGGGAAAGTATGGAAAGCGGTCGGACGGGCTTCATAATTAGGGTGACAATGGTTCCCCAAGAGACGTGACTTCCAAAGGTTCAAATTATATGTCTTGGAACTTGAGTACAAAATGTGTACCATAAAAGAGGGGATGATATGGGAGTCTGATGGTCAATTTGTATATGGAAGAACTGTGGGAGATCTCCTCAAGCATTTATCTCATTATTGTCTTGTTTAAGGTTCATGCATGATGAAGCTTGCCAATTGCATATTCAGATAAAAGTAGGAAGGTGAAGGGGACATGGAAAAATAATTAAGGAAGGGATAATTATCGAAAGAAGTTGGTGATGCTTTGAAATAGGGCTAGAAGATACAACCAATAGAGGTGAGGGACCGAGGGTCAAATTGTATCTTTCGGGAGTGTTGACTAAAGAATGCGTAACACGGAAGAGGGAATGATGGTGCATTCCTATGGAAAAATTGTATATCACGGAACTCTGGGTACTATTTTCTAGTGGCAGAACATTGGAAACACAATCATGAACCTGCCAGTTCGGGAACTCGCAATCGAAAAAGTGTCTAAGTATGGAACAAGGAAATGGTAGGATGAACTTGATACATAGTAAATGTACAACATCATGGATATACAACCAACTTGGGGTTAAGTATTGAAAGGAACGACGGGCAGTCGGGCTCGTGACGGGCATTCCAAGAACTTTGGCCACTGTTTGCAAGTCGCAGAAGATTAGAAACACAATTTTGAGGCCATCAATATGGGAACCCACAATCGAAAAAGTGTCCAAATATGGAATATGGAAATGTTGGCCTGGACTTGTTTTCGCTAATATATTGAAATTTGTAATATCTTTCCCATTACCTAGAAAGATCTTATCTACATGTTTTTGGACAAGTTATGTAGGGATGGTTAGTCCTCAAGGCTTTTGCTTATTAATGATGATCTTTACGGTTGTTGCATGATGGCGTCTTAGCATTAAACCTTTGGTGTTTCATATTTGGAAAGAAGTACGAGGACAACCAGAACAAGAAACAATGACTAGGAATTGGATATTTCATGAACCTGTCAATGCAAGGATCCAAAATAGGGTGACACGGTCTCCCCATAAGACGTGAGACCCTAATAGTCAAATTGTAGCACTTGGAAAATTTGAATGCATAATGTGTAACATGAAATATGGGACGATGTCGGAGTCCGACAGTCAATTTGTATATGGCAGAGGTTCGGGTGCCAATTGTTTCATACCAGTGTGTTCAGTTGTCACTAGTAAGACCATAATCAATGTATTTTTGGAAGGGCACAAAGTTAGTGGGGATGGAAGGTAGTGATAGATACTTTGAAACATTTTTGAACCCTGGTAGAGTGAATATTGCGAGTTCGAGGAGTTTGCGGTGGAATTGTAGATCACATAAGTTTTGAGTGCAAGATGTATATCATGGAACAAGAAGAAGCAGAGTTCGAAAGGGCCAACCCAACAACTGTAGCTATAAAATTGGATAAGTATGGAAAGGAACAATGGTTAGTTGGATTCGTTATGTGAGGATATAGATGGAGATGAAGATATGTCAACCTACCAACCCTAGAACCTTTGATCATAGAAATGTGACTAAGTATATAACCAGAAAGCGATAATAGACAAGAAGAAGAAAAGGGAAAAAGGGCCAAGTATCTCACAGAACATCTATTGTTCATCTATTAATTCCAATCTTTTTGAATCCTTGGTCATTCTTCACTAGTAAAAGAATAAGTTGTAGATCACATAAGTTATTTGGGTGCAATATGTATATGACCGAACAAGGGACATAAGTGTTGGATACCACAAACCCAGAACCCGCTGGTCAGATAATTAGCTAAGTATTGAAAGGGACTGCGGTCGGTCAGGCTCATGGTGTGAGGATATTGTTATAACCCTAAATTGCACTAGACATACATACCTGTCATCAGGCCATCTTACTTGTTATTTTTTCCAAGCCATCATTGAACAACTCTTATAAAAAACCATTTTTTGGAATATGTACGCACCTTGCACCATTACTACACGCGTACACATGCTTGTTTCACCATTACAACCCATGTATACTAACAAAAAGTGCGAAAAGTAAAAAATTGCAAAGGGATACAGGTTTTTGCGCAATTACCTAACCATTTGACCACCCATAGCCATTCCCCCAACCGAATAACTATATTTTTGGCCTATAAAAGAAGGTGTTGGGGTCCCTTTCCAAAAAGAAGCATGAGAGCAAAGAAACTCTACCCATTTGAGTATTCCCCCTTTGCCCCAATATTTTGCAACCACATTGTGAGTTTGAGCTAGAATTCATTTTTCATCCCTTTTTTCTCCATTGCAAACCCTTGCCATATCCCTAGAGATAACTAAAGAGGAGAAGAATACATGGAAGCAGTTGGTGCACGGTGAAGAGGAGCCCAGGACAGAGTTCGAGGAGCAGTTTTCGGTCTCATATTGTAAGAGACTTTTTGAGATTAATATAAAGAAATACTTTTTCCATCCCGCCAAATGATGTCTTCAATATTTATGATTTATTTGTATTTTGGTTATGATATCTTACCCACTAATCCATATATAGAATGCATGCTTGTAGTTTCTTGTTTGTCTTTTGGTGAATGCAGGATGGCCTTGGGAGTAGATTTGTAGTCGAGAAACAACTAAGGGCAAAGGGATCGAAACCAGACGCGGAGTTTAGGGTAATCTTACCGGATCCCTGTACATTGTTTTTTATGTATGATTGTGGAGTAATGTTGGGATAGTTGTTAAAAGTAGGAGAATTTAGACAGTTAGCTCTGCCTACACTTTAGAACCCTAGTGTAGTCCGTAGGGAGAAGGGATGATTTTAGGGAATAAATTTCGCTCATGGGCTATTTTTCCATGGTTTTTCCAAAAACGAGATTCGCTATTTTAAAATTATTCACCCAAATTCTATAGGATATAATTATCTTACCTTAAAAATCACCGAAATTTTATAAAAAGTATATAAAATCCTTAGAAATTTGAATATTTTTACAAAAATATCACCAATCATTTATAGTTGGCATATGAAGGGTTAGTAAGATTCGCCAAGGTTTCTACATTTTAAAATAAATTTCCATCCTTAAAATCATCCCTGGTAGGGAGTTTTTTCCGCTATAGCAGAATTGGCGACCATAATGGGGAAACCTATAGGGTTTTATAGGGGATACTCTTTTTGGGTGTTTTAACTGGTTTAATTTCCTTTTTTGAGTTTATGTAAGTGTCTGAGTCTTTAAGGGATTCTATTCTTCCATATCAGTATTCCCTACCTTGACAACTTGACTGTTGTTTTCTTTTTATAGAAAGTTATAGAGGTGTATGTGGCCTGTAGTGGGTCTGCACACGTACATACGCTCCCTACCTTTAGACAGCTTGCGTACATATGTAGGTTGTTGAAGTGTCAGTAGCATGCTTGTGTTGAGAATTTTTTTTTTAAAGAAGAGGTAGTCATCCTATTCCTTGTCAGAAGTCATACTTCTCAGGGGTTTTCTTGATCTAGTCCTGGTCCTTGTTACAAAAGTCTGTAGCCTAGGTCTAACCTCAGTATAGCGTTTTTTCATCAAATATTTCTTTTGTTTTATTTATTAAGGTTTTTAGACGATCTTGTGAGTATGTTCTGATCTGCCTGTTTCGTATTGTCAGTGACTCCATGCGATCCGCAGTGGGCCAAAAGTCATTTCTTGGTCTTGTATTGTCTTCATTTTACCCTTTTTTTCTTTAGAAGAAAAGAACAGAATTCATTTTCAAGTTTCTTGTTTTGAAGAATAAAATGATAAAAAAAAAAATTCATTTCTTTGTTTGGTAAAAGTAGTTTAGGTTAGTTGTTTTATTTATCAAGGAAAAATAAAGTTTTCTTAAGTTCTTTATCTGAATACTTAGGACATTAAGTAGCTCCTAGTCAAGCGAAATCTTGTTTTAGGTTTTTCTTTTCAAAGATCTGAGAAAAATAGTTACGAAAAAGTTTGGTGAAAGAGTTTAATTTGGCAAATCTTTATTTGTGAAGAAGAAGTAGTTTGTTTTTAGTTTCATTTCATGCTCTTCTCTTTTGTCTCTTAAAGAACATCATTGGTTTCACTTTCGTTCCCTTTGACTTGAGACAACCACTAAAATTGACGATTAATTAAAAGTTATTAGACTTTGTGTTTGTAGGGTCCATCAATTTAGTCTAGGCTAGAGCCTTGATTTAGGATTGGAGAGGAAACTCTTCAAGGATACAAAAACAAACATAAGAGTCTGTTCTAGGGAGTGCTTGAAATTCCAGTAACCATAAAAGTTATCCGAGACCCCCCTCTAACATAAGGGCTAAGCACGAGGTCATGTGCAGAAAGGTAGTGGATATAACCCCTCCAAATTCGAACCAAGCATAGTGGGGAACGCATATAGAGGGCTCATCTTGGGATTTTGTTAACCGCATTTCCCATGAAGTTTCATGGGTGTTATCACAGAAATTCCATCCGCAAATGGTTACAGGAATCCAACATCTCCAAACAGCTATTAGTTCACCCCTCGACAAAAAATTCATTTCCAAAAGGCCCAAAACAATACAATCAGCAATAAAATCAACATGCGCTAAGACTACACTGGGAGCATGCGCCATTCATAAATGTAGGAAAAAGCGTGCATGTGCATGATGCACGACTATGGATGCAAAAAACCGTGCATCGATCAAAACGACACATTTATGATATTGGTTGGCCTCCCACCCACTTCTGGTTTAGCTTCCAAGTCGATTTGACATCCAAATCTTGGTTGAATCCGGATGGGTGGTTGGTCAAAGACCTAAGGGTGCCCTAAATGGCCCCTTGTTCACTCTAAAAGCTAGTTGAATAATGCCTCAAAGTTATGATATAAAAGGAAGCCATGGGTGCACTATATTTTCAAGGAATTCATTTGTATTGTTATGTTGTTGATATTCTCTTGGAGGATCCTCTTTCCTCATCAAGAGTATGCTAGCACCATTGCACTTAGCCATTCATATCACCTCTAGAATGAATGTGCTTTGGATTCTCTTCACCATTTCATTCTAGTTCCTCATTTTGTAAGAAGAGATCAATATTTGGGGGTCCAAGATTTCTCCCTTGGAGGAAGAGGGGACCCAAATTCTCCCCTTATGTTTGGTGTTTTCTTTCCACTAATACAATCCTTTCCATTGGTGGCATGAGTATTCTTTATTCCTTGTTCTTATGTTCTTATGCACTATAGTTTAATTGTTTTTATCATTATTAGTTTAATTCTTTGCTTATCTTTTATGATTTATCTTTCTAACCCTTTCCTTTACTACTGTCTTGCATAGCTGACCCAACTGGGCTTGTAAGCACCATTATTTTTCTCATTTAGGTGACAAAAGAGGTGCAACAGATTGGCGACTCCACTGAGGAAAGGTATCAATTTCCTACCCCATTTGGGTTATTTTAGTTCTTCTTCTTGTTTCTTTAACTTGCAAGGATCATAACCGGCCCAAGCCAACTTGCAAAAGGCTAAGTTCAAAGCTAAGTAGAGAGAATTTCATCTGAAATTTTCTTCACGATCATGTAACAGACAATGCATGCATGTTTTAACCCACAGACGCGTCTTCAACACGTGCGCCAAAACCATTATATCACTCAGCGCCTTCTGCGCACCTGCGCCCATAAATCACTTTCAATTCGCACATTAGTGCTTAGAGAGCCTTTGTCTATTCTAAGGCTCGCACACCTATGTAGAAACACACACATTCTAATCTTTTTGTGATCTGTGGAAGGTCCATAGCCTTCTTAAAGTTGATTCCATACATATTGTAATCTGCACCACACTTACATTCCCTCTCCATATAAAGGGAATAGTCAAAACGTAGGCACTTATGGGGTTAAAAATCATTATTTTTCCTCTTTTTCTTTCATGTTGCCACATGGATGGCTTGCTTTGATTAAATTTTAAGTTGGAATCATTCTACATCACATATAAAAATTGCATTGGGACCAGAAATTGGATATTAATCATTGAGTATGCTCTTCTCTCGCTCCCCAAAGCGATCTTGAGAATCAGAAAAAGGTTGAAGGAAAATTTTATCTACCTTAAAAAAGACAAAATATTTAGGAGAGGACAACAACCCCCCTCCCCCCCCGAGACTCCTCTTAGTTTATTTTCAAACACATCTTAAGATTGTAACGGGCCCATACATGCCCACTTGCTACAAAGATAGGATAGTGTTGAAATTTTATTTCTTAGATTAAATCACTAGGGAAGTTTTAAGGTTTTGTAACGGGCCCATACATGCCCACATGTCCACAATCTAGGATAGTTTCAAAGAAATCTTAGATTAAATCACATTAGGGACTTAAAGGAATAGTAAGGACGCACATGTCCACATGCTAGTTTCCTAGGGACTTTAAAATTCCGCAAGGTTGTACCAATGACATTTAGTTAATTAGGTAATCAATATTTGTAAGGACCAAGAGAAGTCCACATGCAGCAAGGTGACACCTAAATTATTAAAAATATTGGCACACTTTCACTTGATTCACACACAAATTCACTACTCACTCAGTTTCATCTCAAAACATGGAGGTTGAAGTAAGTTTCCTCCAAAGGGATTCCGAAACACCCCACCCTTTTCTTGACGAAAATCTCCACTCCCACTTAATTTCAATGAGATTGGCTCACACCCCCAATCTCTCAAACAACCAAACCTAAAATTTTTCTAAAAAACCCACTAAGTTTTCCTCCACAGGAGGTGCCAAAAGAATTTTTTTTGTCTAGGTAGGATTTCAGGGATAGGCATCCAAATAACTCCTTGTTATCTAGTTCTCACATCTTCAAACAATAGAAGTTGTCAAATAGGGAACTTTAAATCCTCTAAGTCAAGTGTTCCTAACACCATAAGGAAGGGAGATACCCATGAAGGGTTGAAGGCCAAGGTATGATTGTTCTGTGCATCCCCCCTTGCGACACCCACCTCTTGGATGGGATCCAGCCCGTGACCCATTTTTTAGGCCGGAAATCTAAATGTCACACTTTGAATGAGGTGTCTAGTGACCAAATTTTAAGACATATACCCAGGTGGAAATTGTGGGTTGCAATTACACCTTGATCGAATTTTGTGTGGCTATTGGGAAATATCACTAGCTCTTTCAGGATATCCACCCTCTACCCCTCATTATAATTGATTACTTCATCCTTCATTTGTTCCTCTTTCGGTGGCTTCAGAACCCACTATTGAGTGTTATTGGAAGGTCCAGTGTTGTTTGAGAGGAAGTATGTTATGTCTTTTAGGACACAAGCAATTTTTTTCTTTGTTCTCCCACATGGACAAAATCCACCTACCCACATGTATGCTTCTTTATCAATTTATTTATGTATGATGTTCTTATGATTACATACGATTGTGATATATATTGTGAATGTCCAAGTTATACAACGTATCTTGTTCATTAATTTCTCTCATCACCATTTTCACACATCCACCTTGATAGTCGGACATCATAGGGGACCCACAGAAACCCCATCATTCCAGATGCTTGCTAAATATCCCTCCCATTCGAGGGGGAGGTCCTAGTCTTGCCAACTCATCGGCCATACTTCCCCACAGCCCTATGAGTGCTACTTTCTTGGGATCAGCTTTGATTGGTTCCACTCTATTTGTGTCCACTTCCCAAGGTCAAACATCCCCACACTCTCCTTTCCACGAAAGCAGGGGGGAAACTTCTTCTCAAGGGGGAAGTATAAACCCACCTAGTCCCCCTCAAGGGTCAGGTATGCAAAACACTCACACTATGGATGGAACTAATTCTCTGCCACCACCTCAGATGCCATACTTGGATTCCCTCAACATACCGGATTTGACTAAACTCATGAATGATCCTATATTGCACAACCCCACATGGCCAACAATGCCTACCAAACTGCCTTCAGACATACCCAAGTTTGAAGGAAAACCGGGAGATGATCCCATCAACCATATCATGATCTTTCACTTATGGTGCTCTTCAAACAACATCACGGATGATTCCATCCAATTGAGGTTATTTCAATGAACACTCACTGGCCCATCAACTAAGTGGTATGTAGAAGAACAAATAGGGTCTCATGTGACCTTTGAATCCTTGGCCAAAGCATTCTTGACCTTATTTCAACTACCAATTCTTCATGACAATGGCCTCAAACTACTCTCATAATTTAAACAAACCTCTGCCATGCACATCACTGACCACATTCACGAATGGCATTGACGACGTAGTCTCTGCAAAGCTGAAGCTACTCCACAACAAAGTCTCAGTTGGTTCCTCAAATAACTTGTTTCCCTCCTTTCCAAAGATGTGGCCACCACCTTCCCCCAGTCTAAAGAAGAAGCCATTAGCAAGGCCCAATAGTTTGAAATCATTTACTCACAGTCAGGGTACTTGTATACAGTACTACCTGATGCCTCGAGACCTGTTCCATTCAGCCAGGACAAACTTGAGATGTCTGACTCAGCGGATGTATTGATTGGTACCACTACACACCACAATTCACATCCCCAACAACCACCAATGTATGGAACCACTCAATATCTACCTGCATACGGAGAAACCCATTATTATAATCCTCCCCCTTATCCACAACCATGCCCCTTGACCTTTCCTCCGCCCACGAGAATACCACCTCCAGCACCCACAATATGCCCCGTAGCTCAAACTAATTTTGGTACCCCCTCCACCTCTGCTTACACCCTAAGAACTAGTGAAACCACCACACCTTCCTATGCAACCTACAGATCATTACCACATCATAATATGTACTTTCCATTTCCTGGTCCCCCGCAGCCTATTCCTTCACCACAAGGACAACCACATGTTGGGGTTAACTTTGTTCAACCATATCTCATTCAACAATAGAAAATTTTTTATCAATTGAATATGGCTAATCCATCCCATCAGTCGCAACAATTTCAGAAAGAAAGGGAAAAACCAAAAAAATAATAATCTCGGACCAGGAAGAAACCATAACTAGCCCCAGTAGAACCAACCTGTAGGGGGTAACCAGAACCAGGGGAACCAGAACCCTCAAGGGGGAAATAACAACAAACCTCAAGGAAATAACAACAACAATATTTGGAAAAACTTCCCTTGTGCCCTTTGCAGTGAGTATGGCCATTATACTCACCATTTCCCCCGAATTGCAGACTTCAAACGGATGAAATAATTTAGTAATGGACCACATCCGCCAGCCCCGCCTGCCCCCCAGCAGGCCCCACAACAATATATGTAGCACCCACCCCCAACCATGTTGCAAAACCCCATACCACATCAAGGGGTGATGAACACCCAATAGGAGATGCACCCTGCCCTACCACAAGCAGGACCATATCACAACTGAAGCACTTCGGTAGATCGAACTATCCTCCTCACTAGTGAGGAAGAGGTCCTTCTACAAATGCGTAGTCATCAATACAGTGAACCCTCTGACCTGAATCCCCGTACCTAGGAGACCACCCCAGTCACGACTAACCCAACTTTGATGATTCCACACCCTAATACTGAAACACCTCTTCGCATCCCTCACATCCCATTGCGAAGGAATGTCGATAACCCTCAATCTAGGGAAACCCACAATTATAGTCTGGTCGACGAATTGGACCAATCCCCTGCTTCCATGTCAGTCTTAGAAGTTCTTCAAACCTGACCTACTCAACATAAGTCATTACTTTCCTCTCTAGGGACAATCGACTGTGTTGATACTCAACTCATCACATTTGATCTCGACAGTGGAGAACCCCGTCTCCACGCTCTTGTCTCTTTTCAAATGCTGGTTAAAATCTGGAACATCATCGTTCACCATTACATCATTGACCAAGGTGCATCCACATGCATCATGTCCAAAACCGTTTGGCAAAAACTTGGCTCTTCAGAACTAATACCATCCATTATTACTTCGAGGGATTACAACAGATGAACCTTGTCTCCTGAGGGGCTCTTCCAAAATTTCCCCGTCGAACTCGGGGGAAAAACTATCCTTATTGACATTGAGGTTATCGATGCCCCACTTGACTAAAATATTTGTTTGGCCGTAGCTACATGTATTCTATGAAGGTAGTCTCCTCTTCTATGTTCTAAACCATGATGTTTCCCCATAACAGAAATATCATTACCATTTATCAGGTTTCACATTATGAGCCTAACCCTTCATCCAACATCGACAACATCCTACCTTTCATCCACACTAATCCAGATGCCTATCCACTCATCAATATGGGCCCCATAATTTTTAAGGACCCATCCTTACTAGGGACATACCATGAAGCACCACCTCTCATTCATCGTTCCGTACAATAATGTGTCATCTCTACCAAAGGAACGACAACTGGAGATACTCTCTCTCCCACGAAGGCCCCTTTCATCCCTAACGTCCCACTAGTCACAGAAATACTTCCTCAGGAATCTCCTCGACCTTGTTCAAATATACCCATTCCTGATCTTCCCCTCCCCTAAGGCCATATTTCAATTTGGGAAACATTCCCACAAGCCATTACCCAAATACCTTTCTTTTACCCCCCACCAGGTGTACAAGCTTTCCAAGTAGCTGCAACGTTCACCCTTCCTAACATGGTGTTGGCAATCCCAATATGGTATCTAAATCCACCTAAGATGGTCCCTCAGTTATCCCTCCCTCCCCAAACAGAAGGAATCCTAATGCAGAGTCCCATACATTCCCCACCGTCCCACTCACAACCCCACTCGTTAGCACCCTTGCTACAGCTAGGGGCATACGAAAAAAGAAGGAGCCCACTGCTCCACTTCCCCCATGTGTCCAACCTCCTTGTGTGCTATGCGAGAAAGATGGACACCCCACCAACAAGTTCCCATCTCTCCCTGATTTACGTAATCTCACTCAACTCCTTCTAAAACCACCACTGCTCATCACTGCCTCAAGTACTGTCGCTATCTCCAAGAGATGCTAAAAACCGTATGCTAGAGCTTTCAGCAAGAACCCACCCCAACACATGTCACCAAAATTCATTATGTCACGACCTCAGTCAAGGAATGTATGAGATGTCTTTTCTCTCTATGTGAATCACTTGATCATTTCACATATCAATGTCCTATGATCATTGAATATAGGCATCGCCAACTGGCCCTTATTCAAAATCATACATCCCCTCCTCCAGCAGAACCAGTGAGTACCCTTACCCTATCACTTGATATGGTTCATATATTTTCACCGGAACTTGAGGCACTCCCTACTCCCCCATGGTTCCTAGATGATTTATATGAGGATTTACCCCCAAATCCCCCCAATTCTCCAATTCATTTCCCCACAAAAATTCTACACCCGACTACCATTTTCAACCAACAATAAATAAATATTTGGTTTATGTCGAGAGAACCATCTCAAACTCCTTTTGATACCCCCTCTACATCGTCACCACCAGAAAACAACCCCACGATGCTAGCCACCAAAATCACTCCTTTCGATACCCTATATTCTTGACAGTTTCACTGCGATGAATACATCCTTGAGGATTTAACTAAACCTAATTGCCCATGGGACGCACTTCACCACAGAGCGCATTTTCCTTCATAGGAAGTTGTTGGGCCTCCTAACCAAAACCTCATCTACATAGTCAAAACCAAATATTTTCTCCCATCAGAGCATATAGATTGGTTCAAAAACCCTCTCCTTGGCCCCGACACTTTCGAAGAAAGCAATATGGCCAATATTTCCCCCACCATCAAAATCGATATTTCCATCAAATTTGGAGTCATAGAGGAAATTACCATTGGCACCACATGCTCTCCTAAATAAATCACCACCTACAAAGCTCTCTTCCAGGAATATCGGGACATCTTTGCTTGGTCCTACACAGAGATGCTCAGCTTTGATCCCTCTATTGTCAAACATCGTATCGACACCTAGCATGATATCACACTTGTCCGTCAAAAATAGCGTCTGTTAGACCCATCCAAAGAAGCAACCATCAAGGCCGAAATTGACAAATTACACATTGCAGGGTTCATATACCTCATCGCATATACTTCATGGGTCTCCAACTCCATCCCTATGAACAAAAAACAAGGCACTATCTGTGTCTGTACAGACTTTCGCGATCTCAATCATGCCTATCCCAAAGACAACTTTCCAACGCCCTTTATTGACCAAATTATCGATGATTGCTTTGGTCACGAGGCTCTGTCCTTCATGGACGGTTTCTATGGCTACATCCAAATTCAAATCCACCCAGTTGATCAGTACAAAACCACATTCACCACCCCCTAGGAAACTTTTTCATATCATGTCATGCCTTTTGGCCTTGAGAACGTAGGAGACACTTTCCAATGCGCCATGACATACATTTTTCATGATCTCTCTCAAATCATTCTCGCCTACTTAGATGATCTCACCACTCGCTCCAAAAAACACACTCAACATCTTAGTGATTTACGAATCATCTGGTGTTGTTAGTACAACATCCACTTGAATCCCCTCAAGTGTGCGTTCTGCATCACTGTTGGCCGCCTCCTTGGGTTTATCATTACCCAACAAGGCATTAAATTTGACCCCCTCAAGGTCCAAGCCATCACGAAAATTCCCCCACCACGAAATTTACGCCAACTGTAGAGCCTACAAGGCAAAGCTAACTTTTTACACTGCTTTGTCCCCGATTATGCCACTCGGGCACATGGTTTCCTTTGCCTCTTACGTCATGATATCCTGTTCCAATGGGATGAACATTCCCAAAATGATTTTGATGATCTTAAAAGAGCCCTCTCCAATGCCTCGTTGATTAGTCCACCCGACTATAATCACAACTACATCCTCTATATCTCGGCCTCAACTATCTCAGTAGCAGGAGTTCTCTTCCAACTAGGGGATGATGATCGTGAGCATGTCATTTACTACATTAGTAAAAATGTTTCAGGGATACCCCTGAAATACAACAATGAAGAAAACATGGCTCTTGCAGTTATCCTCGTAGTCCATAAATTGTGCCATTACATCTTTCTTCGAACTACCAAGGTCATCGCAGATTCCAACCCAATGCACTACTTGCTCAGTTGCTGACAAATCAATGGAAAATTTTCTCAATGGATCATCATCCTTTAGGAGTACAACCTCAAATTTTCAACACCCAAGAGAAAGAAAGCCCTCGTCCTCACCGAACTCATTACGAAATTTTCTCTTCGATACTACCAGTAGGCTCGTCAATACTGACTTCCCCAATGAACATCTCTTCTACGTCCCCTCGAATGACCCATGGTACGACGATAATGAACATCTCTTCTACGTCCCCTCGAATGACCCATGGTACGACGATCTTCTCATCTACCTCTGAACATAGAAATTCAGAAACCACCTTTCCCGAGATGATCGTCGATGCATTCGTCACCAACCCCCCCCCCCCCCCCACCTACTTATCGGTGATATCTTATATCAGCGCAGGGTCAACACTGTACTCCGCCAATGTTTGACTATTGAAGAGGTTGATCGAGTCTTGAATGAATTCCATAGTGGCACTTGTAGGGGCCACCTCTTAGGAATTTCCACCGCTCAAAAAATCATTCACACCGGTTATTTTTGGCCTACATTGTTTCATGATTGCATCAATGCTGTGAAGTGATGTAACAACTGTCAGCTTTATGCCAACAAAGAAAGAGCACCACCTAATTTTCTACACCCATTCATTACTACCGACCCCTTTTTCAAATAGGGCATGTTATCACACAGTTTGTAGCTAGGTCAAAAGGCTAGGAGATAGAGGCCAAACTGGTGTAACAGGAACCTACCCCACCCAATGTCACCTCAATGGGGAGTTTCTTTCTATTTAGGGAGATTAGGCCCAGGGGAGACATTCCCGATAACCTGGGGTTTTGAAGAGGCAAAGGTATAAAGATCAAAGTAAAAGTCCCTCCTCACAGGTTACCACCAAGATCAGATAGTCCGACTAAGAAGCCAGTAATGAAGTGTAGCCCCAAATGAGAACACCTGCCCAGAACAAGATAATAGAAAAACAATATATGCAGGCTATAATTCAATGGGTTAGCACTTCATATAACTATCTGATGTCAATATATTAACAATTATAAAAATAGATATCAATGAGATCAACGTTTATCAATATAGTAGTGGAGTAATATCACTTCATCAATAAATATTGAGATGATGTAGCCAACAATGTATTTAATCAATCCCTTACTCAATAAATGCTCTTAACCATGATCTAATTGCTTATCAACAGAAAGTGTTGCATCAAGATGGAACAACCAAGTATGATGTCAGCCTTATTAGGGTTAGTGGTTAGTTAGGGTTTCAAATTGTAAAGGTTTTTAAGAGTTGTTTGGCCACTATCACTTCAGCGTTGGGGAGCTAATATCAGTGCCTAGGGGTAAATGGATTCAATTAAATAGAGGACACAAAGTTGAAGGGATAAACGGCTAAGGATGAGAGGGAAGGGTTTTAAGGTGCTCCAATGGCAGGGCCCTAGAATCAAAACCCTAAGGGAAAGAGGCTCACTACAGTGTTTCTTAAGCAAGGCCTCATGCTCTTTCCTCCTTCCTTAGGTTAAACTTGGAAAAACGGCTAGCATAAAATATAATTCAAGATAAGAGAGTGAGGTGAGGGAGAGTGTTGTAATGGAAAGGCCCTATCACCAAACCCTAGAAGTAGGATGGCCCTAGGTGTAGATAACCTAGGTCTAGGATGTCTCCTCCTTCTTAACTCTTAAAAGCACGGCTAGCACAAGGGAAGAAGTAAAAAGCGTGTAGCAATGGCTAGGATCTTCCTTCCTTCTTCAATGGCTAAAAAATTCTCTTTTAGGGGACATGAGACAATAACCTACTTGTGATGTGGATAAGAGATGTCCAGACATACAGGTAGAGCGAGAGATAGGGATGCATGATATTACCTGTGGGTGCCTTTGTAGAAGACGAGTTGTACCTGTCATGGATGCAATTTTTTTCCAAGCCCTTTCTTGCCTTTATTCTTTCTTTTCTTTATTTTCTTTTTCTTTTTTATTTCAAGGACTAACTAGAGGACACTTCCTTGGCGTGGTGACCAGAGCTAACAATGTTACCCACAAGCACTTTCACAGAGATGATAAGGTTGGCTCATGATGAGACCCCCTTTCCCTTGGCCATGCAACCAAAGGTCATTTCCTTGGAGTGGTAACCAGATAGTGGCAATGTCATGCTATTAGGTACTCATGAACATAATAGGTTGGCTCACGATGAGACCCCCTATCATCTTGGCTAGGTCTCTTTTTGTTATTTTTCTTTGGGTCCCTCCTGTTTCTTGCTGAGAGGATTTTTATTGCCTTCTCGGGGATCCTTGGTAGAGGCATCTCTAGGATTCATTTTTATGGATTTTATCTTTTACCAGTTGCTTTTACCTTCTGGGCCTTTAGCCCCTTCTTCCCACGAGATAAGGTGCAAACCCACAAACAGATCATCCTAATTCTCATACTAGGGGAAAAGGGAAAATGAGTGGGAGATAAGATGAAAAAGTGATGATATGATGGGAGCAAATGATGGCTCTTCAGAAATCCCCCCCGGTGACAAACCAAAACCTATAGATATAGGCTTGCTAGGACACCCTGCCAATCCCCTCAACAATGGTCAAGTGGGTTAATGTAATATCCAAGTAGTTGTTAGAAATAAAAGGAGTAAGATGAATATATCTAAAGGTTATAATGATCAAAAGTGACACATACCATGATACCTGGACCAATTACCTCATGGAGAAAGAGCCTTCTTCGATACAAAACCAGCCCGATGGTGATGGATGCTGCTGCTGCTGACAAGACAAATATGATGAAAGAAGAGAAGGATGGGCCCTCCAGGTCCATGCTCAAGTCAATCCTGCTATTGGTACTCCATGTATAGGACCTATGGGCCTCGAGACATGATCTCCTAGTTATCCCTAGAAATCAGGGATAACATCTCGCTCCAACTCGGGGACATGTGCTCACTGTAGAGCACATGAGAACCTCAACATCTCTGGCATAACTTGCATACTTTCTCAACTCGATAGGGGCATTAGTAAAAAATATGGGGTGGTATTTCCACCCTGCATATATAGACATATATATATATATATATATATATATAACTGAAATAAAAACAATCAATATGAAAGTGTGGAAGCAATTTAACATGAAATGCAAATGGTATAATACACAAAAAATTCCTACTTACCTTCACTTACCTGTGAAGTCAGGTCCCCCCACCTTGGTGGGGTTTAAGGAGGTGCCCGCTGATAGGTAATGGGAACCTTCTTCCTTCCAAAGTGGACAAGTAGCATGAATTATCAACTAATTCCTTTCCAACTTTGAATGGTTCGAGCCATGACTGTTTGCTTCCTTTTACATTAGTTGGCTCTCCTTTTTGAGTATCCCACATACATACCATATCTGCCTCCTTATACTTTTCGACTTTGTATTTGGTTCTTCCCTAGACAACCCTGGTGTATTGTACTGAGGGAGGTGGGTGGGCTTCTGCTGTAAAGACTTCTTGTTGGGACGGGTGGATTTGTACGTCATCTTCATTTTTATTTAATATTTTTACCATCTCAACTTCTTTGTTCTTGAATTCATCTAGGAGTTGTTGGTACTCTTTTTTCTTGGGCCATTCGATCTAATCAAATTCTTCTTCTGTTGCAAAGGGCATGTCTTCTGGAGAATATTTATGAAGATTTTGTAGCATATCATTCTGCGTCTTGTCATTATATAAAGGATGAACAATATCTTGCACATGGTCCCCAGTTATTGTCACATTACGTAGACGTCCCATCGTTCCATCTTTCAAAGTTAATCACAAAAAGGTGAGGTCCATCTCAAGGGAACCGTCTATCATTGCACCAAACTTCCTAGATAATAACATTCCCCACATGTCTGGGACATCAACCACCACAATGTCAATGTGGACTATCTTTTCTGGATACTCCTTCAGGCGTACGTCAACATTTTCAACCACCCCATGTGTGGGTATTGCTTTGGATTCAAAACCACACACATTCCTGTAAGGCCTAGTGACCTTCAAACCCACTTATTGCCTGACTTTAAGTGACATCATGTTGGAACCAACACCTGTATCTAGCATGCAATTATTGAGATTTTTGTTGTTCATTGTCAAAGTCATGAGGAAAGGAGGGTTCTCACCATATTGGACCCTGAAATGATCATCTTGCAACATAATACGGGGATCCATAGGTTCATCTGATCCCAAAAAGAAAGTTTCAAATCATTCCTTGATGGATGGGATCTTGATTGCTTCTCTGAGGGGAACATTCACATGCATCTTTGATAATGCCCCTTCGAAGTCAAAATTTAGGTCAACCTTACCAGCCTTGGAAGTCTTGGGAAGAAGTATCTCCAAGGGTGGGGGATTTTCTTGATCAACAACAGGTTGTTTCAAGTTCTTCCTTATATATACTTGAACTTCTTGTTTCTTTATCTTTTCTCGTGATTCCTGATCTAGGTTGTTTATTACTGTCATCCTTACTGCTCTCGCTACTTCCCTTACGGCTTCTTGATGTTCTATATCTGTGATATTTATCTGAGGGAAACCCATGAAGCAATCCATGTTGTTGACTTTCTGATGGCCAACATTATAAGGACATTCATGGTCCCAATGTGCTTCACTGCACTCCAGACACCAAGGGTTTTCATCAACAACGTCCGTAGAGGCCAAGGTATTTGGAACTTCATGCTCATTCTTTGGCTTGTAAAATTGGTTCCCTTTCTGGAATTTCCCTTTGAACGGGGGCCTGGGTGCTTCGATCTGGTATTTTTCAAGTATGACAATCTAGATCGTCATTTCTTCTTGATTATTTATGATTCCATCCATGGAGGCTTGTAGCTTGTTGATACTGGCACATAGATCTAAAGTAGGCTCAACATTGTGTACTATTTTCTGCTTGGTGTCTATTCTCCCCATTGGTTTAGCAAAAGGCTCAATTTTAGATGAAAGGAGGTTCCCTTCTATCTTGGTGGCGAGCTCTTGGGCTTCTTGAATGGACTGGAGGGTTTTGTCTCTAAGAAAATACCCTAGTTGGCCATTGAAAGACCTGGTGTAAATATGGACAAGTTTGTCATCTTTTGGGTGATGGCTTGTGGGAATTATTTGCAGCAATGTCTCAAATCTGGTGTGACACTCCTGAATGGACTCATTTTCATACTTAGTAAGGATATTTAGTCATGTGAGAAGCATATTAGGGTCTTATTTGATACTTCATCTTTTAAAAAAGGCCTCTTCAAGTCTATCCATGGTTTTGATGCTTCCATCAGGAAGGCTGAGGTACCAACGCCTTGAGGCATCATAGAGAGTAGTGGAGATCAACTTCATGACCAAATCTTCAGCATCATCACTGATGGGGTGAAGCTGAAAGAATGCCAAAAAGTTTCTCATATGCTCTTCAACACTGATGGCATCAATACTGGTGATTTTAGGAAACCACTTCTCATACTTGGGTGGCATTTGCCTAGAGTAGCCTGGTATGGATGACATATCTAACGACATGAAAAGGGTAGATGACCATTGTCTTTGATTGTTGGTTGGGTTCATTGTAGCGGTCTGAGAGGTAGACATGATTCTTAGAGGAAGGCTCTTCTCGAAAAGTGATTTAACAACAAGAGAGTTTAAGGGAGGCTTCCTTCTGAAAGACAAAGGAGGACTTTTGAATCTCCTTCTAGTTTGTGGAGTCGCCAGATAGTTTACTTGAAACTACCAAAGGAAAAGGGGAAAAACACCCTAGTGGAGTCACCAGGTAAGCTTGTAAAAAAATGTCTTTGAGGCAAGGCTTACCGAAAATATTTGTCGTTTGAGGAGAATTGACTCATTGTTCCCCGGAAACGATGCCAAAATGTTATCGCACAGTTTGTAGCTAGTTCAAAAGTCTAGGAGATAGAGGCCAAACTGGCGTAACAGGAACCTACCCCACCCAATGTCACCTCAATGGGGAGGTTCCTTTTATTTAGGGAGGTTAGGCCCAGGGGAGACATCCCCGGTAACCTGGGGTTTTGAAGAGGCAAAGGTATAAAGATCAAAGTAAAATTCCCTCCTCATAGGTTACCACCAAGATCAGATAGTCTGTCTAAGAAGCCAATAATGAAGTGTATCCCTAAATGAGAACACCTGCTCGGAACAAGATAATAGAAAAACAATATATGCAGGCTATAATTCAATGGGTTAGTACTTCATATAACTATTTGATGTCAATATATTAGCAATTATAACAATAGATATCAATGAGATCAACGTTTATCAATATAGCAGTGGAGTAATATCACTTCATCAATAAATATTGAGATGATGTAGCCAACAATGTATTTAATCAATCCCTTACTCAATAAATGCTCTTAACAATCATCTAATTGCTTATCAACAGAAAGTGTTGCGTCAATATGGAATAAACAAGTATGGCGTCAGCCTTATTGGGGTTAGTGGTTAGTTAGGGTTTCAAATTGTAAAGGTTTTTAAGAGTTGTTTGGCCACTATCACTTCAACGTTGGGGAGATGAGATCAGTGCCTAAGGGTAAATGGAGTCAATTAAAGAGAGGATGCAAAGTTGAAGGGATAAAAGGATAAGGACGAGAGGGAAGGGTTTTAAGGTGTTGCAATGGTAGGGCCCTAAAATAAAAAACCTAGGGGAAAGAGTCTCACTCAGGTGTTGCTTAAGCAAGGCCTCGTGCTCTTTCCTCCTTCCTTAGGTTAAACTTGGAAAAACGGCTAGCATAAAATATAAGTCAAGATAAGAGAGAGAGGTGAGGGAGATTGTTGCAATGGAAAGGCCCTATCACCAAACCCTAGAAGTAGGATGACCCTAGGTGTTGATAACCTAGGACTAGGACGTCTCCTCCTTCTTAACTCTTAAAAGCACGACTAGCACAAGGGAAGAAATAAAAAGAGTGTAGCAATGGCTAGGCTCTTCCTTCCTTCTTCAATGGCTAAAAATTTCTCTTTTAGGGGACATGAGACAACAACCTACTTGTGTGTTTGTCCCCTAGGGTTTTAAAATCAACAAAATTTATAATAAATGCAAGAATATAAGCCTACAACCATTCAATTAAGAAGTTTTGCAGAAAAAAAACACTTACATATCATGAAGAAATAGCATTGCAAACCCTAGTTGTAAACCTTCCTTCAAGAGAAATGCCAAAAATGCCAAGAAAATCCTTCCTTCAACAAGTGTGCCTCACTTAAAAGATCAAATACCCAACAAGGGCGTAAAATTTAGATCTCACTAGGAGAGTGAGTTGTGTGTTATGTCAAAATGAGGATAAATTTCCTCAATATATACTGTATCATGACCTTTAATTAAATCAGGTCATTAAAAATAGCCGACAAGGATATAAACAAAAATCATATTGTTTTTACATTAAATTGTCAAATAAAATCCCTAACTGAGCATAAGCAAGACATCAAGCCCTACTGAGGGAGACGTTAGCCCCTTTTTAGGGCAAATGCAGCACAAAATGACAAAATGTTGGCCCTGTTTGGGCCTCCCAATCATGCCACACGTGCCATCTACCCAGTCAAACTATCACACGCTCAAAGTGACATCAATGGCTCCTAGGTGACGTCCTGGGCCATCAAAGGGAAACGTTCCACTAGAAGTGGGTCAACCCCCCTAGGCTAGGCTCAGCCAAAGTGTCCTTGATGGAATGTCCTTCTTCTTCTTAGGCGCAAAAGCTCAATCAAGCACTATCCTGTCTCTACCCCTGATGGGGTCTCAACAACCATCTGATGGGATCTTCAGCCCCATGGCGGTCTAAACTAATCATCTCCCCATGTGTACCGATCCATGTGGTACCTATCCGTCGGGCATGGTCCTGCACATCAAAAACTTTTCCCTCCATGGGCTCATTAGTCACAGGGATCATAGCAATGTTAATCACGTCTCATCATTAATATTATCAAACATATGCACAAAAACCCTAATATATCAACCAATAGCTCAAAGACATTACAAAGACCTACAATACAAGGTTGAAGAAAAAGACAAGGCACCCTAATGGGATAGTATCCATAAGGAAAGGAAAGTCTTCAAGGGGTATCATCCAAGCCATGTAAAACGAGGTGATGTGGATAAGGGATGTCCAGACATACAGGTAGAGTGAGATACAAGGATGCATGATATTACCTATGGGTGCCTTTGTAGAAGGAGAGTTGTACCTGTCATGGATGCAATTTTTTTCCAAGCCCTTTCTTGACTTTATTCTCTATTTTCTTTATTTGCTTTTTCTTTTTTATTTCAAGGACTAACTAGAGGACACTACTTTGGCATGGTGACGAGAGTTGACAGTGTTACCCATAAGAACTTTCACAAAGATGATAAGGCTGGCTCGTGATGAGACCCCCTTTCCCTTGGCCATGCAACCAAAGGTCATTGCCCTGGCGTGGTAACCAGATAGTGGGAATTTCATGGTGTTAGGTACCCATGAACATAATAGGTTGGCTCGTGATGATACCCCCTATCCTCTTGGCTAGGTCTTGTTTTTTTATTTTTCTTCGAGCCCCTCATGTTTCTTGCTGAGAGGATTTTTATTGCCTTCTCGGGGATCCCTAGGAGAGGAATCTCTACGCTTCATTTTTATGGATTTTATCTTTTACCAGTTGCTTTTACCTTTTGGGCCTTTAGCCCCTTCTTCCCACGAGATAAGGTGCAACCCCACAAACAGATCATCCTAATGCCTAGACTAGGGGAAAAGGACAGATGAGTGGGAGATAAGATGAAAAAGTGATGATATGATGGGAGTGGACGATGGCTCTTCATAAATCCCCCCTGGTGACAAACCAAAACCTATGGGTACAGGCTTGCTAGGACACCCTGTCAATCCCCTCAACAATGGTCAAGTGGGTTAATGTAAGATCCAAGTAGTCGTTAGAAATAAAAGGAGTAAGATGCATATATATAAAGGTTATAATGATCAAAAGTGACACATACCATGATACCTGGACCAATTACCTCATGGAGCAAGAGCCTTATCTGATATAAAACCAGCCCAATGGTGATGGATGCTATTGCTGCTGACAAGACAAATCTGATGAAAGAAGAGAAGGATGGGCCCTCCAGGGCCATGCTCAGGTCAATCCTTCTCTTGGTACTCCATATCTAGGACCTGTGGGCCTCGAGACATGATCTCCTAGTTATCCCTAGAAATCGGTGATAACAGGGCATAGACTTCATGACTTGCAACCCTCCATCCAGCAATGGACACAAATATATCATCATGGTAGTCGATTACTTCACAAAGTGGGTTGAATCCATGCCTACATTTAACAACACCGCTAACACTGCAACACGCTTCTTCTTCAACCACATCATCTCCCACTTTGGAGTCCCCCTACAGTTAGTCTCCGATCATGGGAAACAATTCGAGAATGACATCTTTGTCGAACTCTCCTCTTGATTAGGCTTCTCCCATGAGTTTGCCTCCCCATACTACCCTCTGTCCAATGGATAGGTAGAGATGGTCAACAAGGTCCTCAAAACCATGTTGCAGTGCATGGTTAACAAACATAAGACGAATTGGCACCATATGTTATTTTTTGTGCTATGGTCTTATCCCACGGTAGTGAAAACTTCCACTAGTTTCACACCATTTCATCTAGTCCACAGGGTTGAGGCCACTCTTCCCATCAAGTACGAAATTCCCACCTTACACACTGCTATTGAGCTATTACCTACCACTGATCCAATGGAGCAATGTTTGTTGAAATTAGAGTCCTTGGACAAAGATCGTCGATCTTCATAATAGAACAATGAGGAAGCCAAAAAATGGTCTAAAGCCACTTTTGATCGCCATGTCAACCTTCTCTCATTCAATGAAGGTTACATCGTACTTTCTTATGATATCGCTCACGATACCCTTGGCCATGGAAAATTCGAGTCACTATGGCATGGACCTTACATCATCCGGCATTGCCTCACTAAAGGCGCATAAATTTTGGCCTCTCCCAAAGGCCACCCTATCAAAGAACCCGTCAACGGGTTGTATTTAAAGAAATTTTACGCCTGAGCATAGCCATACTACACTAGGATTTTTCTTTTTGTATGTTTTTTTGTAGAGTTTTTAATCTTCTTTCTCCCATACCTCACGTCTAATCTACCATTTATGTTATTGAAAGATTCCTCCTCCATTGGCCTACCACATTGGTTACACCAATGGATCTGGTCGTTGGATACATAATCTCTCTTCATCCGCTTGGGCCCTCTATTCACCCTCACATGACTTGCTCCAGTCCAGCGGCATATGCTTGGGTTCAACAACCAATAACCAAGCAGAGTATAGGGCCATCATCGGCCTCCTCACTGAGGCCCTCCATTGTCATATTCGTCACCATAGCGTCTTACTAGATTCCCAACTTGTCCTCCTCCATCTCAACAATGTGTACTGTGTCCGCAATCCTTGCCTCTTTCACAAATACCTGCAAGTTAAAATTTTATCTTGATATTTTGATTCCATTATGATGAAGGAGCATCTCTCACAGCAAGTGAGCCAGCGCGGAATGCAAGTGAACAACTGGACAAAACCAATACAAGTTTTGAAATTGTCTCGAAGATATGTGCCAACCTTAAATGAGATATTAAAGAGAGGCGTACTTTTATGTTGTAATCAGACCTTGAGTGTCCCGCTCTCGTATGAAGTACATAGAGGCATTTAATATAGTTAATGCAGGTAGATAGAAATTAAATTCTAGATTAGACAGTTTTAGAAGAAAAGAGGGAAACGAGATATATACACCCTCATTGTGCATTGTAACATAATTCTTAGCATTGAGAAGAAGAGAAGCAGAGAGTTGTGGAAGAACACCCATGTACAGAGCTTGAATTAATAGAAGAGTTTAATTCAAATCCATGGTTTTGTGTTTGTTCTCTGTGTATGTATGTTGAATGCTATGCTCATGAGTATTTACTTCCTGTTATGCATTTGCTTTACATGCCATGTATGAATTATTTCTTGCTGAGTGTTTGAAATCTGAGAAAGGAAGTAGGAGAATGAGTTTCAATTGTTTCTCTATCTGAGCAAGGATTCCTGCAAGGAGTGCAGTTGAAGTCGTCCGCAAGGAGTGCATTGATAGAAGGTTCAGATAGTTTAACTCTTGTTCTCGTTCACCCAGAAGTGAAATTGGGTTATAGGAGCCGTGCAAGGAGTGTGCAGGCTAAGGAAAGTCTCAGTTGTGAATATGAGTGGAGCATTGAAGGACTGTTGCTGCAGGAGTGCGCAGAGTCGAAGGTATTCAGCACTTGGTAGTGTCTGAGAATTTCCACAAGGAGTGCACGCAAGAATCTTCTCTAAGACTCAGAGTGGTGAGAAATATCAGGAGAGATAAAGCCTTGAAGCTACTGAAGGTAGCATAAGGAGTTGATGCATATCGAGTGACTCAAGGCGACGAAGGTTTGGGACATAGTTAATTAAGTCCAGGAAGGAATCCTTGGTTCACTTCGTGAACGTATCGAGGAGGAGAAGACAAACGATCAGGATCTTGTGGAGAGGATTTGCAAAATCCCACCAGCCGTCAGATCCACCAGAGAAACGAGGAGGATACAGTTACGTCTGGAGTTTAAGCTCAAGGGATTGTGGACCGTCGGATCAGTCCATAGTTACTCGTCAACTGTCCGATTTGACAGGAGTTGCATAGGGTTTAAGCCTTCGTGAGCAGAGTGGAGACCCTGAGAAGCATCGGGATATTGAAGCATCGAGGTTCGCAGAATCGAGAGTCACGAGGAAAAGTGATCATGAATTTCCATAGCAGAAACCCCAAATCAACTTGAGCCGTTCATCAGTTGAAACACGTGGACAAGATCGGAAGTCCATCAACACTTTGACCATCGAGACTCACGCAGGTAAGTAACTTGGGTTTTAGTATTTTGCGAGATCCGAGGTTCGATCTGAGCCGCCCATCATTTGAGACGTGTGTCAGAAGATCTGACAAAGTCAGGGTTCGACACATCGGAGGTCCTGAGGACAGGATACTCTTACAATTCGGAATCGCGAAACGCGATATCCTGACAGGCCAAAGGAATAGTGTGGGGCCACAGCGGAATTAGTGGAGGACAGGTGGCATGAGTTATCGGAGATCAGGGAAAGGAAAGTCCTGAAAAATTGGCATTAGGATTCGCGATCCTGCGAAGTCTAAAATCCTGACGAGATAAGGGACCGTTGAAAAGCCAAAGCCGTGATCTCATCGGAGTTTCAGCGTATCGGGGATCGAGGGCCGGTGAGGCGAGTTGTTTTGGACATCGTAAGTGACGAAATCTCGATAGGAGGAACCCCGATAGCAAAGTATAAGGTCAGCGTTGACTTACATCAAGTTTCGGAGAATCGCGAGCAACAAACGCGTGAGTCCGATTTCCCGAAGTCCAATTTCTCGATAGAAGAAAGGGAGATCCCATGAGAGAGTTCTGTGGGTGCAGATTTCCCGACAGGGAAATAAAAGAACATTGAGTTCTTCGGGCCGAGAAGGGAGAGAAGATCCTATGAGCAGATGTGCCTGGGTGGCGCGCCTGCATCAAGTGGTATCAAAGCTTAGAAAAGATTCTTTGCTTTCTGTAGCAGGGAAAAGGGAGAATTCACCATGTCGCCGAGAAGAAGAGATAGGAAATCACCCGATCTAGAGGAGGAAAGGGAAATGCCCAGAGGAAGTGGTAGGAAAGTGCAGAATCCAGAAGTAGAAAGAGATCTGCATAACTTACGCGTTATGATTGTGGACATGGAGATAAGACAAAGGCGCACAGCTGATATAGGAGATATCAGTGAGTTTGAAAATGAAGATGATTCTAGACATGGAGAAGAAGAAGTCACAGCAGAAGATGCAGCAAATGAGCGCTTACTTAAAGTTGTTGCAAGAATGGGTGCAAAGGTGAACATGGACATTCCAGTTTATGAGGGAAATCTGGATGTAGAAGAGCTTCTAGACTGGATTAGAGCTCTAGACACCTATTTTGACTATGAAGATATCGAAGAGGACAAGAAAGTCAGGCATGTTGTCACGAGATTAAAAGGACATGCAACCTTGTGGTGGGATGAAATACAAGCGGATAGGTGTTGCCAAGGCAAGCAGAAAATTAAGTGCTGGGACAGGATGATTACAAAGATGAAGGCAAAATTCATTCCCAGGGACTATCAAATTTCTCTGTTCAGAAGAATGCAGAACCTGAGACAGAAGCTAATGTCAGTAAAGTAATATACTGAATATTTTTATAGGTTGAATATCAAGGCAGGTCATCGCGAAAGCAATGACGAAAAAGTGGTCAGGTATATGAATGGCCTGAGATATGAGATTCAGGATGAAATGAGTATGGTGACCATCCGAACGGTGGAAGATGCTTATCAAATGGCTCTGAAAGCTGAAGAGAACCTGAGCCGAAAGCAGAGCCAGAGGGGCAGAGGAAAAAGTCAGCCCAGAGGAAAACCAGTTGCCCAGGAAAGAACCCAGAAGCCCAGGGACGACTGGAAGAAACCTCAGACTCGAGTAGAGAGAGGTGGAAATTCACAGCGAGGGAAATACATTGAGAAAAGAGAACAACATACTGAGAAGAGAGGAGGATATGCTGATAATAATAGGTTTCCTCGTACCAGAGATAGAGGAAGAGGAAGAGGTGGAGTAATCACATTCTTCACGTGTGGGAAGAATGGGCACAAGCCATTCGAGTGTCCAGAGAAAAAGAAAGAGGTTGGAGAGACTCACATCGCCGAGGCATAGAGGCGATATGTTGAGGCAGAAGACGTTGAAGGCGGAAGATCGCTGGTGATGCAAAAAGTCCTTTTGACACCAGAGAAAGAAGTGGAAAGTTCAGTCCAAAGGACCAGAATTTTCATAACAGCTTGCAAGACCAAGGGTTGGGCATGCAAGGTCATTGTGGACAGCGGTAGCACGGACAATCTCGTTTCAACCGAGATGGTAGAGAAGCTAGAGTTGGAGACGACTGATCACCCAAGTCCATATAAAGTTTCATAGCTACAAAAAGGACATCAGGTAAATGTCACCAAACAGTGCTTAGTTGAATTCAAGATAGCAGGATATAATGATAAGATATTATGTGATGTCATTCCTATGGATGTTTGTCATCTATTGTTGGGTAGACCATGGAAATATGATAGAAATGTGATTCATGATGGGCGAATGAACACATACACCCTAGAGAAGAATGGGAGGACACACATGTTGCTTCCGATTAAGGATAAGGACATGAAGCCAGAAGTAAGAAACACAGTACTTCTCATGAGTGGGAAGGAACTCCTTACTGAGGTTAAGAAGAAGGAGGATCCATAGTTCATTGTGGTCAAGAAACCAAGGATTGTTCTGACTAGCACAAGAATGGATGATTTACCAGAGGAGGTTCAGGACCTGCTGGGAGAGTTTGCTGACATAGTAGTGGACGAATTACCTCATTCGTTGCCACCAATGAGAAGTGTGAGTCATCATATTGATCTCATACCAGGAGCCATTTTACCAAATAAAGCCACGTACAGATTGACGTCGCAGGAGAATGAAGAGGTAAAAAGACAAGTCCAGGATTTGTTGGACAAAGGTTTGGTCAGGGAAAGCTTGAGTCTGTGTGTTGTTCCAGCAGTACTCAGTCCAAAGAAAGACAGAGGCTGGAGGATGTGTACCGACTCGAGAGCGATCAACAAGATAACCATCAGGTACATATTTCCATTGCCGAGAATGGATGATTTAATGGATTGCTTAAGTGGAGCAAAATTCTTTTCAAATATTGATTTGAAAAGCAGATATCATCAGATTCACAAGAGAGAAGGTGATGAGTGGAAGAGAGAATTCAAAACAAATGAGGGTTTGTATGAATGGCTTGTTATGCCATTTGGCTTAACAAATGCGCCAAGTACCTTCATGAGGTTGATGAATGAAGTCTTGAAGGAGTTCATCGGGAAATTTGTCATCGTGTATTTGGATGACATACTGGTTTTCAGTAAAACCGCAGTGGAGCATCTGAAGCATTTGGCTACAGTGATGTAGAAATTGTAGCAGGAGAAGTTGTTGATAAACACGAAGAAGTCCTCATGCATGAAGACAGACCTCATTTACTTGGGGTTTGTTATTTCAGCAAATGAGTTGAGGATGGATCCAGATAAAGTGGAGGTAATCAAAAATTGGCCATCATCGAGGAATGTATTCGAGGTGAGACATTTTCATGGATTGGATAGTTTCTACCAAAAGTTCATTAGAGATTTCAGTGGAATTAGTGCAACGATGATGGATACAGTGAAGAAAAGACACAAATCTTTTCACTAGACAGAAGAAGCCGAAAAGAGTTTCAATTTTTTGAAGAGGAAGATCACGGAACAACCTGTTTTGGTGTTGCCGGATTTCCGACAAACATTTCAAGTGAAATGCGATGTAAGTGGATTTGCGATAGGAGAGGTCTTGAGTCAAGAAGATAGGCGAATAGTGTAATTCAGCGAGAAGCTGAATGAGGCAAAATTGAAGTACTCCACATATGATAAGGAATTCTATGTTGTCATACAGGCATTGAAAAAATGGAGGCACTATTTGATTTCGAAGGAATTTGTTTTGTATAGTGATAACCATGCATTATAGTTTGTGACTCAATAGGAGAAGTTGAATCAGAGGCATGTTAAGTGGGTTGAATACATGCAGAATTTTACATTTGTGATTAAACATATTTCTGGTACTACTAACAAAGTTGTTGATGCTTTGAGCAGGAAGTGTTTGTTGTTGCAGGAATTCAAAGTCAAAACGCTGGGTTTTGATGATCTCAGAGACATGTACGTAGATGATCCAGACTTCAAGGAAGCATATGAAGCAATTGAGAACCTAGTTCTCAGAGACAGAATCCCGTGGGCCGAATACATGATCCAGGAAGGATTGTTGTTCAGAGGCAATCAATTGTGTATTCCGAAATGCTCCATGAGGGAGAATTTGCTGAAGGAGAAACACAGTGGAGGATTGGTCGGACACTTCAGTCATGACAAAACATTCGCAAAGCTGAGAGAGTCATACTTTTTTCCAGGGATGCTATTAGAGGTCAAGAGATTTTTGGATAGATGCCCATACCTGAAAGGCCGTGAGATGCGATTAGCATGGATTTTGTATTGGGTTTGCCAAGAACACAAAGAGGATTTGATTCAATCTTTGTGGTGGTGGATAGATTTTCCAAGATGGAAAATTTTATCCCATGTCAGAAGACCAGTGATGCAACGCACATTGGGAACCTGTTCTTCAAAGAGGTCATTCGACTTCACGGCTTACCAAGGAGCATAGTTTCGGACAGAGATACAAAGTTCATAGGACATTTCTGGAGGACCTTATGGAAGAAGCTGGGAACTAACTTGTTTTTTATTTGAGTGTATCATCCGCAGATGGATGGACAAACAGAAGCAGTAAACAGAAGTCTGGGAGATTTGATGAGAAGCTTGGTGACAGAGCACCATAGCAATTGGGACAATATATTGTCGCAGGCAGAATTTGCGTATAACGACTCAGTGAACAGGAGCACAGGACAGAGTCCATTCCAGATTGTTTATGGCATGCAACCGAGAGGAATCTCTGAATTGAGGAATTCAGAACAGACTACAACTAGGAGCGCTAGTGCGGAAGATTTCGCAGAGGCAATGAAAGAACTTCACAGCCCGGTGAAGGAGCGATTGTTGAAATCAAGACAAGAATATAAACGCAGAGCCGATCAGCATAGAAGACAAATTCAGTTTTAGGTTGGTGATCTGGTTCTCGCACATCTGAGGAAGGAAAGGTTTGTGAGAGGAACATACAATAAATTGAAGATGAAGAAAATCGAACCCTGCAAGGTCTTGAAGAAAATTGGAGAAAATGCTTATGAGATTGAATTACCCGATGGGATCAGAATTTCTCCGATATTCAATATCTCAGATTTATATCCATACAGAGTTGGGGAAATAGAGACTGAAAGTGATAAACAGTCAGAGGTTCAGTGGAAAAATTATATGCCAGTTACTGATAAGCCACAGATGGAGCAGATACTGGATAAACGAGTGGGTAAGAGGACCAGGCGGAAAGAATACTTTGAATATTTGGTCAAGTGGAAGGGCCATCCAATTCAAAATGACAGCTGGGAGACTGAAGTGGAGATACAGAAGCATGGACATACCATGTAGGAGCTCATGGACAGGAGCCCATGAAAATTTTCAAGTGAGGGAGTATGATGCAGGAGCATCTCTCACAGCAAGTGAGCCAACGCGGAATTCAAGTGAACAGCTGGACAAAACCAACACAAGTTTTGAAATTGTCTCGAAGATATGCGCCAACCTTAAATGAGATATTAAAGAGAGGTGTACTTTTATGTTGTAATCAGACCTTGAGCATCCCGCTCTCATCTGAAGTAGATAGAGGCATTTAATATAGTTAATGTAGGTAGATAGAAATTAAATTCTAGATTAGACAGTTTTAGAAGAAAAGAGGGAAACGGGATATAGACACCCTCATTGTGCATTGTAACATAATTTTGAACATTGAGAAGAAGAGAAGCAGAGAGCTGTGGAAGAACACCCATGTACAAAGATTGAATTAATAGAAGAGTTTAATTCAAATCCATGGTTTTGTGTTTGTTCTCCGTGTATGTATGCTGAATGATATGCTCATGAGTATTTACTTCCTATTATGCATTTGATTTACATGCCATGTATGAATGATTTCTTGTTGAGTGTTTGAAATCTGAGAAAAGAAGTAGGAGAATGAGTTTCAATTGTTTCTCTATCTGAGCAAGGATTCCTGCAAGGAGTGCAGTTGAAGTCGTCTGCAAGGAGTGTGTTAACAGAAGGTTCAGATAGTTTAACTCTTGTTCTCGTTCACCCAGAAGTGAAATTGGGTTATAGGATCCATGCAAGGAGTGCGCAGGCTAAGGAAAGTCTCAATTGTGAATCTGAGAGGAGAATTGAAGGACTGCTACTGCAGGAGTGCGCAGAGCCGAAGGTATTCAGCACTTGGTAGTGTCTGAGAATTGCCGCAAGGAGTGCGCACAAGAATCTTCTCTAAGACTCAGAGTGGTGAGAAATCTCAGGAGAGACAAAGCCTTGAAGCTACTGAAGGTAGCATAAGGAGTTGATGCATATCGAGTGACTCAAGGTGATGGAGGTTTGGGACACAGTTAATTAATTCCAAGAAGGAATCCTTGGTTCACTTCATGAACGTATCGAGGAGGAGAAGACAGACGGTCAAGATCTTGTGGAGAGGATTTTCGAAATCCCGCTAGCTGTCAGATCCACCAGAGAAGCGAGGAGGATACGATTACGTCTGGATTTTAAGCTCAAGGGATTCTGGACCGTCGGATCAGTCCATAGTTGCTCGTCAACCGTCCGATTTGACAGGAGTTGCATAGGGTTTAAGCCTTCGTGAGCAGAGTGGAAACCCTAAGAAGCATTGGGATATTGAGGCGTCGGGGTTCACAGAATCAGGAGTCACGAGGACAAGTGATCGTGAATTTCCATAGCGGAAACCCCGAATCAACTTGAGCCGTTCATCAGTCGAAACACGTGGACAAGATCGGAAGTCCATCGACAATTCGACCATCGAGACTCACACAGGTAAGTAACTTGGGTTTTAGTATTTTGTGAGACCCGAGGTTCGATCTGAACCACCCATCATTCGGGATGCGTGTTAGAAGATCGGACGAAGTCAGGTTTCGGCACATCGGAGGTCGTGAGGATAGGATACTCTTACAATTTGGAATCGTGAAACCTGATATCCCGACAGGCCAAAGGAACAGTGTGGGGCCACAGTGGAATTAGTGGAGGACAGGTGGCACGAGTTATCGGAGTTCGGGGAAAGGAATGTCCCGAAACATTGGCATTAGGATTCGTGATCCCACGAAGTCCAAAATCCCAACGACATAAGGGACCATTGAAAAGTCAAATCCGCGAGCTCATCGTAGTTTCAGCGTATCGGGGATCAGGGGCCGGTGAGCCGAGTTGTTTTGGACATCGCAAGTGCTGAAATCCTGATAGGAGGAACCCCGATAGAAAAGTAAAAGGTCAGCGTTGACTTACATCAGGTTTCAGAGAATCGCAAGCAACAAAAGTGTGACCACAGGACTCGCGAAATCGCGAAGTCCTATTTCCCAATAGAAGAAAGGGAGATCCCATGAGAGAGTTTTGTGGGTGCAGATTTCCCGATAGGGAAATAGAAGAACATTTAGTTCTTCAGGCCGAGAAGGGAGAGAAGATCCTATGAGCAGACGTGCTTGGTTGGCGCGCCTGTGTCACATTACATTTACACATATTCCAAGACAACTTAATCAAATAGAAGATAGCATGGCTAACCTAGTGTTAGATTGGCATTTGTCACATCACGTTTCCAGTATGCATACATCACACATCAATAATCTATCATAGCATATAAATTAGACATCATCATCAAAAAACACTAAAAACCATCAAGACATGAGAACACCACAAAGATCCCAAAATGTATATCCACCTATATATATATCGGTCAATGTTTCATCAGTGTTTACAAAAAATAATATATAGAATATACCATCCGTAGGTAGGTGAACCACCTTACCCCTATAGATACAAAAATGGTGCCACCTCACCACATACAAAATGGGATCACCAACCTACATCGGTACAAAAAATACATAAACATAGAAGAACTCATGGTGCCTCTAGAGCTCCTCCACCTGGCCCTCTCTCTGGAAGAGGGGCCCCACCATCTAGGGGTCCCTCGGGTCCTGGAGGAAGTCTCCCAGTCAACGCTACCACCACTACATATGCTCTCCAAACCACGGTATTTCATGCCACCAAAACACCCACACACTATTCTGGGACTCCCTCGTCTAGGATTCGTGACCACATGCCCTCAGGCACTCCCTATAGTACCGCCTCCAAGCATCAACGAATATCCTTGAACTTTCCCTCGGCCTCTACCAAAGGAGCATGTGATGGCCCTGCACCAGGGTCATCAAGACGACATCGCCTGGCCACTCTCTCATCATTAGTGGGCCTCACCCCAGCATCATCACACTGTCATCGCTCTCCTACCCGCGACTCTCCCCGTCGAGGTCTCACCAGCCCCTAACGAGTTGGTGCCCTAACCAACTCAACCTCGTGCCCGCGCGGTCCCACATCTGCATATACAAAAAACAAATGGTAGCATCAACATCCATGTCTACATAACATGCATGCTATATTATCTAAAAATAAAATCATCAAAAATCACATCATACCTTTATGGTCGAACACCTCTCCTGTAGGTAACACTATCTCCGGATCACCCCAGAAGTCCACCCCACAATACAGATATTGCAGTATGATCTGCGGTATCTATTGTCACAACTGGGAAACCTCGGCCGTGAAGTAATGGCCACCCTCCCCACCACCATGATGAACTAGGATCATCGACCACCACCTCAATCGTGACTCTCACACACCAGGTGCGCCCAACAACACTCTAGGGTGCAACATTGGCACTGTCTCCAAAAAACATGCAACCAAGATAGACCCAAAGGAAAAATCCCCCGAGTCAGTAATACGACACCTGTCTAGTTTCCCCACCATCTTGGCATGGAGCATCACGCCCCAGGAAAAATTCTCGCCGGCCAGTGCGCACTCCATAATCCTCAGCTAACCTCCACTGATCCGTTGAGTCGCAAGAGACCCATAAAATATCATAACCATCATTTCCATGCAATGATGAACAAGGGCGTCCATCACCCCAATACTCACCACGAAGCCCGACATGAATTTCTCCCTCATACAGTACCTATGGCCTAAGACAACCAACTACCCATCCCTAGGTACTACGGGCTCCGTCGGTAAAGGACTCCCCCGAAAAGGGAGCCTACTCAGAAAATATATATCCTCCACCGTAGTGAAGGCCAACTGCTCACCCCTCACCATAAAGCAATGCAGATCCAGAATCCACATTTGAATCAAGAACTGTAAGAGGTACTCTTGGGCCCGTATCAGGGGGCACTCAAAGAACTTCAGCAACCCACAAGCTGCCAAAGTATCACGGATCGTCAGCTCCTCATTGGTCACTGCCTCCCTAAGGAGTGACCAATCTCTCTCTCTCTCCAGTGAATGAACATCATCCAAATGATCACCTACATCCACATATCCAACATTTTATCAACAATCAAAACCCATAAAAACATCAAAATCTCCAAAAAAGATGAGTTTTTACACCCTTCAACTTTGCCTCACAGGCGCGGTTGTTTTTCCCAGAGGCCTGCACAGATGCATGCATGTTCATCCCCCAGTTGCGCACTCATGCATGACTTTCATCCATACAGAGGCACATTCATGTGCCCCTTTCACACATACAGGCAGGCATCGTAGTGCACATGTTCACTACATAGCTGCGCACACATGCGCAGCTATTAGGGCACAGATGCGCATGCATGCGCTACTGTGACTTACACAGGTGGGCATGCCATGTGCACTGGTTTTCCCCATTTAGGGTACCCTTGTGTGCAGATGATTTAATTATAGGTGCACACACATTTCTCAATCGCCCATGCACTGGGGGGCCCACACCCACAAAACCCCCATGTACAGCTCTCCGTACAGGCCCTACCCAAAAACAAAAACCCTAATTCGATGCAGGAGGATACGAAAACCAACCTAAAGCTTATTGATCCTGACTCATATGCCTCGATCACCCAGAATCTCCCAATCTCCTCTACAATCGCTCGTCCACTCAATAAGATAGCAGGTACAAATGAGGTGGCATTATGGGCCCTACAGTTATATATAGTCCATTTTTCCAAACTTCTAGACTCATTTCCGGGAGCTCCAGGTGTCCTTTTTTTGATCCGTCTTCAGCCACAGGATCAGGACCCCGTCACCTACACCATTCCCTTCCCCGAGTCACTTTCCATACTCAACCCCTAGGGGTCATTATTCTCATATAATTCTTGGGTATGCATGCTTACATTCACATATTATTGAATAATTGTTATATGATCTTTCTCTTCATATATTGTTCACATTGGGTATTCAGTTTTCATGTGTGCAGTTACTTGATCATTACACATCAGTGGTATCCTTCTAGATATATTATCGACACTGGCATGTAGTCATTCCCTCTGAATATCAAAATGAATCTCCCAGTCACACCCTCCGATCTTTTCCTCTAGGATCCCTATATCCGGCTCTGCAGTACTATCACCTCGACTGCATTTCAGTACTGACACCCGGTAGCACTCTCGCTCACATGAGTTGTCCCATTCATAGTCCTCTTAACACTTTGACACTAATTTTTTTTTCACCCTTTAGGGATGGGAGTCCTGATAGTCTTATGCATCATCGAGAAATAGCCACATACCCCTTCTCCTCATTTTTCTAGCCTACCCAATGGAATCCCAGATTACTTCATCATGGTTTTAGTTTTCACTGCACCTCCATAGTATCATTAACCATCCATTTCACCCACCATCAGTTTTCCCATATGCATATTGTCCTCCATACATTTCCCTAATACAGAAACCCGCCTATGGTGCCCCCACCCTCCACTTGTTTTTCAAGCATCTTGCTCCCTCATCAGGCCAAGCCATCTTACATTGGGGAACCCATTTCTGTATCTACACAGTTATCCCAACTTATTTTTTAGTCTTTTGGTAATTGTACAGAACCTTTTCCAACATTTTCATAGCTTTTTATTGTCACCTTTATCGACCTTCTTTTCCCCAGCAAAGCAACCCTTGTCGCCCTTGTTTGGGGCATTTTTCACTTCCTGACATCAATGAAAATATCCATAAACCCCAAGTATCCTACAGCCCATACACCTTTTGATCTCTATGTTTATCCATTTTGTCACGCCTTTGGCACAATTTACCATCATCTAGTTGTCCCCCTGACACTAGATTCAGTTTCACGGTTGCTGCCACTTTACATCTCTCCCCAATGAATGATAGTCTTGAGTCTCACTACTCCTAGACTTCATCCATGTTACTCATCAGTTCCTGGTTTTATCCAAGTGGATTTCGTAAATCCCTCCACTTCGCGAAGTCGTGTCTCCCTTTCTGTCGACATCAACACAGTTTCCAGAAGGGCGACCATATCTTGACTCTCATTACCTTTACAATGAGGAGACTCAGATGGCACAGGGAAAACCACCATTGTTCTCTACTGTTGTTGACCCCCTTAACATTTGACTTCAACACTATCTCATGTTGGTCTTACTTTTCAACTATTGCAATTGTTTTATCTTAGTCGAAGACCTCTAAAATTTAATAGACTATCAATGTCTGCACATTTATCGACACTTCCCACATGTGTCCTTACTTCTTTTTTCAGATCTTGTTCACCATCATAATTGTCCTCTGTTATTATCAAACTGCCCCAGCGAGTGCTGCAGTGATCTACGTCCACAACAACTTCAGTCACTATATTTTGAGTTACATGACATGAGCATGGGGCATGCCCGCCTCGTTTGTACACAATTTTATTTTTTCCACACCCTGGGAAAAGCTTGGGTCCTACAGGTCCCCCTCTCCTTCCGATGGATCACTCTTGATAATCCTCATAATTCTCTTTCTTACACAGGTACTATCAGTAGAAGAAACATTGATGTATTTCAGCTATATGTATGCTCCTAACCTCACACATCATGGGGCATCTGTGATCACTGAAATTTCGTGTGCAAATGGTTACAGGAATCCAACATCTCCCAACAACTATTAGTTCAGCCATGGAACAAAAATTCATTTCCAAAAGGCCCAAAACTATACAATCAACAATAAAATCAGCATGCGCTAATACTACACAGGGAGCGCATGCACATGCGCCATTCAGAAATGTAGGAAAAAGCACACATGCATACGATGTGCGACTGTGGATGCAAAAAACGATGCATTTATGATATTGGTCGGCCTCCCACCCACTTCTGGTTCATCTTCCAAGTTGATTTGAAATCCAAATCTCGTCTGAATCCGACTGGGTGGATGGTCAAAGACCTAAGGGTGCCCTAAATGGCCCCTTGTTCACACTAAAAGCTATTTGAATAATGCCTCAAAGTTATGCTATAAAAGGAAGCCATGGGTGCACTACATTTTCAAGGAATTCATCTGTGTTTTTATGTTGTTGATATTCTCTTGGAGGATCCTCTTTCCTCATCAAGAGTATGCTAGCACCATTGCACTTAGCCATTCATATCACCTCTATAATGAATTTTCTTTGGATTCTCTTCACCATTTCATTCTAGTTCCTCATTTGTAAGAAGAGATCAATATTTGGGGGTCCAAGAGCCCTCCCTTGGAGGAAGAGGGGACCCAAAGTCTCCCTTTCTCTTCGATGTTTTCTTTCCACTAATACAATCCTTTCCATTGGTGGCATGAGTCTTGTTTGTTCCTTGTTCTTATGTTCTTATGCACTATAGTTTAATTGTTTTTATCATTCTTAGTTTAATTCTTTTCTTATCTTTTATGCTTTATCTTTCTAACCCTTTCCTTTACTGTTGTCTTGTCTAGCTGACCCAAATGGACCTGTAAGCACCATTATTTTGGTCATTTAGGTGACAAAAGAGGTGCAACAGTGGGTCTTGAATCCATTCGAGGTCCTTAGTCATCTTCTGGAACACTTTATTTTGATACCCGCTATAGGTTTCAGGCTTGATACCCTGCTCATTGCGGTCCACCCAACTATCGATTGTACCTACCTGGTGACTGTTCACACGCTGAAAACCTAGTTGCCTTTATCTTAGTGACTTACACAAGTGACTGCAGGGGTATACCATGGTACCTAGGGAAAACATTGGGCCACGCTTTGCAGATTATACCCGTAGGGTGCTTCCATATTCAAGTTTCACTTGCACCGGTAAGTTGCTCTAGCGTTGGATGGTGTAACTGTTCTTCCAACTAGCTAGTGATCTACGTGTCTTATCTCATAGTAGGTTTCTCTAGTGTGTGTTTGTATTTAACATTAATATAAATCCCTAGTGTGTCATTGATATTCTCACACCGTTGAGGATCAGGCTCTTCGCCAGTCGTGAAGGCTTCTTGGCCTGTCGCCGGTTAATCTAGAGCCACCCCCGCCATCGCTAAGGTGAATACTAGACCAACAAGGGTCTTTTGAGACAATCGGGTCACAAGAAACTGTGCCTGACCCATCTCTGAGAGGAGAACATTTGATTTTGGAGGAACCAACCATTTATGACCTTGGAGTGGAATCTCTTGTTTCGTATGAACCTCCGATCACTGATCTATCAGTGCCCATCATCATACAGGTTGACCCTTACGAGCATTAGGTAGTGTCACAAGAAGTGATGGAGAAAAATGATTCTACTTCTTCAAAGAATCCTCATACTCCCTCTACGGCTATCACTATAGGATGTTTTCCGCCTCCTAATGAACCATTGCCCATCCGGACCACTATGGTCTCGACCACCTCTACCTCGTGCAATTGTCTAATTCTTTCTATGGTGACGATCACTAGTCCTTTCACCCAGAGTGCGACAGGCCCTCTGTTCTCATATGGGATGCCCGGCTTCGATACAAACTCTGTCCTTTCCTACTCCAGTCTACATACTTTAGGTTTGGCAGCAGGGAGCTCAAATGCTCCTCTACAAGGATCCATGGGGGGCACTTCAGCTCCCTATAATGCTTTACTTTACGGAGGGGGTCATATAACGCCTTCATCCCCTTCGCTGAACAATGCTCACCAGCACTCCACCGGACCGAACGCAAACTATAGTTCGTTTGGAGCAGGTAGTCAAGTAATTCCTTCTTATAGCATGTCTGTAGGTTCAAATCCATTCTCTTTGTTCAACATGTTTGGTAAAAACTCTTTTTCGTTAGCTATCATCTCGGCCGGGGGAAACCCCGGTTATGGACAACAAAATCCTATGTAAGGTACTATTCCTACACAGGGGGAAAACTCAAGAATTCCTTCCTAACAAGGACCTTGGAATCCCTGGTAGGGATCAGTTCCCTCGTCAAGGATGTCAATCGGGGAAAACCTCTTCCATAGCCAATGGAACCCCGAGAAAGGCTCAAGACCTATGCCCATCGGATCAGTAGGGAGCAACCCTTCCCAAAATCCTTGGAATGCAATGCAAGCCCAACCTTCTATGTCCTATTACAGGAGTCAACCGATGACGTCTCAACAAGTGTAGAACCCATACGCCGGTCACGACCATGGTTATTACCAGAACCCTGGCCAAAAATTTAACTTTTCTTGGAAACCTGGTGCCAGCCAAACTCCAGGCTCCTTTTTCCCTGGTTATAATCAATAACACAAATTACCGTTTCTGGCAACTTTTCATGTGCCAGACTTGACAAGGTTATTAAATGACCCCATATATCATGATCCACGTTGGCCTCCTATGCAAACCAAGCTTCCTTCGAACATTCCAAAGTTCGAAGATAAGCCTAATGAATATCCAAGCGATCATGTCACTACCTTCCATTTATGGTGCTTGTCCAACTCATTGAGATATGACTTCATCCAGTTGTGTTTGTTTCAACCTACTCTCATCAGGAGTGATGCAAAATGGTACATTGAGCTCGACCACTCAAGATACTCTACCTTTGGTGAATTGGCAATGGTTTTCTTAAACCATTTTCAATTACCTCTGAGATATGACGTTGGAACCAAGTTGTTGGCCAACTTTGAGAAGACAAAGGCAGACCATATCTCAGATCACATACGATAATGGAGATGCCAGAAGAGTTTGATAAAAGTACAAGTCCCACCAACAATCCTACATGAGTGGTTCTTTAATTCTTTGGTACCTTAGTTATCCAAATATGTAGGAACGTCGGGGGTCTTTTCAAAAGAAGAAGTGATTATGAGAGCTCAACAACAAGAGCTTATTTACTCTCAGACTGGTTTACTTTATGAAGTTTTTCCATATGCACTGTAGTCGATACTTGACAAGACCAGACAGATATCTAGACCACATGTCGATGGTATTGTTGGTTCAAATCAAATGAATCCCATTGATCAGCTACCAAATAAACTACAACTTTCAATACAGTAGACAACGACCATCCAGACCACTGGTTTGGTTGCTCCCCCTACTTAAATGTCAGATGTACACATTGTGCAATCAAAAAAACCAAAGGCCACCCAACATCCTGATGGAAAGAAGAAATAGGGAAAGAAGGGTAAGGGGGATAATAAACCTACTAATAATGTTGGCAGGGGCATGAAAGAGCATCTGACTCACCTGTGCCCTCGACTTATAGAGGCCCAGAAGTTATTGGCACCACAAAATCCTGTCGTGTTAAAAAACCCATTTCCACATGGGAAAAATTTAACTCAAGCCTCTTCGAGCATGGAAGGGGGAAGTCAAGGACCCCCTCCGTCTTCAAGTAATCCTTCATCCGCGAATCTGTATATGTTGAAAGGTAATGTTGATATAGCAACTAGGAAATGAAACTACGAAACACCAAACACCTCTGAGAAGGGTAAAGAAGCCGAAAACCCACCTCTTCCTCTCCAGATTGAGAAGATTTTGGAAGAAACAATGACACACATCCCAAAAGGTGCGTTCAAGAAAGATTCCCACAATCCAAACGCAAGGGCCACCCATAACTACTTTTTGGTGGAGGATTCGTCACAAACCCCTTGTGCAATCTCTGCTTTAGAAGTCCTCTAGAGCTGCCCTTCCCAAAGAAAGGCTTTGTTAGATGCCTTAGGATCTGTTGAGACTTGTAATCTAGGAACGATCATGCTTGATACAACTAACTTAAAACCTTGTCTCCCTTATCACGTGGCATTTTAGATAGTAGTGGCTTACACCACGAAAAATTTTAACCGAAACATTTTCTGCACGGTGCTTAATGAGGGTGCCTCGACATGCATGATGTTGTTGGCATGTTGGAAGGCCATTAGCCAACATGTTTTGTCTCCATCACCTACTCTTCTTACCGCTTTCGACGGTCATTCGTTTTGACCACATGGAATCATCCCCTCTTTCCCCATGCAGCTAGGGGGGGAGACCGTGTGCATCAAGGTTGAAGGGTCGATGCATCTCTCGACTACCATCTCTTTTTAGGAAGGAGTTGGAGCGATGTTATGCATGCAGTGGTTGCTACAATTTTCCGGGTCTTGTTGTTTCCACACGAGGTCTAGATCGTGTCCATTGATCAGTTGTCCTTCTCCTGTGCTGACCCTTTGTTACACATCAAAATAACTCATTACAATGGTGGCTAATGTCTTCGTTACAAATATCACAAGTGTCGCATATTGGTCACAAGTTTTACAAGTGTCGCAAAAATTATCTTTTCTATGTCATCTCTCTAACGACATTGTAAAAACACTTAAGGCACCTCAAAGACTAGTCTTGAAGAAAATAAATCAATTGACAAGGAGTACAAGCCTTTTTCCACTGTAAAATCCACTCAAAAGTCAAATTTGGAAGGGAATGCTCCCCTACATACTGTTAGGGAGCGCTATCTCTCTATACCCTCTTCTAGGGGAGCGTTCCAATGCTTTGTTTCCCTTTTTGAGGGAGTGTTGGCCTTTTTTGGGAGAAATTTGGTTTATTGGAGGAAATCAGTGAAGAATCCCCTCAATATCTGAAGATGGTTGGATTCGAATCTAAGGTCGAGGCATGATCTTAAGGGAGATCCACAACTGAAGGAGAGGAATCCTCAACTTATCCCAAATATCTCTCAAGTGGTTAGGCCTCTCCAAGCCTATATAAGGAGGCCTCCTCATGGTGAAAGGATAGATGGAGATTTAGAATTACACCAAACTTATGATCCCATAAGTGAGACTCCATTGAAGCGTAATTAGTGTAGATTACTTGAGCAAAGGGGTTGGACAAGGAAAGCTGGAAGAAGTTGTTGCACCTTCATCAAAGGATTTTAAGTACTCTTCATTTGTTCTCATTAATACATATACATGCTTGGCTTGTTTGTTTCAAGTTTATGTTTGTTTCACATGAACTTGTCTTTGGTAGATAGATCTGTATTTGAGCTATTCTCGGTATAATAGGAAGCCCATTGTATATTTATTTTTTCTACAGGACCTATTGAGGAGCTCAGCTTGGACTTTGCGAGGACAAACACTGATAAAAAAGTACACTTTTCTTCATCCTGTTCATTCATTAGCTTAATTAGATATAAAAGGATCTCAGTGTCCACGTTAATCACTTTTCTCTCTTGGCCTTAGGAGTCTAGAGACCAAGAGGGAATCCTCCTGTTTGGATTTTGGGGTACTTTTCTGAACTTTTTGAAGCATACAACTCCCCTACCCTTGCTATTAGAGCCCTATCACATCCTTCCAAGCCTTCATAGAGAGTTGGACGCTCTGGTGCCCCTTACACCAGAGTGCTGGCCTCTTTTTGTTTAAGATCCTGCAGGAGTTTAATCTCTGAATCCATTTTTTCTTGTTTGCATTTTCTTAGGATTCTCATCACCTCATTGTATCCTTGTTTGGGTATCCAACACCTTTATATATGAGAATTCATGATGCTTTGTTTGTGTTTGTGACATCGTTTTCTTCCTTACTTTGAATAACTCTTTGTCTTTAACGATTTAGAGTCAATTTGTTGTTTTCTTCTCATTTATCTGACTGAGTGAAAACTTTTTGTAAGGATATTCAGAGATATTTTTCACCATTCCATTTGATATTTGAGGTATTTATCCAAATAAATTTATAGTTTTTCATCATCCAACAACCTTCTCCCACCTTCACTAGAAATTTCCTCAATTTTCAAGCATTCTGGTTGAGTTTTTTGTGCATGTTTTGGCATTTTTCTTAGTTTCTGGGAGCATCAATGCCCCCCTATAGGCCATAACAGAGAACCAGCACTCCTCTAAAGTGTTTTAGCGTGCATTGAAGCACTCTATTCACCCTTCTAGCGGAGTGCTAATGTCTTTTTTGAGTGAAATTGCCTTCTTTTACTCATATTTTTTCAGCTTGTTTTGTGGAATTCTTTACCCAGTCTTTGTGGTTGGTTTGTGGAGTGGTTTGGATTGGTTATTGATGGTTTTTTATTCTTTTAACTCTCTTTTTTATTTATTAGATCTTGAATCCTCTTTTAGAAATGTAAAATTTCCTTTTCTAGATGCGTTTTTGTCGAGATAGTTTTGAGTGTTTTCTCTTTCTCCCTATCGTTTCTTATATTCTTCTCTACATTTCATTGTACTCCTTGGATGCTGGTTGGTTTTATGATACTTGAATTAGTTCTTGTTAGAACAATCTTCTACTTGTTTTCTTTCAGTTCTCATTGTTTTGAATGAATTCTTTCTTTTGGGTCATGAAACTAGCTTGCATTTGAAGTAGCGGAATTGCATGTTTTTTGACATTTTGGGACATTATGCATCTAGAATGATGAATGTTTTATCCTTCTCGTAGCATAGATTTCATCGAAATGAAAAGATTGCCTCTTCATATATTTTCATAACTTTCAAGTCGGTCAAAACACCATATTGTCCATGCCACTTTCCTTTTGACTAACAACAACCTTAAAAATCAAGCGCTAAACTAAAATTGATTAGACATTTTTAATTTTTCTGGTAGCAAACCTACATTATATTAGTTGTAGGGCTTTGGAATAGGTGTGAATGATAACTTTACAAATCTGCAAACAAACATAGGATATTGTGTTAGGGAGCGGTGAAATCCAATTGTTGCATTTTGTCCTAGGAATCCCTTCTCACACAAGTGTCAATCACGAGGTCACATTAAGACTAGCGGAGTTACTCACCATGTTTTGTTTTTCTTAGTGTAGAGATTGTGTGTATTATGGGGGTCTCTTGAAGGTATACCCACAATGATGAGTGGAATCCTTTCAAGATGATTTCGGGCTAGATACCCTGCCCTTGCACATCGATCATACTGTAGACTATTTCCCCAGGCATCACTGTTGTAGTTGGTAACCTTAGTGGCCTATCTCTTTAGGGTCTTTACACAAGGTGACAGTGGAGGGGAAAGTCTTCACGGTACATGGAATCGACGTTGTCCAGACTCACTCGGGTGCCTTGGAGGGTATACCCATGACTATGTGTGGGAGCTTGCACCAAGGTGTAAGTCCATTAAGCATGTCATCAATGTAACTTTTCCACCCGCTCTATCTCAGCCCCTTATTACTTTGTTCCCGTGACGTTGGATTTTATCCCCAAATAGTGTTCTCATTGTGAGAAGGTTTTGTTTGCTTGCTTGCTTACTAGTTTTTTAGCGTGTGATGTTTGTTCTCCCTAGAAAAATCTAGGTTGGATCTTTATTTTAGTGGCATCAGTTCCTGAAACTACCAATGGAGCGACTCTTGCTCTGAGAGAACCCTCTATTTTTCCTTCTTATGTAAATGTTGGTCCTCCTTACATCGCTACTTTGAGCCTTCCACATCTCACAATTGGGTTACCGGTATGGTTGTTTTCTACTCCAGTGATCTCGAATGCAGGTGCTTCAGATGCAAGCACACCACCCACACATCAACTTCATGTCAACTTTTCTCCTTCTTCACCCATCAGGTCTCCTTCCATTTCTTCTTCTTCTCCTAGTGAAAGCTCTCAAGCTAGTAGCTAGATTGATAATAAGAAGAAGAAACAACAAGAGAAGAAGAAGAACCAGAAAGGGACCAAGCCTCTAACTACATCAAATGTTGGATCTAAATGACCAGCTACTGTTAATAGTATTGGGAGTTTTGATAAGGTAGATAAGGTTAAAATGAAGAATCTGAAACCCATATTCCCATGCATTCTTTGTAAGGGTGACAATTTTCTAAGGGATTTCCCTAGTATTCCCAAGGTCTTAGAAATGTGGTCTTCCACATCATCGGCCCTTACTGGTCATGTCGATGATACTCTGTCAACTAGTGGTGTTAAGGTTGGTAAGAAGAAGAAAACTGTCAAATTCCCTTGCATGTTATGCAAAGGTGATCATTATTCTCACCTTTGTCCTCTTATGGATGAGGCTTATTCTCTTTTAGAAAAGATTCAACTTCCAGTTGGTTATCGTAGGCTTTCCCCTAACCCATCATTAGTTGATGGAATGGTCAATGTGGTTCCATCTCCGGTCAATCCAGTTTTTCTGGTGGTCAATCTAGTTTCATCCTTGATTGAACCACTAACCAAAGTAGTTGATCCAGTTACCTCATCGATCAACCCCACTTTTCATCTAGAAATTGAAACCCAAGTGACTGGTCTAGTCCCATCATTGGTCAGTCCCACCCTTCATCCAAAGAGTGTCAAAGTGATCGACACGAATCCACCATCAGTCGATCCCACTCCTTCTTTGAGAAGTGTCAAAGTGGTTGCTCTGGTTACTTCATCGGCCAATCCCACTCCTCCTTTGACGAGTGCTAAAGTGACTGATCCAGTCCCTTCATCGGTCAATCCCACCTTTCATCCAAAGAGTGCCAAAGTGGTTGCTTCGGTGGCTTCATTGATCAATCCCACCCTTCCTCTGATGAGTTCCAAAGTGGTTGCTCCGGTTACATCATCAGTCAATCCCACTCTTCCTTTGAAGATTTCCAAGGTGGTCGATTCGATCACATCATCGATCGATCCTACTCTCCTGCTAGAGATTAAACCCGATTATGCCCACGTTTTTCTCATTGAAACAGGATCTACCGTGTCGAGGGGAATTTCTCCTTCTCCTACAAAAACCCTTCCAAGTAATGAGGCCATCCTTTTTTATTGGGGTGTGCTAACTGGACCTCGTCTTCCCTCTCACATGCCTTTCAAGATTACAGTAAAAGTTTGTGGCCAGGACGTTCCTCATGCACTAATAGATGAAGGTTCATCCCTTAGTATTTTATCCTCTATTGCTTGGAAAGCTTTGGGTTATCCTAATCTTGTGTCGGTTACCTAGAATTTTTTCACTTTCAACAGAAGAACGAGTCACCCTTTAGGGATCCTTCCTCAGTTTTCAGTAACTTTGGGAGGGAAAACAATTTTTATTGATGTTATGGTAGTCCAAGACCCCTTGGATTTCGATTTAGTCCTTGGGAGAGATTATGTCTATGCCATGAAAGATATTGTGTCCACTCTTTTTCATGTGATATATTTCCCGCACGATGGAAGAATGGTGACTATTGATCAACTTTAATTTATTGGCCCTGACTTGACCATCAACCAAATGACCACCCTAAACGGGTCTTATATGCAGTCAGTATCACCCCTGCCATAGGTCAATTATGTGGCATTGTCTCCCATGACTTCAACTTATGATGATTTAGATTCGGTAGTTGACATGGTGATCTCTTCGGTAGGGATATTGGAGCCTGATCTCCTTACCCCTGTCATGGCCCTCGACATGTGTTCCTTCCAGAGAATTCTTCTTCCATCCAATGAAGATCTCTTGGAATCCATGACCAATTTTTGTCCCTTGATGTGGCGTTCTTCCAGAGAATTATCCTCTTGGAAGCCATGATCAAGAAGAGTCCACAAGCATAGTTTTTCCTCTCTGTGGCAAGCTCGTTAAAAAATGAAACAGAAGCTATGAGCATAGTTTCTCTTCTCTGTGGAAATCTCATTAAAAAATGAAACAGAGGTCACGAACATAGTTTTTCCTCTTTTTTGAAAGCTCGTTAAAAAATGAAACAGAAGCTACGAGCATAGTTTCTCTTCTCTATGGAAATCTTGTTAAAAAATGAAATAGAGGTCACAAGAATAGTTTTCCTCTCTGTAGAAATCTCATTAAAAAATGAAACAAAGGTCATGAGCATAGTTTTCCTCTCTGTAGAAAGCTCATTAAAAAATGAAACAAAAATCTCGGGATTGAACCCAGAGACTTGAGCATAGTTCTTTTCCTGTGTCAAGCTCGTTAAAAAATGAAATAGTCACCTCTCCTGTCAGGTCGAGTCTTTCGCCATATCTCATAGATGTCGAGTCGAGTATTTCGTTAGATCTCATATTTGAACCTTCTTTTCATCCACCTGTATCCTTTTTCTCCATCTAGTACATAAATTAGTGACAACCTCAAAGTCTGTGAATGAATTGAATCTTGGGGGGGCATGTATCCAGCCTTTGATGATCATTCTAGAGTTAAGCCACTAGATTTCAAGATGGGGGTAGAGTACCGAGCTTAGTATTTGTTCTTTCTTGTGCTCGAAAAAACATGAGAATGTAACCGAGTAGACTTTTATCACTTTTTCAGACTCATAAAGGTTATCCAAAAAATGAACCCCCTGGAGTCTTCCTTAAACTCTTTTCAGACTCTCTAAACGTGAAAATATTGTCAAGTGATATTCCTTCCTTTCCCACTCCTTAAAAGGTTTGAAAGGGCGTCTTTTAGAGTGATAATTGGAGTTGTATTTAAGTTTTTTTTAGACTCTCTAAATATGTAAAAACATCGAGTTTACCTTCTTTGGACTCGTTAAACAATCATACATTGAAGGGCCCATACGGGACCAAACCCTTACTTATTCTAGTTCACTAAACAAAGGAAGAGGGACTTACCTAAGGTGAGTTATATCGAGCATGTGTTACCCTCCTCGAGATCGTTAAATTAAAAATAGGTACTCGTATATATGGATGGGGAAAAAATTAAAGTAAGCAAGCCAAGTAGTTTTTGAGAACACTACTAGTGACTCTTAAGGTCGCCCTTGAACATGACACTTTGTCTTTGCATGCATTTTAATCCATTGAACCTCTGGACTGAGCCAATCATCTAAGTTTCTTTTAATCATTTGGGTCAGTTGACGAAACTCATAGAATCCACTAAATCATGAAGTTTTGGTCCATGTCATGTTTCTGTTGTTGTGCCTTAGTTTTCAAGGGAAGTATCTGCCTTGAGACTCAACCATCACAAATATCTTGTTTAAATACCCATGTCAGTCCATGTTCATTTGATCTACCAATTACATCTCTATGCCTGTTTCATGTCGTTGATGGGGGATACATCAAGGCCCTCCTTCGATGAGTCTATTCATGTCGACTTCAATACATTATCTAGGAACTAGACTTAGAAACCAATTAGTACCTTGGGACATGCATGCCTCAATGGCAGGCCTCCTCATGTCTGACTGTGAGTTTACATTATTGACCCCTAATTGGGTGATTCCATGGATGTTCGACATCATCTCATTCATTCACATTCGTCGGAATGTACTAGAGTACCTTGGTAATCATTGACATCAATGGTGATCTCCCTCAAACTTGTTAACGGTTTACCTCATTGACCGGTAATCAAGTGGTTTCTGTCATATTCGACATCAGGACATCTATTCACATGTTTAGATTCGTACTACATTGGGATCGATAAGAAGACCCTGGGTTGAGTTATCACTCTTATATATACTTTTCCCAAGTTGCGAAGGAGTTCTTTTGAACTATGACACATATACTGTAACATAGATCCACTTTGTATTGGTCGTGGCCATGTCTTGTCGTCTCATATATCCACTATGTATTCTTCATGGCTATGATCAGTTTAGGTCATATGAGTATAGATCCACATTGTATATTCAATGGATATACCTTTTATCAATATAATTATCGATCCACAGTGTATTTTATGTCGTCCATACCTAAAAAGTATTTATCACTCAAGCATAGGTATGCCTGCCTTGGGCTTGAAACATGTCATAATATTTGTTTGATGGTTGTGTGCATCTTTTTCTAGCCTCTCTGTGTCCATACCCTTGCTCAAAAAAGTATACAAAGTACTTCAGTCATCATCGTCTTCTGACTTTGCACTTTGGGGGGAAATCTGTTACACATCAAAATCACTCATTGCAATGATGGCTAGTGTCGTCGTTACAAATATTTCAAGTGTCGCATATTGCTCGCAAGTGTCGAAAACAATATATTGTCTATGTCCTCTCTCTAATGACATCATAAAAACACTTAATACACCTCAAAGACTAGTCTTGAAGAAGATAAATCAATTGACAAGGAGTACAAGCCTTTTTCCACTGAAAAAGCCACTCAAAATTCAAATTTGGAAGGGAGCGCTCCCCTACATACTGTCAGAGAGAGATGGCACTCTGTATCCTCTTCTAGGGGAGCGTTCCAACACTCTGTGTACCTTTGTGAGGGAGCACTGGCCCTTTTTGGGTGAAATTTGGTTTGTTGGAGGAAATCAGGGAAGAATCCCCTCAATATATGAAGGTGGCTAGATTCGAATCTAAGGTTGAGGCATGATCTTAGGGGAGATCCACAACTAAAGGAGAGGAATCCTAAAATTATCCCAAATATCTCTCAAGTGGTTAGGCCTCTCCAAGCGCATATAAGGAGGCCTCCTCATGGTGAAAGGATAGATGGAGATTAAGAATTACACCAAACTTATGATCCCATAAGTGAGATTCCATTGAAGCATAATCAGTGTAGATTACTTGAGCAGAGGGGTTGGACAAGGAGAGATAGAAGAAGTTGTTGCACCTTCATCACAGGATTGTAAGTACTCTTCATTTGTTCTCATTAATACATATACATTCTTGGCCTATTTCTTTCAAGTTTATGTTTGTTTCACATGAACTTGTCTTCAGTAGATAGACTTGTGTTTGAGATAATCTCAGTAGAATAGGAAGCTTGTTGTATCTTTGTTTGTTCTATAGGACCTATCGAGGAGCTTAGGATTGGAGCTCATCTTAGACTTTTCAAGGACAAACGTTGTTAAAAAGGTACACTTTTCTTCTTCCTCTTCATTCATTAACTTAATTAGATCTAAAAGGATGTCAATGTCCATGTTAAACACTTTTTTGTCTTGGCCTTAGGAGTCTAGAGACCAAGAGGGAATCCGCTTGTCCGCAAGAGGATTCACCTGTAACACCCTTCATCGGGGGCATCCATGGTCCTGATAATTAATAACCCTCAACCCGACATCATCAACATAGGGGTTGGTTTGTTCCCATCTTTGATGGGTACTTTCTATTACCCGCCTCCTTTCAATGACGCTAAATTCATATCAATTGTCCTTGACCAGCCTAAGATTGAAATTTTTTAAGTCTCGTCATTTCGTATGGCTTACTTTGATGATTCGTGGAATCTTCCTTCCCCATAATCCATGATGGAAGGGACATAGCACCATGGCATGGCCATGCCTTTGTCTGCGGTAGAGGTTTCATACTCTATAGTCCAACAATCTTTCGTCGATCTTGATCCAACTCTCGCATAGGAGTTAGATCTAGTTCTCAAGCCTATCTGGGCTCAAGGTTCCCTCACTGATATTGATTCTTTAGACTTATTCTTGCCCTCATATGCGGTGATTATTGAGGAAATGACTAGTCCGGATAGACCCTGGGATGATCTCCATCACATATCTTATTTCATCCCAGAGTTAAGAAGAATTGAAGCAGGTGAATTCACTCTGAATATGACTGGAGATAGGTCTTGTCCTATCAATCCTTTGGCTACGCACATAGTTTACGTTGAACTAAATATGGAAACCATCCCTAAAACAATACCTATTGATATCTCCAGAAACCTTGGCATCATGAGGAATGTCTCCGTTGAAGCGGACTTCTCCCCCAAGGAGATTTGAATCTACAAGGATTTATTTAAAGAATTATGCGACATGTTTTCCTAGTCTTACGAGGAAATTCCAGGAATAGATCCAAGAATCGTCAAACACGAAATCATGACATATTCTGACACTAAGCCGGTCTGGAAGAAGGTTCGTCCGGTTAATCCTAAGAAAGCAGTAGCTATTAAGGCTGAAGTAGAGAAACTGCTTAAAGTTGGTTTCATATAACCCATCCAATTGAATCAATGGGTGTCAAATCTCATTCCAGTCAACAAAAAACAAGGTACAGTTGGCATATGTACGGACTTCCGTGATTTGAACAAGGCCTATCCAAAGGATAATTTCCCCACTTCATTTATCGACTAGATTGTTGATGAATGCATAGGTTGCGAGGTATTTTATTTCATGGATGGTTTTTCGAGATACAATCAGATATAGATCAATCCCAAAGACCAACACAAAACTTCTTTCATTTGTCTGTGGGGTACATTCACTTATAGAAAGATTCCTTTTGGTATGAAAAATGCTAGAGCTACTTTTCAGCGGGCCATCTCATTTTCTTTCCATGATCTAAAACACATAGTCGAGGCTTATCTCAATGATTTAGCATCATGATCTCATAAGAGAGTTAATCATCCCACACACCTCTGACTTATCTTTGAGCGATGTCACTACTACTAGATTCGCTTGAATCCAAACAAATGAAGTTTTTTCATGACGTTGGGTCGTCAACTGGGTTTCATAATTTCAACAACACCAATCATGGTCGATCCTCTAAAGTTTGAGGCAATAGTTCAATTGCCTCCCCCTTGCACAGTCCCTCAGCTTTAGAGTTTACAGGGAAAAGCAAACTTTTTACAACGTTTCATCGAAAACTATGGTGAGATCACAAAGGATTTCATGCGTTTACTGAAGAAATATGTTCCTTTTCATTAGGACGAAGCCTCTCTATGCTCTTTCGAAGTGTTGAAACGCACCCTCACGTCTACCCCTCTGCTTCGGCCACCCAATTATAATAAAGATTTCTTATTGTACTTGTTTGTGGCAGAGTCGACCATCGGTATGGTCTTGGTTCAGGAGTATGATTTTATCGAAGAATACATTATTTATTACCTGAGTTGAGGCCTAGTTAGACTAGAAATCAATTATTCACACTTTGAAAAACTTGCATTGGCAACAATTCATGTTTTCCAATGGTTCCATCATTAAATTTTTTTTCGTAGGATCACCATCATTGCAGTTGTGAATCTACTTCAATATGTGTTGACACGACGTGTAATCAGTGAAAATATCAGTAGATGGATAGTTATCCTCCAAGAATTTGACTTGGATTTTGTTTTGGCGAAATCCAAAAAGTCGTTGTTCTTTGCGGAACTCATTTCGTAACTTCCGGTCGAATCAGGTGATGTTATACCCAAGGAGTCACCTCTTAAAGGAGACATGTTTTTTATCGCGTCTTCGAACCCCTGGTATGGAAATATACTAGTCTATCTCCATAATTTGAAGTGCCCCACCTCTGCTTCTCATGATGAACGTCACCATATACACCATCAGGCCAAGAACTATCTCATACTTGAGGACACTCTGTATCGTTGAGGTTTAGATTGCATCCTTCACCAGTGTCTCACTCATGAAGAAGAAGAAATCGTGGTTAACGATTTCCACACTGGAGCATGTGGCAGTCATTTTTCTGGGTTCGCAACAACCCAAAATTTTCTACGAGCCAGTTACTTTTGGCTGACATTAATCAAAGATTGTATTGAATCGGTCAAGAAGTGCCACCCATGTCAGATCTTCTCTCATAAGATGAGGGCACACCCCGCTCCCATGTTTCCTGCCATCATAATTGGTCCCTTCACCAAGTGGAGGATTTATTACACTACATGCAACCCCCCTTTATCAATGGGGCACCGTTATATCATTGTAGTAGTAGGCTACTTCAAGAAGTGGTTCAAGGCTATGCCAACGTTTAAAGATGATGGCGAGACAACAACTCTCTTTTTGTTTAACCAGATAATGGCAAGGTTCAACGTCCTGAGAGAGATTTCCACTGACCATGGAAGTCACTTTCATAATAAAATGATGTCCAAGTTAATGTCAAATATTAGGTTGAGGTAGGAACATTCATCACCCTAATACCCACAATCGAATGGTTAGGTGGAAGCTGTGAATAAGTCCCTTAAGGATATTCTACAGCGAACAATCAATTCGGCCAAGTCAAATTGGCATTTGATGTTTTACTCGACATTATGGGCCTACCAAATGTCTATTAAGACTGCAACCAATTTCTCACCTTTTCAACTCATTTACGACCTAGAAGCAGTCTTGCCTATAGAGTTCCAAATCCCGTCTCTAAAGTTGGAAGTACAATTATTGCCACACACTTCACCGCTTGAAGAGCATTTATTATATCTTGAGAAGCTCGATGAGTAGCGTCGGGATGCAGCCTTGCCCAACGAGGCTCACAAACAAAATGTCAAGTATCAGTATGATCGGTCTATTTGTCCTCGGATTTTCTCTGAAGGCGACCTTGTCCTGGTCTATGATCAAGATAAGGATCCCCTGGGGGTAGGAAAGTTCAAACCCATGTGGTTCAGACCTTTCATCGTGAAAGAGGTTCTAAAGAAGGGTTCTTATCGTCTGGTGTAGTTTGAGGGAAATGCTTTGGTAGAGCCTAGAAATGGGCTCTACCTCAAGAAGTATTACTCGTAGGTGGGTTGCATTGGGTGAATTCTTGTACATATGTATAGTTCTTATACATTTTTTCTTTTTAGTTTCTATCTTTTTGGTTTTATGGACGTGTCATTTTTGATGTCATATTTTTCACTGTGGAAGATGTCAAGTGAATCATAGGTGTTCATTGGGTTTTCAAATGGCACTAGCCAGCACACTCGGAGGCTTGTTTTCGCACCTTGGGTGATTTTCACACCTCAGGGCCACTTGCTATCTTCAGGAGGTATCTGTTTAGGTGACGCCACAAACAATGTCGTCGAATATAGTGCAGTTTTAGATTTTCTTCATGATGCTTTGTTGCATGGTATCTCTCACCTCTAGGTCTACTTAGACGCTCAGTTGGTTGTGTCTCAGTTAAATAGGGGTTTACTGCATTTATGATCCTACTCTACATCGACGTTTCCTTAGGGTACATCCCTTAGAAAGAATCTTTGATTACATTATGTATATCCATGTTCCTACAAGATTGAATCAAATCACAGATACTCTAGCTAATCATGTATTAGATTGGCATATTGCACACATGTAAGAAAATGCAAAAACAAGCACATGTAAATACATTTGTAAATAAATGTAATCCATAAGACATAAAAAGATGTAAATACGCATATATATATATATATATATATATATATATATATATATATATATATATATATATATCAAAAGTATCATAGTACGTAGGTGGGCGCAAGCACCTCCAAAATATATGTCCAGGAAGAGTCACAGGTCTTATGCCCTAAAAAATATACAAAAATGCCCTCAGCACATAAGTAGTCCAACCTGGATAAGGGTGGGGCCTGTTGGCCCTACCATAGTGAACAACGACATTTTCAAAATGTCGGAAAAGTTGGACCCAAGTTTGTGGCACCCCAACTACATGAGGTTGCATCGATGGTGGCAGATCTTCAATCTCTACCATAGGGACTATGTGAGTGAGCATAGTGAGGCTCCACTCCACCCATCTCAAAAATCTCTCAACCTCTCCAGATGGAGGTCCCCCTGTTGCTGGTCCACCCGTCACAAATGGCCCTACCTCTGGTCAAGGACGTCACCTGGTCCTCGAGAAGTCCGTTGGACGCACTGGTCCCACATCTGTACATAACATATACATAGTTGTCAAATACTCGGATACACATAAAAATGATATATATAAAAAGAAATAAAAATTAAATAACTTTGAAAAACAAACATACCTATATATCCTCATTCTACTCTGGGAGGTACGGGTGTATTAGGATCCCTGTAGAAGTTGATCACGGCATAGGGGTAGTCCTTTATAGCTGGAATCTGTCGAGACCACCAGTCGAAAAATTTATCATCGAAGGCCTCAATGGTCCTCCCTCCCCCCTGTCGCGGTAACAATGACGCCCATCTACACACTGCTGGGAGAGAGGCCACGTGCCCTCGTACTAGCTCTCACAGACTAAGACTAGGTACCCTCTCGAAGAAAAAGGGACATAGAATAGTCCCAAACCCAAAGTTTTTGTTTCTCTGCACACAACACTTTGTTAACTGTCTCTTCATGAAATTGAGCATGGTTGTGCTCGAGTTGAAAACTTGTGCATTTAAGCACTAAACCACACAATGCATGTGCACTCGGGAGGCCTGATGTAAGGCCGCGGATCCATTAATCCACCCAATAAGTAAAACTATCACTTTCAGTGATAGGTTTGAAATCTTGTGGATTGACACCTGAGAACCCACTTTATCTATGCCAACTTTTCAATGGAGTCCAATCAACTCCTCAATGTTGTGAGGCCCAGGAGGAAAAACACAAAGGTTGACTAGCTCCCCTCTCCTTGAGAGGCCAGTCAGAAAATAAATATCCTCATTCGTTGGAGTCAATGACTGTCCTTTGAGCATAAATGCCTCCGCGTCAAGGTACGAGTAATCTACCAAGGCGTTCAACAGCCTGGGTTGTGCCCGCATGAATAGAAATTGAAATAATTTCAACAAACCACATTGTGCTAATGTGGCGAGAGCAGTAGGGTCTTTCGAGACCAAAGAATCAATGTCTCCATGCTCCCTTTCTCTCCAATGAATGTACATCCTGCAAAATGACAGTTTCAAAGGGGAGTTAACTCTTTCTTTTTAATTTTTTCCATATGTTTAAGGGTGTACGTGGGATATATTGAGAAAATTCATGTATGCACGCATTAAGGTTGTTTTATGAACTTGGGCATACACGTGTTTTCCTTGGATAGCCCGCATACACGCAGGGCCACACCATTTTTAAGAATGTGCGTCCCCCATAAAAACTAAAATGAACTAAAAGAGAAGTATTGAATTGCAAGAGGGGTTGTTTTATACTTACTTGGTCCAAGAAGAAGTTCATTTTGTCCACTGAAGCTCCAAGAATCAACTCTTTTGGAAAAGGGGTGTTTTTACTTTTTGGTCAATTCTCAATTTACAATGGTGATAATGAGCTGTGAGCTTCTATTTATAGATTTTTTGGCCCCTTTTTGTCATTTTTTGGACCCTTTTTTCATTTTTTCTAGCTTAAAAATTGCTTAGCATGGTTATTGAGTTTCTTATGGGATGTTACGATACGTGTTACTTTTGGTTTTGGGAATTTTTTTGAGATTTAGGTCATTTTTAAAGGTCCTTTGGTAAAAAGTCATTTTTCCAACTTTTTGCATCTAAGTTAGGTCTCCACCTCCACTTTCTCCATCTCGTTGTCTTTTTCACTTTTCCATAAGATCGAACCCACCGAGTTGCGACAAGGAACCATCATTGCTTCTTTATAAGTGTTGTGATTTAGTGTTAGATCCTACCTTTACATGTATTCCCTAGTTATATCCTCATTGCTTTTGGTTTCCATGTCATTGTTAATGATTATAGGCTTGGGAGTCCTTTTTAGTTTTTTCCTGATTACGAGTTTTGAGCCTTATTCGCATGATTCATCATCACCCTTTGCCTCTCCCTTGGGACTCCCAAATAAAGAATATTCTTATTTAATCCCTTTTCAAACTCTCTAAACATGAAAAGATTGTCGAGCAATCTTGTCGCCCTTCACACTCGCCAAACTAACATTTCAAGGCACGTTTTTCCGACAGTAGTTTACCCTTTTTTGGTCTGGACGATCAATTGTATGAACAAAGGTATACTCTAGGAGCTTCAATTTGCTAGAAGAGTATTCTCAGGTATAATTTTAACCATTTTTCTGGCTTGAGGGACTAAATTTATGAAAAAGGAACCCCCCACGGTGTCCATAGTTAAGCTCTTTTCAGACTCCCTAAAATTGATAAGATCGTTGAGTGACCTTGTTCTTTCACACTCATTAATTGGTTTACAAAAACATCTACTGGCATGAGTTTACCCTTTTTTCCATCCTGTAGATTAAGGAGGAAAAACATACACCTCAGGAGATTCTCTTGCCAAAAGAGTTCTCCTCAGTAAATTTCACTTTTTCGGGCTAGGGAGACTTAATCTAGAAAAAGGCAACGAGTCCATAGTTAAGATCTTTTCAGACTCCTTAAATATGAAAATATTGTCGAGTGATATTGTCTTTGTCACACTCATTAAAATGGTTTTGAATATACATATTTTCGGTGCTAGTTTACCCCTTTTTTGAACCGACTGGACTACCTTCGAAAAAGGTACCCCAGTGGAGTCTTCTTTTATGCTTTTTCAGACTCTCTAAAAATGAAAAACCGCCAATATTACCTTCTCTGGGCTCATTAAATTTACATCGAAGGATGTTATCATTGTGTATTATTAATCGCATTTGCATTCTTTTGTATTTGGACTAATTCTGGCTCCATGTTGCTCTCGAATGAACCATCTAAAGCTTGCCTTATACGCAAGCCTTGTAGCACTTTGCCTCTGCGTCTTGAAACCTTGACCCATGGAGGATTTTTCTTGAGTGTCCTTTTCCCACATATGTCTCCTTTCTCTGAGCATCAATGTGTTCCTTGTTCTTGGAACTATTATGTCTGTGACACTCGTTCCTCCTTTGTAACATAGCATTCTTTTATTATTTTTCAAGCTTTCCAAAATTATATAAAAAGACAAAAAAATCAAATATACCCCAAAAGGAGGAAGGGAAAAGTTTTTTTTTTTTTTTTCTCAGCACAATGAGTCTCCCTTGGACAAAGCACATCCTTTTGTTTGTTCTCCAAGATTTGGTATTTAATATGACCTTAGGAAGCTGTTCTCTCTACATAGAGTTGTGTCCTCCATTTGGTTATCTTTCCAAACATATGGAGAGTTCGCATTGCCTCCTGCATCATGAAATTATGTCAATTCCATATTTCCTGAGTCTCATCATTTGTCATGCTTTTATCCGTGGGAAGTTTTACTAAACTTGAGTCAGCCCTTCTATAGTTTTTCTCTTTTCCTCATGCCCGACCACTCCGAAATTCCAATCAAGTCCTTGTTCAAAATCAATGAAGTTCTTTGCCTGATCACTGAGATCCTCTTGTCTGTTCCCGATGATCCATTGAATACCTCTGGTTAGTGAAGTCATACACTGATATTACACTCCTACCTGAGTTTTGAAGATCTTGAAGTTGTTCCCCAAGTTCTAAAGGTTTCATCTCTAGCCATCAGGCATCATTATCTTCTTGAATTTGGATACTATACAAGTATATCTTTTGACTTTGAGATGTATATCCACTGTGTATTGCTCACAAATACACTTTATATAGTTATATGACATGTATCTGTAGTGTAATTGATTGGCATCCATGATTTTATTGTATCCGGAACATGGGTATGCCCGCCTCGGTGAGACAAATTATTATTTTGAAGATGGCACCTCCCGAACTCTGGTCTCTGGGCTTACTCTCTTCGTACGTTGGTGAATATTTGTAATTTATTTCAGCCATCAGATGCTCTTCTGACCTCACACATTAGGGGGCATCTGTTATAACCCTAAATTTCACCAGACATGCATACCTAGCATCAGGCCATCTTACTTGCTATTTTTTCCAAGCCATCATTGAACAACTCTTCTAAAAAACCATTTTTTTGAAGATGTACATGCCCTGCACCACTACTTCTTGCATACACACTCTTTTTTCACCATAACAGCCCGTGTATACTCACAAAAAGCCCAAAAAATAAAAAATTGCAAAGGGATACAGGTTTTCAGGTAGTTAACTAACCATTTGACCGCCCATAGCCGGTCACCCAACTGAATAACTATATTTTTGGCCTATAAAAGAAGGTGTTGGGGTCTCTTTCCAACAAGAAGCATGAGAGAAAAGAAACTCTGCCCATTTGAGTATTCCCCCTTTTCCCCAATATTTTGCAACCACATTATGATTTTGAGCCATAATTCCTTTTTCAATGGTTTTTCCTCCATTACAAACCCTTTCCATCTCCCTAGAGAGAAATGAAGAGGAGAAGAATACGTGGAATCTGTTGGTTCACGGTGAAGAGTAGCTCAAGACTGAGTTCGAGGAGCAGTTGTCGATCTCATATTGTGAGTAACTTTGTGAGATTAATATAAATAAATATTTTTTCCGTCCCACCAAATGATGTCTTCAATATTTATGATTTATTTGTATTTTGGTTATGATATCTAACCCACTAATCCATATATAGAATGCATGCTTGTAGTTTCTTGTTTGTCTTTTGGTGAATGCAGGTTGGCCTTGGGAGGAGATCTGCAGTTGAGAAACAACCGAGTGCAAAGGGATTGACACCAAACATGGATTTTAGGGTAAGATTATTGGATCCCTATACTTTGTTTTTTATGTATGATTGTGGAGTAATGTCAGGATAGTTGTTAAAAGTAAGAGACTTTAGATGGTTAGATATGCCTACACTTTAGAACCCTAGTGTATCCGTAGGGGGGGTTTCCCGCTATAGCATATATAGATAAAGATAAGCATGTTCCAATCCGCGAATTCAGGAGGTCATGATCATAGAGATGTGACTAAATATAGAACCACAATGGGATAATAGAGGGGGAGAAAACACGAAAAATTTAAAGAGAAAGTGTTTATATTTATTCCAATAGTATTCATATTAATATATGTTAACATATTATTTCTAGTCCAAATGCAAATCATCTTCCAATTTGGAGGATGTTCTTCGGTTCGCAAATTTCGTTGAAACCCATAAGGAAAGAAAAAAAAAAATATATATATATATATATATATATATATACATATGACGCAACATTTGTTATATGCATGGATATTATCAAATAGAAGAAGCTGCAATATATGCAAAATAATGAACAGGAACATGACGTCAACACTTGAATTGCCTTGTTGTAATAGAGTCATTAATTCATTCTATTTACAGGACCCCGAAGAATTAAAGAAGGATGGGTCCTCCCATTTCTTTCTTTAAGTATAGGGCAGGCGCCACATAAGTATGGCCTATGACAAATTATTCTTCCATGTAAAATGTAAGGAGGGAATAGAGTGGCCTTTATTTAAATCGAAGTGTTGGGCAGCAGAAAGAAAAGTATGTCGTCCATGTTTAACAACACACAAAAAAAAGTACAAAATAAAATAAAAAACAACACTAGAGATTGGAAAACACCATACAAAAAAATCAAATATTCTATATTCAAATAAACTGGGTTACAAAATATAGTTGAGGTTATTTTCCATAATGACTGTGAATGGGCCTACCGCCAACAAAAAAAGCCAATATGTACAATAATGAAGCTTGTGGACAGTCTTTTATAGATTTCAACTTGACCATCAAATGCTTGATTCGTAAAAAACAACAAGGTGAATATCAATTTTAGGTCTTGGACTTCATTGATGCTGCCAACTAGATCTATCCCAGATTTTTGAATAGCTTGTCTCTTATAGATATGTCATGTTTGCATTGGTTGGTTATTCAACATTCCATACTTTGCTAAGTGTTAATTTCCCTCTGTCATCGAAAAATTGGGGTTTAAGGTGCCTTCCATGTAATGTTCCTGATCATTGACATATGAGACAACTTAGAGATGCGATTCAGGCCCAATTAAAAGACAAGGGAGTGGTTTTATGTGATGTCATATTTGGGGGAAACAAATCATGTTATCCAACAAAAGATGAGACAAAAAAAAAATCAAGTATGATGTGACTGCTAGTCTACCTGAATTCGATCATCTGTTTGGTTGAAAAGCCTGCCTAAAGATTTGTATGTTGAAATTATTTGTTTTATTACTATAAATTGGAAGGGGCGTCCAAGTCAGATTCAAATGGTTCCTCTATTGAAGTACACAAATTCTTCCAGTAGCAAAGATATGGAAAGTGTATCAAATGTTGCAGACCACATCAAAATATATCTTTCGTCGTAGGGGTGGAAGACATGGCGGCCCACAAAATGGTCTGGAATGTTCAGAAGTGATGCCAAATATTAGTCCATGCCTGGATACACTCAGAAGGAAATTATAAAACTGGATACCCACGAACATGAGAAACTGTATGCACGTTTGAATCAAAATTATAAAATTATAGAACGTTTTATGCTAAAGTTCTAACAGACTTGACAGACAACTAGTTTCTATGTCAAAGAGTGTTGAGGGACCTATGGATGTAGTAACAGACTCGACATACAATCAAATTTCGATTAATATCGATACTAATGTTAAGTGAAAGAAGTTGTGATCACAGGATCCAGGTAGTTTCACCTTTAGGCATCCACACTGGAGGTGACCCCAGGCTCCAGATAGCTTTGGCTTCATACTTTGACATTGGTGGTGGAAATGGGAACAATGTTATTGATTTTAGTGCGACAATGTGATGAATAAGTAGGGTTGTCATTGTCAAAGAACTTAGACTGCAAGAGTGTAAGACTTGCAAAGAACATCGACTTTAGTGTTTCTTTATCACGAAAAATACAATGTTTCTTTGAGTCCATAAATATTTGGATGTTGGGTGTCTTGTGCGATAATGAACTTGACATTAGGTACATGTCAAACATATATTATTTGACATTGCAGTGTTAATGCAATTTCCATAGTGGACGACGGATCAATTGCATTGGCACAAGTAATATTAATTGTGTGATTAATTAACATCCTTGAAGGACGTGAATACCAAACAATGACTAAAATGTTTCAAACAACCGTGTGTTAGAAAAATACATTGTTCTACATTTAAAAAAATAAGATATTGTATGTGGAAACAACTCTGGAATACACCACTACATTAAGGTCTCTTCTAAAGAATGAAATAAAATGATTACATGAAGTTGGTAGTAAAAGGTGATTTAAAAAAAACAAATCATTACCTGAACATGCGAAACTTCTTGCAGAAGGTGGTAGTATAAAGTAAACCTCAGAAAGTCCATAATCCAGAATTCCTTCCCATTAACTTTTCCCAGTTACATGTCTTTGCAGGAAGTAGAAATTTTTGAGAGCGTTGTCCCCTGGTTATATACCCACCTTCAAGTAGAAGGAGAATATTCGTGCAAAGAGGGGAAAGCTTATCGACCCAGATGCAATAATATGCATAGGAATAGTAAAACAAATTGTGCAGTGGCAATAGAAAGTTGATTGTATGTGGAGTTTGTTACTACATCCAAAGGAAAGTGAACAAACTTTGACAAAGAATATGACTTTCTGTCAAGTCTGTTATCACACCTAGAAGTAGCTACACAAACTTTGAAATAGAAACTTCTATAATTTTAGGATGTCGATTCAACCACCCATATTGTTTCTCATACTCGCGACAATCCAAATTTATAATTTCCTTCTGAGTATATTCACGAATGGAGTAATATTTCACATCATTTCTGAATATTACAGACCATTTTGAAAGCCACAGTATGTGTGACTCCTATGACAAAAGATAAATTCTTGTTTGGTATGCATAATTTGATACACTTTCCAAATTTGTGTTGTTGGAAGAAACTATATACTTCAACGAAGAATCATTTTGCAGGTGACCTGAAAGTCTCTTCCAACTCCCAGTAAGAAAACAAAGAAGATCAACACACAAATATTCATGTAGACCTTTCAACCATCCAAACCATCAAACACATGGACAACACCAATCACAAGACACTTGATTTTTTTTTGTGTGTGTGAGTTTCTATTGGCTAACAGAGTTTTTTTTTTCTCAAAGATGACATCGCATAAAACCATTCCCTCGTCTTTCAATTGGGCCTGAATGTCATCTCTAAGTTGTCTCACATGTCCATGACTACAAACATTACAACAAAGGCACCTTAAAGCCCAACTCTTCAATGATATAAAGAAATGGGAATAAGTATTTAAAATCAACGCTGGAGGATGATAGTATAATATTCCATAGATTTTGGTTTAATTCATTTTAATGGCATATGCCCTTGATCTTTATGCTTATTAATTCCAATATTTTCGAATATGTGTGATGAATAGTCACCAATAGCACGGGTTAACATTCCCATATGGAAGAAGATTCTCAAATATGACAACCTATAACATATGCACAATATTAAAGAGGGACATCACGTCAAGACCTCTATGGATAACACGTTCATGGATGGCAGTGTGCTAGTACAATATTGCACTGCTACTATGATGATGCCATTAAAAAACTAAAATAGCTAACACTTTTTGAAAATTCAAAATGGACGCAAAAACAATTATCAGATTCCATAATTTTCGCCTGTTTATACATTTTAATGGGAGATGTCCTTGATCTTTTTTATTATTAAAGCCAATCTTTTCAAACCTTTCTGGTCAGTTTTCACTAGTAAAATCATAATTACTGTGCATTGGTAAGGGCGGATGGTATCAGGGATGGACAGGAGTGAAAAATGATTTCAACTTTTCTGAACCCGGGAGTGCGTGAACCCGTGAAACTTTGAAGACTCGACTAAGTATGGAAAGGCAGGTTGGACAGAAAGAGTCATCGTAGGTAGAGTCAGGCTTGTGAGTTCCAGGAGTCTGGGGTCAAATTGTAGAGCATGGAATTTTCGGGTGCAAGATGTATACCCCGCACACAGGTTACCAGAGTTCGATAACACCTATCCATGAACCCACATTCATAAAATTGGCTAAGTATGCAAACGAACGACGGTCGATTGAACTCGTGATGTGAATATATAGATGGATATGGAATTTTTTCAATTCTCCACATGGAGAACCTGCGAGAATGTAAACGTGACAAAGTATAGAACTGGAAATGCATAATAGAGGCTAAGAACAAAAGGGAAAAATGAGAAAGTTTACAAGAGGAAAAAGAAAGGGAGAGAAGAACTTTATTGCTCACACAACAACACTTAGTCTCATAACTATGAATCCATAGAGAGACATTAACTATGGGAAAAACATCGTTAGCTATGAAATATAGTTGGAGCCCGACAAACTCTAGTTCAAACCATAAGAGATGTTGTTTACACCCATGCAAATTTTTTTTGGAAGATTGGTTGTTGTCATTGATGTCAACCCTAGTCATGGGTTTTGGACCGCAGGATTGATGAAGGTATTTGGACATGAAGGAAAATGCACATGCAGATACAACCCCAGCCCCCTTGTGCCCTCCTTTTGATATTTGACCCCAAAACTATAGGAAAGTGGGTTTTTTTCAAAAATTTGACTTTTGGCAGGTTGGTAATTGAACTTTTCCAAAGACTTAGAGCTAGCCATGGGTCAGAGGTTAAAATCCCATGGACCCCCAAATAATTTTTACATGCTAGCTAGTAGTGAAGTGCCATGTGGCTACCCATGTCTGGGCCATGTGGCACTTATTCATTTTCCAGTTGACCATTGACTTTTGCCATAGAAGAATCTGATTGTTATGCGATATTTTACACATCCAGAGTCTGTTTTGAGGAAATGAATATATGACTGGAATCAACACGATGAGTTGGTCGCGATGGAATTGGTTTCATCCAATTCTGAGAACTTTTATTTTTGAGCATTTTCTAAGCCTAGGGAGCCTCCTGGATCATTCCTCCCCACTTTGGAAGCTTTTGGACCACCAAAAGTATGCTTTTACTTAGGTAAGAAGTGAGGGTACTGCCTCCCTACTTTGTCCTATATCATCCATCCTCTCTGCTGGGATAATGATCACCTGACTAATCACAACAAACATGAAAACTGAGATAACATTGTTTATCAAAGTAATCATTTCATTTATCGCACAATCATCAATATTCTTTGTCATTGTTAGTAGCCATACACTACAAAATAACAACAAACCAAATAAAAATACTAAATGTGCTAATGAAACAACATGCTTCCTCTTTTGAACAAGAACAATAATTAAAGTATGCAGTTGAACCTTATGTTGTACCTCCAGTGACACTTCATAACTGTTTGAAACATATGGAATCATCTCATGTTTAGAATCACTAACTTCAAGTTTTATTACAGACATAAGTGTTAAACTTTTTCTTTCATTTACCATTCTTTTTAACTGCCTTGTAGTTGCAAAGGACTTGTCAGTTTTCATGCGATTAGCATGAACAATGTACTCCTTCCCATCTTTCTTGAAGAAATACTCATTTTCCTCTCTGTAGAATATGGCTTCCCTATCATAAAGGTATGGGCTTCCCAATACAATTCCACATATGTCTAGTGGAACTATATCAAGCTCTACTTCATCAACATAATTAGAAGTGATTGCAAACTTGATTTTACATTGCTTGGTTACTTGTAAATTGTTATCACCACATATCCATCCCAATGGATATGGTTTAGGATGTGACTTAGTTTCAAGTCCCAAGTTATTCACAACATCTTCACTGATTAGATTGGCTTGTGATCCACTGTGTACAAGACTATCAACTTTGACATTATGTGTTATAACCCTTATGTGGAAAAGTTCATTCCTTTTACACTCATCATTTACATCAACTGAACTAGAAGAACTAGAACTTGCAATAAAATTTATACCTTGGATTCCCATAGCTACAACCTGTGTCTCATCACCGGAATCTGATCCAAGATCCACTTGAATTGTCGCAACTATGGTATTCTTCCTTTCGTGGTTGGCAAACTTCTTTGGCTTCAAGTCAGGATGTAATACCCAACAACGATCTTCATCATGGCCTACCTTCTTGCAATGCTTGCAAGTAGGCTTCTCCTTTCTTGTTGTGGCTTTCTTATTCTCTTTCCTTTTCCCTGCATCCTTTCTTTGCCAAGTATCTGTAGAAACACTRTCACCAACATTCCATTTACATGATTCAATGTGAATGGCGTGTACACATACTTCATCAAAGTTAGAAGGATTTAGCATAAGAATAGTGTGCTTAAGATAAGAATGTAAACCACCAATATATTTTAGGAGTGTCTCTTGTGTATATAATGGAATACCCAAATTTAAATCTTTCTTATGAAATATCTGAGTATATTCTTGTACAATTTGACCTTTTGATTGCCTTAAACATTGCCAATTCATCATTTCTTGTTGCATGTAAGCTAAAGGGTAAAATTGTTGTTTTAATGCAATAAAAAAATTATTCCAGGAAGAGATTGTTTTACAACTTTTCTTAAGATCATCTCTAGTTCTGATTTCCCACCATATGAGAGTTGTGCCTCCCAATTTGAGACTTTCTAGTTGGATCTTAGTTTCATCATCAACAATCTTTTGTATCCTACAATAGACCTCTAATTGTCTCACCCAATTATCTATCTTTTTTGCATCTAATTCACCATCATAAGTGGGTAATTCAAACTTTACATCTAACTTTAATAACGGCATATAAGAAGAATGATGAGTTTTTTGCTTATCCTTGGAGGAATGCACACTTGCTTCATTATTAGATGATGAGGATGAAGGAGAAGAAGGGAGAAGAAGGTTTTGAAGGTCCACCACCTCCAACTCCTCCTTCTGCTCTTACCGAAGATTCACCTTCTTCAACTTTTGGATTCCTTCGCTAACCTCTTTCATGATAAAGCTCCTCTACCATGGCTTGCATCAATTTAAAGGCCTCAAAGAAATCATCTTCAGATTTGAAGGGACCTGTTGGCAGCAAGTATATATTTATCATTTTTATAAAGCTGCCTACATAGGGTCTATGAAATTTTACTACTCTTCATAAGCATTTCTCTAAACGACAGTTGTAAATCATTGCATTTTACCTATCATATATTCATGCACTCATTTTCATGACTGAAAGCATGAAAACTCACAACTATTGTTATCATTCTGTTTCAAAATTTCATTGAAAAACATATTGTTTATTACAAAATTACGATTTCTTGCTATGAACATGTTTCTTTCATTGTTTATGATCTTTTCGATTCTAAGAGTGCCTAAGAAACTTATGGTTGTTTGAATGAAAGACCCCCATCGATTAGTATTTGATTTTTGTATCGATTTTGGTTTGATGTCTGATCATATTTCTTTCATGAAACCTTTAGCCATTCAATTTTTGTAAATTCACCTATCTTTGCAATTAAACTTGGATGCGTGCACAATGTTTTAAAGTACTCTATCCTAGAATGTACCCAATGCCAAGGTGGCATACATAGTACAGAATGCCATTACTCCTGAGCATGGTCTTGGGATTCACAATTTTTCTCCCACGCATTTTGATTAACACTTTTCCCACCATTTGAATTGTCACAACATTGTATGCATAAGGCTCAGGGCTATGGCTCTGTGGCCTTTTTCCAAACCCTACCTGTGAGTTCTATGTTAATACCCAGCCATTCGGCATGGCTCCAGTGGTAAGGGTCGAACCAAATGGAATCCAGACTCTGCTTTCGTATGATAACGCTAGGGAGGATTTGGAAGGAACGATTGGCATTTGTTCATCGAAAATTTTTAGGGCTTTAACCTCTATGTCACTCAAGAGTTTGCCTTAACCTTTGATGGTTGTAGGGAAAAGATCGGTGATCTGCAATTAGAAGTGACATAATATTTCTTAAGCCAACCCACGAGATTGCCAACAGTTGGTCAGAAATGGTTCAAGAATGCGAAAGTGGAGGAGGTCCCTTGGACGTTACTGTTTACCTCACGAAAAATAGCCACCTGTGATCGAGGTATGCCGATTTCATTCTTGAAACCTAGATGGCATGATTTACATACTGTGGTGAAGCAATTCATCACTTGTGAGGGTCGATTCGGACTAGTTTTCCTATATCATCTACGCCTCCTTATGAGTTTTATTGGTTTTCCATTGAATATGCCTTACTACTTGCTCAGAAGTCTGTATAAAATGGGTAAACGGTTTAGGAAACAGAGGTCCGATTCAAGTTTATTTCATCATGGCTTGATTAAAATCATCCTCATGCACTAGTTACAGACACAAAACGATTGTTGGGATGCATTCAATTCACGTAATGGTTTTGGTAACCGTGAGTTAGGACAGGTAGATAAGTCGGTCATTGTGGAAACCCTTGTGAACCCTACGACCTCTTCTCCACTACTCCAAGCCTGTGATTTTTCCCCCAATAACGAACCCTCGAGCTACCCTAATGCCATTCAACAAGACAGTCAGTCAGGTTCACATCCAAAGTATAGCACTAAAACTGTTAAGAAGCCTACATGAAAGAAGCTAAAGGGCAGTGTTGATCTCAATTTCAAGAACAAAAGGGTTGGTCATTTAATTTATCGATGTGCTCAAAATAAAATGAAACCCCGTGAAGACATAATAAACACGATTGAGGTTATTGAAGACTCAGACTTAGAGATTGAAAAATTATTGGCTGAAGAGGACCCCGTATCATTTGGGCTATACCCTGACCGACCCTATGACTATGTTAACAATCTGCCTCCTTGTCTAAAGGACAACCCCGATTTTCCTAGCATCCAACTCTGTGATAAGCCTACCATTCGCATGGAGGATTCTCCGATCCATAATGCTATTAGTGCTAATGCAAATTCCTTACATACATAGTGTGATGAGTGTCGATCGTGGATCGACAGGTACTATACTGATGTTCCACTACTACAGTCACGACTCAAGTCTTTAAGAGACCAAGTTGATATGTTGACAAATGAAAAAAACAAACTTGAATCCATTATCCAAGGGAAAGAGAAACGATTGAAAACTAAAGGTCGTGTCATTTTTAAGAATGTAGAGGCAGCAACAACTATCATAAATTCCAAAATTTCTTGATACGTTTTGATTCCATGATTTGAGGTATGATGTTTTTAATTTTTAAACTTGATTTTGTCACTCTTAAGTTAGGATATTCGATTTGATTGAATAAACTATTTTTTCTTATTAAGATTAGTTTGTTTTATTTATTTAATAAAATATGATTGCATTTGTTATTATAACTAGCTACAAAATCGCAAGATTCTGTAGCCAGTTAGAAAAATTCGAATTGTTTGATTTTATAATTGAAAACATATTTGAAATCTTCTCATTTACATTTGTTTTCAGGATGATTAAGGAGCCGATGATTTCCAAGGAGATATGAATCACTTTTTGAGATCTCCCAGCCATATCAACTTTGTATTTTGAGTAAATTAGACTGTTGCTAGTTTTTTATATTTAGTGAAATCAGGGTGGTTGCATCCCCCATATTTTGGAAACAAATTTGATCTTATCAAGAGGAAACAATTATGTTTCCTGAAGCCTATATAAACATATTATTTTGTAAACATTGGATCATCTCAGCCTGGGGCAAGAGTATGGGCATTTTTATTATAGACTTGAATGGAATATGATGCACGTTACAGCTTTAGCTTTTTTGTATGATGTTTTAATTCAAGTTATGTTTATTTCAATTTGATAATAGATTATGATTGCTTTTGTCGGCATAGTTTATTGCGAGTTGATATCATTAGATTTATATATGTTTCCCATATATCGTGTTTCAGAACAAAACACGCAGTGATCATCTATCCAATTTAAATTAGTAGATTCATCTCTAATTTATGTTGAATGTCTGCATGCAAGTTCGCACAGGAAGATTTATCCCATCGTAGAAATTTGCAAATCATATGATTACTGTAGTTGTATCTATTCAAAGTTATGTTGTTATAATTCAATCTCCAGCATTATCATTCCTCATTTATTAGGAGCAGTCCCAAGATCTGTAGCAGGTTTACTTCGTCAGATCAAAGTGGCCAGAAATTCAATACTGAACAGATATTGGATGCGAATAGCAGGTTAGCCTGTTATTTAATTTCGCTAGTTTGCTGAATATAAAAAATTTCTCTATATAAAACATTTTCTACTATCTAGCATTTTCTGGTTAATTAGGCAGTTTTATGTTTGATTTCATGAGTGTTTATATCTAAGGAAATAAACTCAAAAATAAACAGTATTTTAGTTTTGTTTATTACTTTCAATGGAAGAATCATTAAATGTTGGATTTTCTATGAGTTTAGATTAAAACTCATTATTTGTATATATTGTACATATGATAACTAGAATTATTTTATAAGTATTAGTTAGTTAAACTGTAGATATATATTAAATGTATATATATTTTCCAGCAATTGTTATTTATTAAGTTATTGTATTTCCTTTAGTTATTTTTTTCACTTTCTTTAGGACTTATATCGGCCAACTGAGCCGCTAAACCTGTTGGAGTGAATTAATCCAAATGGCTTGGGTTAATTAGACAACCCCGAACCAGATTCACTCCTCCAGTTGACGAGCAGTCAATTTCGCCTGTCAATAAATGGTGCTACAAGGAGGGCCTGAAAACTATTATTGGCATGAGGAGGTCAGAAGACTCCTCCCCCACCTACCTGGTCACCTATAGTAACTAAAAGTCGTTCAGATGACAACATTGTCCCTCAAATAGCAACCACATCAAATGATGATCTACAGATCACAGTTTAACCAGTAACTCCAAATTCCCCAGGTGGTGACATACAAGAGATTGTTCGTCAATCCCTCATAAAAACACATAGTGCCTTAGCCTGTATCAGACAACCAAGTCGACCTTTGAACCAACCATTAGACTTCTCTGATATCAGGGAACAACTCGCATGTACTAACCTTACCTTAGACCCTACAAATCCATATCATATCCTCACTCCTGCAGCAGGAGGATCTGGTATTCCACCATCACCACCCCCTTCATCTCCTTCTTCTTATGGAGAAGAATCCTCAGACGAAGGTAGTTCCTCATCTCAACCTTCGACACCACCCACACCTATGGCCAATGTGAACAATCTCACCAGACCCTGGCTCGACCAAGATGCAGTGGCCATACCTGGGCCTCAACATCCTTTACCCAAACACCCAGAGAAATGGCTCCCTAAATTTGACCCAGACTCCAAACAGATCGCTGAAGATCACATCAAAAATTTTATGCTAGCCATTAGGCTCTGTAGTGTTGAGCATGAATATGTAGTCTGTAGATTGTTTCCCTACACCTTTGAAGGCAATGCCTCTACCTAGTACTTTGCCCAACAGCCCCACATCATCGTGTCATAGGATAAATTTGAGTCTTGTTTCCTTGAGAAGTTCGGAGACGAAAAGTCTCCTGAAGTTCTAGTCATGGATATTTCTAGTTTAAAAATGAATCCCAAAGAAAATATCAAAGACTTTAATCAAAGGTTCCTGACACTAAAGAACCGAATCCTCATGGATTCAATGCCCGCTGAGAATCTTATTGTCACATACTACATGAAATCCTTACATCAAAACATAGCCATTTGGGTAAAGAGGTCCAAGAAAGACACATTGATAGAAGCCTTTGACTCCCCACAGATTCAATGCCCGCCAAGAATCTTATTGTCACATATTACACGAAAGCCTTACATCAAAACATAGCCATTTGGTTAAAGAGGTCCAAGAAAGCCACATTGATAGAAGCCTTTGAAGAGGCTAGCCATATCGAGAAATATATTCTCAGCTTAAAATACAATACCAGTAACGAGTTAGAAACTAGTTCATCCTCCAAGAAGAAAATCAAAATCCTTCCTAGACCTCCCCACAACAAAGATCAAACCGAGAGTTCGGATTTAGAAAACTTACAGAAAGTCATTCAGAAATTGTCCAATCAGGTTATAGATTTGAAAAGGTCGGCTGAAGAAGCTTCTTTGAGCAAAGGGCCTTACAAACCCCCTTTTAGGAAGCCTTTTCCCACAAACCGATCTAACTCAAATGTTGAAGGCCTAAATCTAGAAAACCTACAATTTGTTATTCAAATGATCCTAGAAGCACATGATAACTTGATTCCTCCCGAGATTCCTGAAGAAGTAGTTGAACAAGAGATAATAGAAGAAAATGAATCCTCTCCGAACATTTTCAGACATTTTTCGGATAACATTTTTCAAGATAATTTCGAAACACTGCATCCTTACAATACTAGGAGCAAGACAAAAAATAAGCCTTCTTCTGAAATTACGACGACTTTGCCTCCAAAATAGTCTAAATCAATAGAGACTAAATAGAATTCAGCAAACCCTAGTTTATATTATGATTTGATTGAAGATCTAAAAAAGCTTAGGGATAACATTTATGTTTATGAATTATTAAAATTCCCTTTTATTTTGCAAAATATGTTGTAGAATACTACGGAGAACAACAAAAATAAAAATCTGAATAGCAACAAAGGTGTTCAAAACAGCCCCAAAATTTCTCAGAAGGCCTCCGCCAAAACTACATCTGAGCTTCATGACAAAAGAGACCTTCCTGTAAATAGTGTAACAAATATAGATAAACCAGTTTCACAGGATGCGATTAAAAAACAACAAACTTCTACTGTTAATACTCGTAGAAATGTCCCTCCATTTTTGTTGACTTTCGAAATCTTCAATAGGAATGTACATAACTGTATGGTAGATTCAGGTGCGTCATCTAACGTAATTCCTTGGTATGTCTGTTAAAAGATTAATTCTGAAGTTCAACCATCCAACTTGGGAATTATCCAGCTTGATCGAACTAGTGTTAAAGTGATAACCGAATTAAAAAATGTGCTTATAAGATTGTCATCTAATCCTAAAGTCCATCAAGTGATTGATATCATTGTTGTAGATATCCTAGAAGGTTATGGTTTATTTTTAAGTAGATATTGGTCAAAACAATTACATGGCTATTTTGCAATGGATTGGTCTCACTTGTTGCTGCCCGAGAATGGAAAGCCTAACAGAATCAAGGTAAATCGTGAACGTTATCTGAAGTTCACGGTAACTGATTTAAATGATCCCAATGAACCATTCACTCCCTCTCCCAATTCACCTGAAATACAAGGGATGGATATTTTTTTCAGCAATTTCATGGTCGAAACTTCTACCATCACTGACCCAGAACAACAATCTGAAATTATGACATGCACACAGTCAACAGCCTTCTCTTAGTGGTCACATGCACCTGACAAAAATAAAATGTGGTCTCTTTACTTTGATGGGTCAAAATCGAAGGAAGGAGCCGGTGCAGGGTATGTGCTCATCGATCCAGTAGTTAACAAGACTCTGATTGCTTGCCGGTTAGAATTCGAATGTACAAACAACACGGCCGAATATGAGGCACTCCTGCAAGGTCTCAGAAAAGCACTAGATTTGAACATTCAAAATTTATCTCTTTGGTGATTCGGAAATCGTGGTTAGACAGGTAAAATATTTTATCCACTGTTTATCCCCGCACCTTAAAAGCTATCAGACTGAGGTATGGAATTTGATGAATAAGTTTTCTGCATTTAACATAAATTCTATTCATGAATTTGTTTTCATGGCTGAAAGCATGAAAACTCGCACTATCGTTATCATTATGTTTCAAAATTTCATTGATAAGCATATCGTTTATTACAAAATTACGATTTCTTGCTATGAACATGTTGCTCTCATTGTTTATGAACTTTTCGATTCCAAGATTGCCTAAGAAACTTACGGTTGTTTGAATGAAAGACCCCCATCAATTGGTATTTGATTTTTGTATCGATTTTGGTTTGATGTCTGATCATATTTCTTTCATGAAACCTTTAGCCATTCAATTTTTGTAAATTCACCTATCTTTGCAATTAAACTTGGATGTGCGCACAATGTTTTAAAGTACTCTGTCCTAGCATGTACCCAATACCAAGGTGGAATACGTAGCACATAATTCAATTACTCCTGAGCATGGTCTCGGGCTTCACAATTTTTCTCCCACGCATTGTGATTAACACTTTGCCCACCGTTTGAATTGTCACAACATTGTATTGATAAGGCTCGGGGCTATGGCTCTGTGGCCTTTTTCCAAACCCTACCTATGAGTTTTGTGTTAATACCCATCCATTCAGCATGGCTCTAGTGGTAAGGGTCGAACCAAACAACATCCAGACTCTCCTTTCATATGATAATGCTAGGGACGATTTGGAAAGGAACGGTTGGCATTTGTTCATCAAAAAATTTCAGGGCGTTAACCTCCAGGTTGCTCAAGAGTTTTCCTTAACCTTTGATGGTTGTAGGGCAAAGATCGGTGATGTGCAGTTAGAAGTGACAGAAGAGTTCTTAAGCCAAGCCACGGGATTGCTAGTAGTTGGTCAGAAATGGTTCAAGAATGAGAAAGTTGAGGAGGTCCCTTGGACGTTACTGTTTACCTCACGAAAAATAGCCACCTGTGATCGAGGTATGCCGATTTCATTCTTGAAACCTAGATGGCATGATTTACTTGCTGTGGTGAAGCAATTCATCACTTGTGAGGGTCGATTCGGACTGGTTTTCCTATATCATCTATGCCTCCTTATGATTTTTATTGGTTTTCCATTGAATATGCCTTACTACTTGCTCAGAAGTCTGTATAAAATGGGTAAATGATTTAGGAAATGAAGGTCTGATTCAAGTTTATTTCATCATGTTTTGATTAAAATCATCCTCATGCACCAGTTACATTCACAAAATGATTGTTGGGATGCATTCATTTCACGTAATGGTTTTGGTAACCATGAGTTAGGACAGGTAGATAAGCTGGTCATTGTGGAAACCCTTGTGAACCCTACGACCTCTTGTCCACAACTCCAAGCCTATGATTTTTCCCCCAATAATGAACCCTTGAGCTACCCTAATGTCATTCAACAAGACAGTCAGCTGGGTTCACATCCAAAGGATAGCACTAAAACTGTTAAGAAGCCTACAGGAAAGAAGCTAAAGGGCAGTGTTGATCTCAATTTCAAGAACAAAAGGGATGGTCGTTTAATTTCTCGATGTGCTAATGCAAATTCCTTACAGTCACAGTGTGATGAGTGTCGATCGTGGATCGACAGGTACTATACTGATGTTCCACTGCTACAGTCATGACTCAAGTCTTTAAGAGACCAAGTTGATATGTTGACAAATGAAAACAATAGACTCGAATCCATTATCCAAGGGAAAGAGAAACGATTGAAAACTACAGGTCGTGTCATTTTCAAGAATGTAGAGGCAACAACAGCTATCGTAAATTTCAAAATTTCTTGATACGTTTTGATTCCATGATTTGAGGTATGATGTTTTTAATTTTTAAACATGATTTTGTCACTCTTAAGTTAGGATATTCGATTTGATTGAATAAACTGTTTTTTCTTATTAATATTAGTTTGTTTTATTTATTTAATAAAATATGATTGCATTTGCTATTATAACTAGCTATAGAATCGTAAGATTCTATAGCCAGTTAGAAAATTTTGAATTGTTTGATTTGATAATTGAAAACATATCTGAAATCTTCTCATTTACATTTGTTTTCAGGATGATTAAGGAGCCGATGATTTCCAAGGAGATATGAAGCACTTTTTGAGATCTCCCAGCCATATCAACTTTGTATTTTGAGTAAATTAGACTGTTGGTAGTTTTTGATATTTAGTGAAATCAGGGTGGTTCCATCCCCCATATTTTGGAAAAAAAATTGATCTTATCAACCGGAAACAGTAATGTTTCCTGAAACGTATATAAACATATTATTTTGTAAACATTGGATCATCTCAGCCTGGGGCAAGAGTATGGGCATTTTTATTATAGACTTGAATGGAATATGATGCACGTTACAGCTTTAGCATTTATGTATGATGTTTTCATTCAAGTTATGTTTATTTCAATTTGATAATAGATTATGATTGCTTTGTCAGCATAGTTTATTGCGAGTTGATATCATTCGATTTATATATGTTGCCCATATATTGTGTTTTAGAACAAAACACATAGTGATCATCTATCCAATTTAAATTAGTAGAATCATCTCTAATTTATGTTGAATGTCTGCATGCAAGTTCTCACAAGAAGATTTATCCCATAGTAGCAATTTGCAAATCATATGATTACTGTAATTGTATCTATTCAATGTTCTATTGTTATAATTCAATCTCCAGCATTATCATTCCTCATTTATTAGGAGCAGTCCCAAGATCTGTAGAAGATTTACTTCGTCAGATCAAAGTGGCTGGAAATTCAATACTGAACAGATATTGGATGTGAATAGCAGGTTAGCCTGTTATTTAATTTCGCTAGTTTGTTGAATATAAAAGTTTTCTCTATATAAAACATTTTCTACTATCTAACATTTTTTGTTTAATTAGGCAGTTTTATGTTTGATTTCATGAGTGTTTATATCTAAGGAAATAAACTCAAAAATAAACAGTATTTTAGTTTTCTTTATTACTTTCAAAGGAAGAATAATTAAATGTTGGATTTTCTATGAGTTTAGATTAAAACTCATTATTTGTATATATTGTACATATGATAACTAGAATTATTTTATAAGTATTAGTTAGTTAAACTGTAGATATATATTAGATGTATATATATATTCCAACGATTGTTATTTATTAAGTTATTGTATTTCCTTTAGTTATTTTTTTCGCTTTCTTTAGGACTTAGATCGGCCAACGGAGCCGCTAAACCCATTGGAGTGAATTAATCCAAACGGCTTGGGTTAATTAGACAACCCCGGACTGGATTCACTCCTCCATTTGACGAGTGGTCAATTTCTCCTGTCAACAGGACCCAATTTCCATGGTGAAGAAATCTCTTGCTTATGCGGTCGCCTTTGAATCTCTGTGTCAAAAGCCTCAAGTTGGTCTTCTCCTCGCTTGAGTTTTGCTCTCGTAAGAATCCAATGCTTGCAATTCCTGTCAAACCTTCACAACCAAATTCTCTAATGCCATAAAATTGATCCAAAAGAGAAGGTATTACTGATAACTTGCAAGTTAGTTTAATGTACTTTTTGCATCAGATTGTTAAGAATGCGAAATACATAAACTTGTTATCTTTTTTGCAGAATATCAAATGTGACTTTTACATTATGCTTATTAATATATAAAGAGATCATCCATTGATATTCATGCTGCAAATGAAGAGAATAGAACAGAAAAACAGAAAGAGAAATAGAGACAAGAGGTTGATAACGAAGTTCACCAATCCTTGGCTACGTCTCCGGCCCCGCTTCCAAGTGGAGGACCTATTTATTGCTTTTTAAGATGCTCAAAGTTCTTTTACAATGCTCTTTTCTATTACATTACATGATTCATGTATTCTGTGCAAGAACTCCTTGCTCAGATTCATGCATGCACCATCAAAATCCTCTCAACAACATGAGAAAAATGTCTCTCAAAACATGAGAAAAGACCAGAATTTACAAACTGCTCCTTCAAAACCTTACATCAAAAAGTCTCCTACAAGCTTCAAAAAGCCTGGTTCTTATATTTTTCAAGGCTCAAATGAGGAATACCAACTTCCTTCAAGATATGGCCTCTTTCTGGGATCAAATCCCGCTTCAAATGGCCTAAAATCCTCAAAAAATCCATTTTCTAGGCATAATATTAGGCAAAATCACCTCTGTAATGTTTAAAAATCACTTTTAAACCAAAAATCCAGAGTATCCCCCAATACAAGGCGCGCGCCCCCTTTACCAGGTCACATGGGGCCACATGGATAAGTGCCAACGCTCCAAGTGCTATGCGCCATCCCCCTTAACTATTAGCTCCTGGTTTTTGGGGCGCCTTCCATGGGATCCGGGCTAATCTGCCCTTGGGTGCGCCCAGAATTATCCCTTGGACATGCTTCTATAATGAAACCACATGATGGGGCTTAAACCTAGCCCCCTTGCACCCTCCTTTGGATATTTGACCCCAAAACTATAGGAAAGTGGGTTTTTTTCAGAAATTTGACTTTTAGCACGTTGGTAATTGAACTTTTCCAAAGACTTGGAGCTAGCCATGGGTCAGAGGTTCGAATCCCATGGACCCCCATATAATTTTTACACGCTAATCAGTAGTGAAGTGCCACGTGTCTGCCCATGTCTAGGCCATGTGGCACTTATTCATTTTTAAGTTGACCATTGACTTTTTCCATAGAAGAATCTGATTGTCGTGTGATATTTTTCACATCCGGAGTCTTTTTTGAGGAAATGAGTATATGGTCGAAATCAACGTGACGAGATGGTTGCAATGGAATTTTTTTCATACAATTCTGAGAACTTTGATTTTTGAGCATTTTCTGAGCCTAGGGAGCCTCCTAGATCAACCCCCTCTCAGTATCAACAAATTTTGCATATTATTTTATCTTAATAGTATTTTCTGGGGAGTCAACTATAAAACCATGTAACAAAAGATCCAACTGCAGATGCAGGACCCCAACATTGAAAAGTTGAAGAAAACAAGAGAAAGCAACAAATAACAAACTAGTTAAGAATCACCAAAAGGCCCAATTGCAGCTGTAGGACCTTAAACCTACAAAGCTGAATCAAACAACAATAAGAAACATCCAACGAACCAAGAAGCAATCACCAACCAGCCGACCAGGAATGTTGGTGAAGAACAATATTAGCCAAATTCATTGCACACAATATTGTATCAAAAAATTTGGAGGAAAATGTATTGTAACACATTTGTTAACCAAATATTTCAGGCTGTGAGACCTGTCAGGTAAAAATCCAAAGTTTCCAGGACTGTCCAAAGGCCTTCCACTGTGCAAGCAATTAAGAGAGGTGTGGTTTTCATGGCTGGTATTTTTCAATACTGGGAGTGATCAAAATCCTCTTCCAGTCCATCTTTTTATGTGATTACTATGACCAGAGAAGAAGGACTGTAATGTTGTCTTTGTCTCGTTCCTGATCACCAATGTTCGACACAAAACCTACCTCCATCACAGACACAATGACATATAGGAAAAGGAAATCATATTTTCTCCTCACATACAAAGATGTTCTACAAGAGGATTTTGACTCAGGCATCCCCAGTAGTCAAATTTTCGACCTCCAAACTGGAAATAGCAAGCGAGGCTAAACACGACACCCAAACCCTCCCATCAATGGGGAACGACAGAAGGCCAATGTTCAACATAGAACCTACCTCCAACAGAGCCATAGTGAGGCATAGGAAAAGGAAATCGCATTTTTTCCTCACATACAAAGATGTTTTGGAAGAGGATTTCGACTCAGGCATCCCCAGTAGTCACATTTACCACCTGCAAATTGAAAATAGCAAGCAAAGCTAAACACGACACCCAAACCCGCCCATCAATGGGGAACAACAGCAGGGAAGTTCCAATCGCAGTTGCAGAATCCCAAGCGTATAAACTGCAACAAGACCAACATGAAAACATGAACAACAACAACATGAAAATAAGAAATCAATGAACAAGCAAGAAACAAGCATGAACAAGTGAACCAACAATGTCGCTGAAGAACAATATTGCCCATATTCACTGCATAAAACATTGCATATAAAAAAATGAATCGAAAGAAGATGTATTGTAACATGCCTGTTAAGTAAACATTTAAGCCTATGAGGTCTCTTAGGTAAACATTTAAGTTTGTCATAACTTCTCTGTAAACATTTAAGAAAGAATGCAGTGTGGCAGGTCTCTTACGTATGAAAAAACATTTATTATATTATTTTATAAAAATAAAATAAAAATTAATAACAATAGTTCGAAGAATAGAGGCTATGTAAAAAAAAAATTATTCAAAGGACAAAATAATATGAAGTCAACTAATAAAAAAGTGGCTCTCTATCTTCAAAACTTTGGATATCCAAACATTTCAAGAAAAAAAGAAAAACTCAGAAAGATCTTATATGATCAAAAACTTTGGATATGCTAACATATCAAACATTGGGAATAACAAAACTGGAAATAAGACCAACAATCTGTTATCCAATCAGATCATGACATATATGGTATTTTTTATTATATAAAAATCAATGTTTTTATTTCCCTAGTTCCAACAATAGATATTATGAAAATATTTTTAGTCAAAGGACAAACAAATATGAAGTCAATGAATTATCAATCGCTATAGTCCCTCTACACCTTCGGCAAGGACTAATAAAGATGATTATAGAAGAGATCAACATTACTGTGAACTCATTGAGGCCTCGGAAGGAAGAATCACAAGGATTCAAAGCGAAATCAAGGAGTCCTTTTTAAAATTCTACCCAAATTAGACCCCATAAAAGATTCATGTGAGTCAATGAAGAGGAATATACAAAGTTTGAAGAAAGGAAAAACAGAAAGAAAAAGAATTTAGAAAAGGTTATATATAAATTTGTATTGAGAGAGAAAGGGAACGTTATTCTATGTTTAAAAAAAAAAATTGATTGTTTTTTATTTAACTTTATCTTTTAATCTATATTAAATTAACAATAATTTTAGTAATTTTATTGAAATGTTTTATAGGTTAAGTGTTTTATGATTAAGAAAAAATATAAATAATAATATTGTTATAGATTTAATAATAATAATAATAATAATAATAATAATGTGATTTTAATATCACAATTGAGCAAAAATTATATATGAGATGAAAAAACAAAGAATAATATCTAAATTAAATATAATAAAAATATCATATATATGATATTTATATAAAATAATTGTTTAATGTAAATATAAATATCTTTAAAATAATCAAAATTATGTTTTCATATCTTTATATTTGTATTAGTTTTGAGTTCTAAGTGTCACTAAATTGAGTGACATTAAAACTAATCTAAATCTATTTTAAATGATCAAAATATTTTCAGAAATTTGATTTTTTACAAACTAATAAATTTTAAATTAAAATAAATCTAAATTAATTAATATTATATTTTGAAATGAGAAAACAATAACTCTGTAGAAAATATTTTTCTCAAGTTATTTGACTAAACATTTTCCTCACATAATCATTTTCAATAATCAAAACATTTCAAAATATTATTTCTCTCAAGTTATTGAAAGATAGTTTTGAGGAAACATTTTCTTCACATAATCATTTTCAATAATCAAAATATTTTTCTCATATAATCATTTTCAATAATCAAAACATTTCCGCCTAATAAATTTGATCTATTTTAAAATTGATAAATATAAAATTAATATAAATTTATATTAATTAATTGATCATTTTCAATAATCAAAATATTTTTCTCACATAATCATTTTCAATAATCAAAACATTTCCGCCTAATAAATTTGATCTATTTTAAAATTGATAAATATAAAATTAATATAAATTTATATTAATTAATTGATAAATTTAAGATAAACATAAATCTAAATTGGTTAATATTATATTGATATTCATTAATTTTTTAAGGAACATAAATATAAAATTAACATAAATGTATATTAATTAGAAAATAAAAAATTGATAAATCTAAAATAAACATAAATGTGAGCTAAATAATATCATATTGATATGATACTAAATCAGAAACCATGAAAAGGGAATATTTCCTTAAGGTTGTAGGTAAATAGTTTTCAAGAGAAAATTGAAAATAAAAAGTGTCTGAACTATAAATAATTGGGGTGTCATCGAGCACATCGCGTCCTTCGTCTGACGAGAGGATACTTGGCTTCACTCATCACCATGTCTCGCCACTCCACACCGAACTCCTTCCCTCCAATGCTCGCATTTAATTCTATGCATTTAAGTCTCCGGGTAGAGCACCTCCATTATCTCCCTCTCACAGGCCTCGTTATGGTGATGGCACTCTAGTACACAGACGCAGTTAAGGTGATGGGTTGGCCTTCCAGCCAGTCCCATCACAAGCTATGGATCTATGGGTTATACTTCGCACCGATCATTTCTTTCTCTTACCCTCACACCTCGGCCCTATCTTCTCGCAGCTCAAACCTAGTCTTTCTTTGTCTCTGGTTCATGTCCATTCTCCTACATTTCATTTCCATCCCCCTCTCGTGTGTTTCTTCTCGATGCCAAGGCAAAGAGGAAAATCAAAGAGAGGGTTTGTATGGTATAGAGTGAGGGGGCATTGATCGCATGGGCGAGGAAGGAAAATTACACCGGACTTGCCTCAGACTATAGGCCATGCCTCTACCCCAGATCTCCATCCCGTGTCCTCCTCGTGGGCATCCAGAGTGGAGTGGTTTGATAGCATGGGAAATTCACTTGGCTTCACAACTGAGCTTAGCCCGGAAGTGCCACCTTTACACGAGCCTCCCTCCCACATGTCCTCTTCGTCCGCTCTCCCTAGCCCGACTGCCCCTCTCACTTCCTCTTCCTGCCCCCATTCTTCTTCTGCCTCCCCCCACGCCTCTTCCTCCTCCCCACACACTTCTTCCACAATTCCACCACCACCTTCACCTCCTCTTCCGCCCTCTCTTTCTCCTCGGTCACAACCTTCTTGTGATCGATGCGATGGGTTTATGAAGTTGCAGAATTGTTTGGAAAACATCTAGAACTCGGTCTTCAAAGTCAAGCATGACATGGCAGAGATGCTGAGCAGAGACATACTCCGAGAGCATTACGAGGAGCGCTTGGAGACTCTCCTCTGCACTTTCCTTCACACCACTCCGGACATAGGGACTTTAGCCATGAATATAACGCATGATCCTCAGAATGAATGAAAGCTAGGCCCAATCTCTGGATGAAAACGACATTATCAGATTTTCTTGGTTTTTTTATGTCTTTAGATGGATCACTTCTCTTGGTTCTAGCCCTGCGAAGCACCTTAGTTTCCAGTCTTAGAACAACAATTTTTCACAGAACAATTTTTTCTCTTTTTACTACAATTGTGAATTGTTTGAACAATTGTGAACTATATGGACAAGTAGCCGCATTGGTTTCCCATCTGGGCATGTAGTCATTGTTTCACCATGACAACTTTAATACAATCTCTCTAACTTACAAAAAGAAAAAATATTGTATTTTAAATATATTTTTATATTTTATATTTTTATAAAAAAAATATTTAACTAAATTTTATAAGGTTTTAATTTTTTTATGGTGTTTTATTTTTGATATATTTGAGTTTAATTTTCCATTAATTTTGTTCAAAATTTTAAAAAAAAATTGCAAGAATTTTAAGACTTTTTAAAGCACTGAATCCATTTATATGTTCAAAAATATAGTTTAAACAACCACAAAATGACAATTTCACTAAGATTTGTTTCACCAGACTCTTGTAAAAATTCACAAAATCTGGTAATAATAAACCCAACTCCATGCAGTAGTGCTCACTGCAGTAGAGCAGAGCTGATACGGTTTCCCTCTGCTGTCAAAACTCCATGACCTTCCATTAACTTTGTATTAAAAGACTTTGTCTAAGTGTTCTAAGTTTTGGTCCACATAAATCTACAAGAATTTACAATTTTTTGTTGTTTAAATTGCATTTCTGAATACAGAAATGGATTCAACCTGCTGAAAACCTTTGCTACACTGGAATTATACAAAATTAACCACTCAAATTTGCAGATACAACAATTTCTCTAAACAAAAAAAACTAAACAAAAATTAAACATAGATTAGACAGTTTAAATCGGGTTCTGCAATGAATTAAAATATAATTACAAATTTGAAAACAGACCGCCACCTAATCTTGGTAATCACGCTGCCCTTGACTGTTCTTCTCACGATTAATGGTCTGCTAAACCAGAAAGGGAGACCACGTTAACACCACAGTAAACAAACAAAATTATAGACTGTTGAAATATAACAAGGGATGTCCTCATTCATGTTTTTGTGTTTTGTCATGGGGAGGACATAAAGTCATAATTCCTAGACATGTTTTATTTGTAAAGTGACTTTTTAAATAAAGTGTTTTTATAAAGTGAATGTACTTTATAACTTAAAGTGTTTTTAAGTTGTGGGACCCAAAAAGTATTTAATGAGCATTTATTACTTATTTTGTAATTAATGAGGAGCATTAAATATGAGCCCTCGGATTAGAATTATGATAGCCATTAGATTGAGTTGGTTATGTAAGTTAGGGTTTCTTGAGAAAAGAGAAAAGTACATATACATTCTTAGGGATGTGAGAAGAATACATTGGAGAAGACAAGAGGAGTTGAGTTAGAGAGATTTTCAGAGTAGGCTTGAGAGAGGAAAGTGAGCACCTTGAGAGGACACATTTTCTAAGGAAAAAGAGGGCACAAATCCCAAGGAGATTTTCTGTCTACAGTGTTGTACCATTTTTCTGTCGCTGGGCTATACCGTACGGATCCGTACAGTCTGTACAACATCAAGAAGGGCACGATTTTTTAGACAGCTATTTGGCACAAAAACCGAGGCATTTTTCAGGGTTTTTCTTGTTGTTGCTAGGTTGTACTGTGCAGGCCATACAGTACCTTGATGGGCACATTTTCTGAGGCACAGATTTGGAGGAGGCTATACAGCTGTATGGACTTGGGCACGTTCTTCAAGGTAGAATTTTTGGGAATGTTTATTGGTGTTGTGAGGTATTTTTCCTTGGCTGGAAATTGTTAGTTTGCTGCTGTAATACACTTTATCGAAGATGAATAATATATCTTTCTCTCTCTCATTGGGTTTCCCCACATTGGGGTTTTCCCTGGCAGTTGCCTAAATTTCTGTGAGTTATGGGTTGCTGTCCATTGTTCTTTTTTGCTGCATATTTTGCCTAACAATGTGTATTTATGCTTATAGAAATTTCTAAATGTGGGTATGCATTTCTGAAATTTAAGAAGACGATTATCTCTAGGTTGCTAAGTGTTTGACGAAATGTGTGAATGAAATATTTCTGATTTGGTTATTAAAAAATCAACATGGTATCAAAGCTTTGTCTCTGATCGTGGGCAGTGTGATATTTGGGCAAAAGGGTGTGATTGTTTTCCATGAGTTGTGACAGGGAATATGGTTGCAAGCATTAGATATGAGGATCGGTTGGATGGCATTTCCAACTACTTGCAGTGGAAGGTTCGTTTGTCAGTCGTTCTTAAGGAGAACAAGATCTATAGCTATGTCAGCTCTGTTGTAGCATCTCCCGCAACAGATCTTGTTGCTTTGGACTTGCATGAGGTCAAGGAAGTCAAAGCTCAGAGGATCATTCTGGATGGGGTGAAGGATCACCTTATCCCACACTTGGCTGAGAAAAAGACTGCTAAGGAGATGTGGGAAACACTTAAGAACTTGTTTGAGGCGAAGAACGAAAACCAGAAGATGGCCTTGAAGGCTAAGTTGCATGATACCAAGATGGGTAAGGAGGAGAGTGTCTCTTCTTATCTTACCCAGGTGGCTCAAGTTAAAGATGAGCTGGCAGTTGTTGGAGAGCTCATTTCGGATTCTAAGTTGGTGAGGATAGCCTTAAATGGCTTCACCAAATATTGGGAAGTCTTAGTGAAGTGTGTGGTGGGTCGTGAGCATCTACCAGATTGGAGCAAACTGTGGGATGATTTCACCAGGAGGAGATCCGAGAAAGATCTCAGAGCAGTGATCAGAAGACAGACAGAGTTGATGAGAATGTTGCTCTTGTGGTAAAGAGAAAGAAGAAAGGAAGTTCCGCAAGGGACTTGAGTAAAGTCAGATGTTTTTGTTGTAACAAGTTGGGGCACCTTGCCTCTCAATGTCCTGAGAGGAAGAAGAAGAAGAAGGAGTCAGAGGGGCCTGAGACAGCTGCTATAGCAGCCATAGAGGACTTTGCTTCAAAGTTCAATAGGGAATTTTCTTTGGTTACCCTAGTTTCCAATGTCGGCAGCGGAGGATTCAGAGGTGATGTCAGATGGGTTGTGGATAGCGCAGCCTCTAGCCACACGACGGGAATATGGTAAGTATTCCTAGACTTCACAGAGATTGCTCCTGGCCGACAGGTGGTAAATGAAGGTGGTATGGCAAGAGCTGTACGTGGAGTTGGGAATGTTAGATTCCAACTTGAGTTTGGGGGACTCTTGGAGATTGATGGAGTTCTCTTTGTTCCAGGGTTGAGTGTTAACTTGCTCTAAGTCTCAGCCTTGCAAGATGTAGGATATTGCATATTGTTCAAGAGGAACCATGTCTTTATCTACAGAGAGGGAGTGGATCCGGTAGAGCTGCAGCTGATCGGTAACCAGGTGGATAGGTTTTATATGTTGAGAGGATAGCCTATGATGTGTGATTAAGCATCAGATGAGGAGCGTGAGGAGGTTTCTGAGACTGCGGTGGCACCAAGGTATCAGTCTTTCATTTCAAGAGAAGAGAGCGAGTCTCTTCTGAGCACTAGTAGAAGGCTCAGCCAGGTTGATCGAACGGATGCTCAAGATGAAGTGAGCTTAGGGTTCCGAGAGGTTGCAAGGAGAAGATATTCTAGTTCGAGTTATGTGCAGGTGTTGCGGATGGCTCCAGGTTCAGAGGGAGCTTCTACAGAGCACAGTATGATGGGACTAGATGATGGAGATGGCAACGAGTACATTCCTCGTTAAGAGGGAGTGTTGAAATATAACAAGGGATGTCCTCATTCATGTTTTTGTGTTTTGTCATGGGGAGGACATAAAGTCATAATTCCTAGACATGTTTTATTTGTAAAGTGACTTTTTAAATAAAATGCTTTTATAAAGTGAATGTACTTTATATCTTAAAGTGTTTTTAAGTTGTGGGACCCAAAAAGTATTTAATGAGCATTTATTACTTATTTTGTAATTAATGAGGAGCATTAAATATGAGCCCTCAGATTAGACTTATGATAGCCATTAGATTGAGTTGGTCATGTAAGTTAGAGTTTCTTGGGAAAAGCGAAAAGTACATATACATGCTTAGGGATGTGAGAAGAATACACTGGAGAAGATGAGAGGAGTTGAGTTAGAGAGATTTTTAGAGTAGGCTTGAGAGAGGAAAGTGAGCAGCGTGAGAGGACACATTTTCCAAGGAGAAAGAGGGTACAAATCCCAAGGAGATTTTCTGTCTGCAGTGTTGTACCATTTTTCTGTTGCTAGGTTGTACCATACGGATCCGTACAGTCCGTACAACATCAAGAAGGGCATGGTTTTCGAGGTAGCTATTTGGCACGGAAACTGAGGCATTTTTCTGGGTTTTTCTTGCTTTTTGTGGGTCGTACTGTGCAGGCCATATAGTACCTTGTTGGGCATGTTTTCTGAGGCACAGATTTGGAGGAGGCCATACAGCTGTACTGACTTGGGCACGTTTTTCAAGGCATAATTTTTGGGACTCTTTGTTGGTGTTGTGAGGTATTTTTCCTTGGTTGGAAATTGTTAGTTTGCTGCTGTAATGCACTTTCTCGAAGCTGAATAATAGATCTTTCTCTCTCTCGTTGGGTTTCCCCACATTAGGGTTTTCCCTGGCAGTTGCCTAAATTTCTGTGAGTTATGGGTTGTTGTCCATTGTGTTTTTTCACTGCATATTTTGCTTAACAATGTTTATTTCTTCTTATAGAAATTTCTAAATGTGGGTATGCATTTCTGAAATTTAAGAAGACAGTTATCTCTAGGTTGTTAAGTGTTTGACAAAATGTGTGAATGAAATATTTCTGATTTTATCATTAAAAAATCAACATAGACTTTATTATCCACCATATATGAAAGAAAGCAAAATCACACGTGTAATAAAAGTAGCTCCGACAGCAGTTTACCAGGCGCTTGAATATTGTAATAGGAGATAGACAAACCATGTTTTTCTTATGTCTGGGAATCGTCGCTTGAAGCAAGCAGAACATGGACTCCCACTCACTGGGTTCGAATTAATGAGTCTCGAATACAGATTAATAGTTTTAGGCAATGGATTTTGCAATATCATTTCCAACCATTTTGTTTCATAAATATTTTCCATTCTCTATCATGTAACTTAACAAGTTCTACAAAGCATAAAAGCCATTAATGAAAAGGAAGATTCACCTCGGAAGAGAACACGTGCGAGGTTGCAATCTGGTCTTCCCTTCTTTCTACAGTTTTCTCTTCCTTGAGGGTAAGGGAATTGACCAGCGGGATAAAAAGGATAGGAGGCCTCGCAAACCCTAATCAGAATCTTCTTCCATTCTTTAGACAGTTTTCTCTACCTTTTGAGGGTTAAGGGCATTGACTAGCGGGATAAAAAGGATAGGAGACATTGCAAACCCTAATTAGAATCTTCTTCCATTCTTTCTACAGTTTTCTCTGCCTCGAGAGTAAGTGCATTGACCAGCGGGATAAAAAGGATAGGAGATATCGCAAACCCTAATCAGAATCTTCTTCCATTTTTTCTACAGTTTTCTCTGCCTTGAGGGTAAGGGCATTGACCAACGGGATAAAGAGGATAGGAAGCATTGCAAACCTTGTCCCTGAGAGAACAGATAGCATTCTCTTGCAACTATTTTATTGAACATTGAATGATTGAAATTGAGGTGGACACTGTCCATCGTCTCCGCAGTTATTTCTTCATGTGGAGTATCACATCAAATGGTGAAGACATTCCGCATAACACCAGCGTCACTGGAGGCATTACCATCAAAAATATCGGACGTTGTATGTAGATGGAAATCCTTACTACTTTCTTCGTCTGAAGAACAAGCAAACGCATAGGCATCGTTGCATGCAAGGAAGAGGAAGCGGATGAGATACATGTTTTATCCAGGAGACCTAAATGGTCACTTATATAGACTCGGTTGCACCCATCCAGAGGGGATAAATATAGACTCGGTTGCACCCATCCAGAGGGGATAAAATTTTACTTATCGCTGCATTTTTTTACAGGTTCTTATTCTTCCAGATCATGCGACTTAAGAGACCAATATCTCCGCGAAATTTAGAGGCAAACGGATCCTAAAAAATGCAGAGCGAGTTTAAACTAAGGCTGGCCTTGACTGAGATAGAAGTTACGCGGAAGAATACTGAGAGACCAAAAAAAACCTGAGTGTTTTCATAATGTTTATTTATCAGACTTACTCCATGCTGCTTTCCTCGGTCCCTGCCCAGTGTTTAAAGGCAGCGCGCATTCTCTTCCTACAAAAGCATAAATCTTTGTCCTGAAAAAATTGAAGCTTTTGTACAATCTCATCTTTACATACCATACAACGGAGGTATTTTTAATCTACTCTTTCACAACCATACAGCGAAGCGAAAAAAATAACCTGCTTGCAATGCTAAATGGAATGCACGTTTGTTAGGGTTTTCAGCGTATGATAATCTCTCCATTTTACGGAAATTTGCCGAGTGTAGGGTAAATAGTTTCGAGAAACC
>ML783711.1:339658-355226 GCA_009831015.1 Picea engelmannii
GTTGAAGATGAAAAACACTTTCTCTTAGATTGTCCAACCTATACCCATATTAGATCTCATTTTCAAAATATTGATCACACTACCAATCTTCCTAACCTCTTAACTCAACAAAAGTATGGTGATCTTGGAAAGCTTCTCTTAATACTTTTCGAGCACCACAACAAAATTCTAAAGAACCACAAGTAATCATTCACCCTCTTAAGGTCCGATAGACCAATTAGATCTTAGTGGACATTCATCATCATCATCATCATCAATAATAACTATGACTAACAATTAGATTTATCATAAATTTATAATTTCCTAAATATTAAATTATAAAAATAAAGTTGAAATATTATTTTTAAATTATTTCAAATATTAATAATTAAATAAATAAAATAATATCAAAATTTTGGTATTATCAATTTTTAAAATATTAATGAATATATGAATACAGTAATATAAGAATTTTGGTTTTTCGTGACAATAGGGAGGGAATGGTTCAGCCTACACGATGAATGGAAGTGGCGCATAAGAACAACCAGTTGTGGGAGGGATCGTGCGTGGAAAGAAACTGCCCTGTTTGATTGACTACTGCCTTACTTAGAATATCTTAACGCTTGGGTGGGTGGGCACAGCATTTTATTACCTTTACCGTGCTAAAATAACAATAAAACAAATTATAAAAATAAGATTAAATTACAATAAAAACAAAAATTAGTACGAAAAAATAATTTATACCCAAAACAAAAATTAATACCTAAAATGAATTAATACCCACAAAGAGAAAGATATTAAAGACTAGACATACAAGATAAGGATATTAAATAGTAGACATACAAGAATATGCAATATCAAATTATTAACAAAAAAATAGTACCAAAAAGAATTAATACCCAAAACAAAAATTAATACCTAAAATGAATTAATACCCACAAAGATAAGGATATTACAGACTTGACATACAAGATAAGGATATTAATTTTATAGTAGACATACAAGAATATGCAATATCAAATTAATATAAAAGCACAGTTTTTTTTAGGTTAGAATATACAACATATAAAGTGTGAATTTCAAAGTTAGAAAATGTAATATTAAATTAAAAAGTAAAGATAAGGATTAGTTATTTTGCAACTCTTATTTCTTAATATAAATAATTTCATTAAAATTAATCATATTAAAAAGAAGAAATTTAAATTATTGAAAATATATAATGTTTTGATTAATTAAATATGAGAAAATCTTAAAATTGAGTTAATATAGATAAATTTATTTATACTTTCATGTTTCACAATCCATGTTCCACAATCCAAAGTTAAGTTTATATTTTCCATATTTTCCACTATTAAATTTTGATTCATGAAAACAAAAATCATAATTATTACAATGATTTGATCAATTAAACATAAAAAAAAATCTTAAAATTGATTTTCTCTATTAACATATTTATGCCTTCTTTCTTCGTAGTACAATGCTAAGTTTATATTTTACACTACAAATTTTAGTTCTTATCTAGAAAGATCCATAGATAATATAATGATTAGATCAATTGAACATGAGGGAATCTTTTAAAGTTAAGTTGCTCTATTAACTTGTTTATACCTTATGGTTACATAGTACAAAGCTAAATTTATATTTTTAGTTATTTAATTTTCATTTTAGAAAAAAGATATATAAATTAAAAAAGTTTTTTATTTATTTTTAATTCCAAGTTTTGAGTGTGATCTTAGCATTTGGATAAATTATTTTCACTATTTTAGCAAGATCTACATAGTGGCAATGCTCCTAGGCTTTTTAGTATGAAAATTAAGTAGGATGTCTAAGATTGTTTTGTGTATTGAAATGTGAAAAAATGACATCGATGAAAGGGACTTTCAATGCTCGAAAAAGGAAAAACCTGTTTGCAAAGGGAGTGAGCTATTTATTCATGAATACAAATTTTATAGAAATGAGGTCATGCTAGATAATGCTATGCTTATTGTGAAATGCCTAAATATTGGAACATGTGGTGAAGGGATTGATTGAAAAATTTGAAAACATAGTGGTTCAAATGAAGTAGAGAAAGAAAATTCCTATACAACTACTAAGAGCATGATTAAGAATGCACACTCGTAGGAATGTGAGGAACGTGCACGTGTTTATATACCTATAGGTTTGGATACGGTTGAACCTCCACGTGGATTTCCACGTAGGTTCAATGGAAAAACCGCATGCGTGGTTTTAATGCCATGTGTGCGCAGACCTAAGAACGTCCACACAGTCTTACTGATAAAAATATTTAAAGGGCTCGAGCGTGATTTATGCCCATTGTGCACAAATTGCACGGGCGCTTCTCTCATTAAGCAACTATAGTGGAGCCAGAGAGGAGGAATAAAGGGAGGAGGTGGGCACTGTGTCTAGGTATGTTACAATTTTCTTAATTTTAATCCAATTTAGTATTTTCCTCCCAATAATCTAAATTAAAAAAAAAAATGTAATTTGTATTTTAAATAAAAAAGGGACCTAATTTACATGCCATGGGTTTTAAATTGCAGCATATATAATACAATGGAACCCCAAAACAATTTAAACATCTCATAAGAAAATCAAGAAGATCAAAACCCCAACCCACCACCACCACACAATGTAAACGATGAAATTGGTGAGGGTTTGGTTATATTAAGAACCATTGACGAATATTAAGGGAGACTAGGGACCCTAGCAGAGTCTCCTTGGCCACTTATTTGGACATCATTTTGCATTCCATTGCAAGTGCCCAAGGGAAATTGACCTATATTTATGATTATAGGGAAAGAATGTATGAGTACTATAGCACTGGTTTGTTTGGACATAAACCAATTCAAAGAACTGGGCATTTCAAAACAACAAATATTGTCTATTTTTAGGGATCCTAGAAATGGACAAGAACTACCATTGACCAAGACACACATCTCCATTGACTGGTTCATCCATCCCCAAATTAGTCAAAACTGGATGGATAGGTGGCACGTGGTTTTTGATAAACCTCCCTGCAATAACAAGGAGATTCCCTTATATTTTATGAGGAAATTATGGATAAGAATGTCAACTACTTTGACATTGGTGACTTCCATGGGGTGGGTCGAGGGTTTGCATAGGAATGAGAGCATTCCAGGAATGACCTTGAGTTACGTCCCCATCCCCCCACCCCCCCTAGAAAATGCCTGACCCCCCTAACCAATATCCTCATATTGCAGAGAACTTGCAACATGTACAACTAGCCATCTCCTCAATGACTCGTAGCCTAGTGAAACACAATAGATTTGTTGCACTATCTCGGCAGGAGGTGCCTACCAGTGACATTGATAGAAGAGTTGGAGCATCATCATGCATAGGAGGTTATAGTGAGGAGAGGGCACATGGACATAACAGTCATCCATGTGAACCTCACATATGATCTAGATGAGGGAAGACATGCTATGGGCCTATAGGTGCCACTGGACAACATAACTTTATGGAGGAGATTAGTATCTTAACCCTCTCTATGTTCTTCATCGTTATATATTTATTTTGTGTTTTGTGTTTTTATATACATATTTGATTGTATGTTGTTTTGTAGTTGTTTTGTCCCATCAACAAACACTCTATGCCCATGGATGCATCAATGCTTAGCCCCACCATTGATGCAGCAGTAGAGGCAACATGTTCATTGGGTTCAATGTACACATAGGTATGTATCACATTTGATAGATTCAACATATTCATTTTTTTATTTTATGACATCCTCAAATTTTGTATATGTTCTCTTGTTTCTACAAGATTTGGCACCAGGCGATGCTAGGGATTTTCCATATGGGATAGCCAAGTCATCAGCATCATAGGTATCAAGTGTACAGTTAAATATCGTATAATTCTCAAATTGTTTATGTTTATGTTTTTTATTTTACTATTTGGTACTAATAGTTCAATTTTATTCATATGTATGCAGGTCGCCAATATATTTTCTAGGTATAGTAGTATTGCACCCCCTGGGCACCTGGGCATTTCTTTTGGGTTTCGTTTCTCTAGGCCTAGGGTGTTGGAATCACTTGTACAGCTTGTGAGGGCCCATCAAAGCCTAAATTTTTGCCACTCAGCCCCACCACCAATTTGGGCCCCATCGACAGAGACTACCACATTAGAGGTTGTCTCAGAGAAGGTTGTACAACCTAGTGCTCCATTTTCCAGTGAATCTCCATCGATGCCTAAGATATTCATGGTGAGATAGTGCATTGATTATAATTTTTAATGTTTCATGAATTTGTTTTTCTGCATGTTTATTTAATTTTCTTGACTTGATCCTTGTAACTGATGCAAGGTGGAATTTCAGAGAGATTTTGGTCATGGAGGAGAGCAACATCCTCAGGATTCATAGTTTCATAAGCAGTGAGTTGTCTTAGGTTAAATTACAAAGTATCAATTTTTATGTCTATTAATTCATTAATGAAAAAAACTTATAACATTGTTTATTCTTTGTGCAGTCTCCAAAGCATCGAAGCACTCCCAAGCCTACAATCACTCGAGGTGCATCCTTGAGAAAGAGAAGAAAGATAGATTTCAAGGATTCTCCTGAGGGTGATGAGGGTGGAAATGGTAAATGATTGACCAACTACTTCCATTTTGTAGCTAGGCCATGATATAGATGTTTTTTATGTTAGGGCACTTGTTGTCGTTTTGTATACTGGGAACGCATTGCCATTTTGTAAAAAATGTACAATTTAGATAATGCTGAGAGTATATATATATATATATATATATATATATATACATTTCATGGCATTTTTTTTATGATTCTCATTATTTCTACATTTCATGTTAATGAATATACGAATTTCAAAGTGCTTGAATTCCAAAGGGTATGTATTTTATGTGTATTAATCCCTTCATTTGTTTCTAAAGTGATTATAAATACTTGCATTACGCATTAAGGAATAGATTATGGTGGAAAAGATTGCTAAGTGCTAAATGTTGATTAAGGTTGGTTGCCATTGATGTCAACCCTTGAAGAAAGCCCGATAACACAAAGGTTTGGGTAAGGGACCCAAGTTTATTTGATGTAAAGATGACTCATTATTGACTTTTCATGGTTGATAATAAGTACAAATGAATGAAATCCAAATTTGTCCCCTTATGGTGAAAGCCCTCACGGGAAGACGCTTTGCGAATTGAGTTATCCTAGAAGTATGGTTAGAGAACCCATGATTATTTGTGTAATAATGAGATGCAGGTCAGTGAATTTTTCAGTGAAACTATCCTATCTGGATAGTGTCTGTCATGTGATTTTCGGTGGTATGTGGAACGCCACATAACTCCTCACGGTTAAAGAGTTATGGCCATGAGAAGTTGGAGAACCCAGGTTCGGGTAATGGACCCAAGTTTGTTTGATGGATAATGGTATGAGTTTTGATATATTTTTAGGTAATAATATTCTATATGGATATTACATGTCATTCCATTTCTAGTGGTATGTGGAATGTCACATAACTTCTCACGGTTTGAGAGTTATGGCCTTACGAAGTTGGAGGACCCTCATATGTCATCTAGAAGCCCCAAAAGGTCAAAGTAGTCAAAGTGGTTTAAGATATTTTAGAAGGTAAATAATAAAGTAAAGTGATGAATGTACTATAATTCAAAGTGAATAAAAAATAAATGATTTTGATAATAAATTTAATGGAGAAATTAGAAGCAGGTTAACCCTAAAATAAGGAAAGTGGGCAAAGTGACCTAGAAGATGTTTTTAAGGAACTACTTGGAGAGTATAAATAAGAGTCAAGGCTCTCTCATTTTAAATCACACTTGAGAATATTAACTATCTATAGGTGTTTGAGGTAACCAAGGGATATATAAGATGAATTTCAGAGGGAAGGTGAAGAAAAGAAGGTCGAAATTCTAGGGAGGATAAATTCTTTTGATGATGCTTTCTAAGGTATGTTATTTACCGGCCATCTCACAATTTTCACAATAAATGTTTTTCTATAATGGTTCAGATCGAAAAATTGATATGTCATTGAGGAAACATATCCCAGTATCTGTGGTAAAAAAATAATCTTGTGGGTTGTTGTATTTTTGGAGTTACACTCCGTGGAAAATAGGGTTTGTGGCTAGTCCTGAAACTAGTCTAATACATATGTTTCGGGTAAAAACGTCATAACTTCTTCATAACAGAACCAAATTCAGTAAGACCAATTGTTTTGGTTAGAGTACAGTCTGTAGTATTCTGTGTAACATTTTCAGATCCATTCCACAAATATTCTGTGTAGGGCACACTCTATAAGGTCGTTCTCTAGAATAAGCCAGAATTCAGTAAGGTATGTCATTTTTTCTATAGCTCCTTTTATGAGAGGTTCCAAGTAGTGACACCTAGAGGAATTGCATAAAATAGACTGAATAAAATTGTGTATAATTTTCATATCTTTATTCATTACAAGTACATATTTATGATTATTTCAAGTTAGGGTTGTTGACTAATCCAAAACTAGGCATGTGAGACTAAAGAAAAGTTTGATGAAAATGCTAGTCTCTTGTTGTTAAAGTTAAGGAAGTTTTACTGGTATGTGATCATATACACCAGGTTTATTACAGAGTTACAAATCATATTTGGATGATGAAATTGATGAGGGCTTTTGGTTGAGGTACATGTTGGGTACATGGTTGAGACAAGTAGTTGATGAGTTGGTATACACATGAGATGTATAGTTGATGATGTTGGCACATATTGATGAGTCATACTTGATGAATAGTTGACACAGGTTTGGTACATGGTTAGATGAACTTGTTTATGGTAGAGGTTGATTACAGGTTGTTTGGTACAGGTTGGTGCAAGGTTGATGCACTTGTTTATGTTACAGGTTGATTACAGGTTGAGGTACAAGTTGATGCATGTTTGATGCATGGTTTAGGTTTATTGGTATAGGTTTATAGTGGTATATCTCATAGTGATAGTGTGACAGTGGTTCCATCATTCTATTTCTACTTCAAGGCAGTTGGACGGGGCAAGAACAGGTGGTTGTAGCCACCTTCCGCTTGTATCCAGAGAACATAGGGGGTTTTAGCCTCCTTCTAGTTGTAGCCAAAGAATTGGGGAGTTGGAGATTCCCTCGAGTTATAGCCTAAGAATATAGGGGGTTGGAGCCTCTTTCCAGTTGCAGCTAGAAAACAAAGGAAGTTGGTGCTTCCAATGAGTGTAATTCTTTGAGACATATAAGAAAAATCATTATGTGGTTTTATCTTTCTTTGGGTTTCCATGTAAACCACCGGTGTATTGTCTATGTGTATGATTGTTCATTTGTTCATTGTTCATTATTAGATGGTAATTCTACATTGATATAACACTTGGATTATTTGGTTAAAAAGGATTATAATTTCTCTATTACTGATTCACCGCTCCCCCCCCACCCCCCCCTCCCCCCCTCAGTAATCCAACAATTGGTATCAAATAAGGTTCCTTCAGAAATCAGTTTAACCATTAAAAGATAGATCATGGAGAGAAAAAACTTGTATGAAAATGGAACACAACAGTTTGATGGACAAAACTATGCTTATTGGAGCATAAGGATGAATACATATATACAGGCACATGGATTTGAAATTTGGCAATTGTAGATGGATACACAACACCAACAGTTCCACCAACAAATGAAAAAGAAGTGAAACTCGGTCAGAATAATTCAAAAGCCACAAATTCACTTATGTATGGTCTCAGTGAAATGATATTCACCAAAGTTGCACATTGTAAATCTGCTAAAGATATTTGGGACAAGCTTTGAAATATTTATGAAGGAGATTCAAAAGTCAAAGAAGCAAAGCTTCAAACTTACAGAGGTCAGTTCAAGAAACTAAAGATGAAGGAAGATGAGAATATTGCAGCCTACTTCTTACGAGTCGATGAAATAGTGAATGTAATCATAGGATTGGGAGAAGAAATCAAAGAATATGTAATTGTTCAAAAGGCACTAAGATATCTTCCTATGAGATTTGACCCTAAGATATCAACACTAGAAGAAAGATCAGATCTAAACTCAATAAGCATGGAAGAACTGCATGGAATATTCACAACATACGAAATGAGAACTGAATAAGAAAATCCATATGTAAAAGAAGCAGCCTTCAAAGCATCCAAAATATCAAAGAAAAAGGAAAAGCAACAAGAATAACATAGCAACAATAGTGACATCTTGGAATATGATGAAGAATTGGCCAACTTCATCAAAAGACTAAACAAGGGAACCGATGGTAGGTATAGAGGTAAGATTCCTTTAATTTTTTTTAATTGTGATGGTATTGGTCATTTTTCGAACAAATGTCCTCATAAGAAAAAGAGAAATTTTGAAGGTTACTCAAAATGAAAACAAACATATAAAGGCAAAAGAACTACAAAGAAAGTTTTCAAGAAAAGCTTATGCACCAAAGAAGACATATCATCATCAAATGAAGATGAAGTCAGTGACAGTGAGACAGGAAGAGTTTTATTCATGGCAGTAGAAGACTCTGATAAAGAAGACTCTAAAGAAGAATATGAAGAAGTCGAAGAAGAAATTGAAAAGACAGAAGTTGACTACCGAGAGGAATTGATGTGTGCCATAGAGGTTATCAGAAGAAAAACAAGAAACTACAAGAGGAACTAGAAAAGAAAGAAGACACTTAAGAACTAGAACAAATGATCGCAAATTTGAATGTTCAAATAGAAGAAAATAAAATAATTGAAGAAGCACTCAAAGAATAGCTAGAAGAAAATTACAGGAACATTGGAAATTTGGAAGCAGAGATTGTCACATTAAGAAAGGATATTCAAAATAAAAATATGCAGAATAGATCAAAATTTTTGGATGACATTATCAACAGTAAAAAATCTCATCTTGACAAGTCTGGACTTGGATACAATCAGAAAGAAAAGGGATCAAGCTCCAAAACAACAGAGAAAGAAACATATCCAAAAAGCTATGCAGAAATAGTCAAAGGGGATAGGAACATATACAAGGAAGATTACATGGACACTCCTCCATTGAAAAGATTCAGATTTTAGAATCGAAAACAGATAGATAGGCCTCACGAAGAAGAAGGATTCATGAGAGCACTTACTTTCAGAATATCTTCAACCACCTGTTGACGGGCAAAATTGAATGCTCGTCAACTGCAGGAGTGGATCCGGTCCGGGGTTGTCTAAATAACCCAAGCCATTTGGAATGATCCACCCCGACAGGTTTAGCGGCTCCTTTGGCCAATCCAAGTCCTAGGAAAATGAAAGAAAAACTAAACTAAAGAAACTAATCTAAATAAAAAAAACAACTACAACAAACTATATACAAATCTGAAATATATATATACAGTTTACTATCTAATGTTATAGAGCAATCGTTCTACTTATTAAATATTCAGCTTATCAATACAATCAAATCTCAATTACAGATGTACAGTATTTACAGAATACAAATTTTAATCGAAACTTGCAAAATCATTTGTAAAATGATAGCGAAACTATTATTTTTTTATTTTTTTATAATTTTTATGGGAAAGGAATCAAACAAAAACTATCTAGGCTAAGCAATTAAAATAATAATCCTAACTGTAAAACTGAACTATATATCTATCTAAACTATTGAGAATTCTCGAATTTATTAACTATTAAATAACAAATAACAAACTGACCTGAAGTAATGCTTACTATTTGTCCTGTGCACAGTAGTTGATTTAGTTGTTTGATGGGAGGAAAACCGCACCAAATTTTCCACAAGCTTCTCGTAAACGGGAAGCAGCAGTTCTCTTTGAATACAAATGACAGAACAAACAAGACATAAAATGACAACAATCTTAAAGTTTACAGATCATCACATTTAGATAAATCCATGTACAAAGATTTGTACAGAACATTTCATTTAACGAAGAAGATAAATCTTTTATTCATTAAATTAGAACAGAGTAATTGATGTACGAAAAATAAGATACATCAGATATGGACTAAATTTAAATTATAACGCATCAACCTGTAACAAGTCTTGATATCTAAAGTAGTCAATAACTTGATCACAAATTAAAATGCACAAAACCTGAATGAAAGTATGATAAATTTAAAGCTAACGTTGTTACAAAGCATCCACTTCCATTCGAGTCTGTATAATAATAAGCCCATTGTCTTTTTTCTTCCAACAGTGATGGGTTCATTACAAAAATTAATGAGTATATAAAGGCCACAGGGTAAAACATCCCTATGGGAATTATCAAAAACTGTTTACAAAAAATATGGGAACAATCTCCCAAGTCTCTATTTCTACCTAAGGCTAACAACTTAAAACAAAACTATATAAGAAAAAGCATGTTCTAAACTACCATGGCATGTCCAATTTCCCATTGAAATTCCTATGTACCTATAGGTGGACAAGAATAAACAAGTTTAAACAATGTTCATTTGTAAAATCATCAAAAAATCCAATTTTTATGACTAGCTAACAAAATCTCACGATTCTGTAGCTGGTCATTATTTGCAAACAGAGTCTTATTGCATCAATGTTATCACAACAGAACTAGATATGATTTACCAAACAACTCCTTTATTACTAAAACAAAATCGTTTTTTCTAATTCAAAAACAAACCAAATCGTTTATGAATCAATTCAAAACTAACGAAATCGTATTCAAACAAAACAAAGCTATATTCGATTTAGCAAACAAATCTTTTGATACTAATTCAACACAAACACAATCGTTTATGCCAATTCTAAACTAACAAAATCGTTTTTGAATCAATACAGCCAAAACAGAACTACATCAAACTAATTCAGAGCAAACACAATCGGCTATGCTAATTCAAAAACAAAACATAAATATATTTGATTTGAGCCAAAAACATCACTTATTCTAATTTAAGAAAGACAGAATCATGCTAAAATTTAAACAAATCATACCATCCATTGTATAATCAAATCGAATCATGATGGTTGTAGCTGCTTACACGTTTTTTCTTTTAAAAATCACATGTCCTGTAGATGTAAAAATTTGCTGGCAGACTGGTTGAATACCCTTTGAGTTGATCAAGGGTTCAACAGGGGGAAAAGACACATGGCTGGATGAGTGAGAGAGGTGTTGTGGCCCAGGTCTGGTTAAGTAATAAGCATTCCATCAAATGCACACAGACCCAAAACGCACCTTACAACCACAGAGAGGATCTGAAAATTGACCTGTAAAACACGAGCTATAACTCTGTAAGAAACCAATATCTGAGGAAACCGCCCAAGATGAAGGTAAAGGGGCTAATTTCTATTCTGGGTTTTCAAGGGTTTGATATAATTCAAAAATTTTTGCCCATAATCGCCCACGCAAAAACGTGTCTTTGGGAGGCAATTACGTGGTTAGCCTGAGTAGTCTCCTTTGGCATTATCAAATCATAAGAGAGTCTGGACACCATGGGGTTCAATTTTCACTACAGGGGCCATAGGAGAGAGCACACAATGAGTAGGGTAAACGGTGAGGGGGTTGGACAAGGTAGACGCAAGACCAAATGCTCACAGGTTTCCCCAAAACCAACAGAGGTAACCCGAGATACAAGGCAGACATTAATGCCTAAGTGTGCGAGGGTGGTGGAACGAAACAAACCCATGCAAAAAATTTGTATCGAAATGTACAATCGACGACGCTATGGTGATTCAAATCACTATTGGTGTGTTTTAAAAGAAATGCCAATCAAACAACTATTAAAAACTATGATAAGTCGACACGAATATCTGCACAACAATAGTGTTTGCATGATTTAAAACAAAACAATATTTCGAATTTAGCACCAAAGATTTGACCATAAAACTTATGCGTTGTATGAAACCATTGCACCAAGAAATTTGATCAAAGAACATCAAACCACCATTGTATCAAGGACTCAATCACAATCACTATAATACCATTGCATCATAAACTTATAAAATGAAATCAAATTAACAAAAAATGCAAAGTGAGTAAAGGTTTTGGTGTCTTGCCAACTGTTTGACCATCATTGAGTTAGAGGTGAAATGACCACATAAACAAAAGTAACCATAATAATCCAGTGACGATTTTAATGCCATCGATATGACTTCGAACTCAAGGTTTTCATGCTTGCAGTTGTGAAAACGAAAACAAAAGGCAGGTGTGAGAATGTGAAAAATAATCATGTCGTTTTATTCAAAAGATTGCGATGAGAATCAAGGGTTCCAAAACACTTGTGTAGGTAGCTTATAAGGATAGGATAAAAATGTGAAATGGCTGCCAACACTACCAGGTATCAAACTATATATTTTGGTTTATGTTATGCATGTAATAATTTTGGACATAAAGTTTTGAATTGCATAGCTAACAAGAAGAACATAAACAACTTTTAAAGTCATACACAAAAGGGTTACACAAGAAGGCCTAGTGAAACACAGAGAAGAATTTACAACGGGTTTGAATCTTTGAGCACTAAAGTGGAATGTTACAAATGTAACAAATTTGGACACATGGCCAAAGATTGCAGAATGACAGTCCCTCCTAGAGAACCACAACATAATAAGAACAGTCACAGACAAGAACCTCAAAAAAGGACATGGATAAGAAAGTAGAACTAGTATAGCAATGAAGAATGCGCATTCACTCTACAAGCTAAGTAGAAGAAAAGTGGTTGGTATGTTGACAATGTTAGGACCACACAATGTACGTTTTTGCCTATACTTTTTGCCACTATTATACTCTTGATCACCTATATTTAGACTCATACTATCACTTTATATGATCATCCCAAAGGTATACAACGTCCCTTCTCATTACTATACGTTTAATCTGTTTTGCATAATATTTTTCATCACTCTCGTACTTGACCATTGATTAGAAATGCATAAGTGTTCAAAACTACAGATTAGCATTTGAGGCCTATTGCTGAAACACAGAACTGTCCAAGGTCGTTGTTGCTGAAACACAGAACCGATGCTGAAACACAGAGCTGCCTTATAGTCTGAGGTCATAGATGATGAAACACAGAGCTGCTATACAGTCTGAGGTCTCAGATGCTGAAACACAGAGCTGCCTTATAGTCCGAAGTCACAGATGTTGAAACACGGAGCTATTAGACAGTCCAGAGTTGCAGATGCTGAAACACAGAGGAAACCGCCAGGACCGACGATGCTCAAACACAAAGGAAGCCGTTACAGTCAGCAGTCAACAAAGCTATAACCGTCGCTCCTACACAAGAATGCCGACATAGTAAGAGCACAATTCATGTGGCTGAAACAACCCGCGAATTGCGATGCTGAAACAACATCAGCAACAATGGGAAGAAGTTGTTACACCAGTCGTAACAACAATGCCTCATTCAGCTCCTGTAATAGCATTCTGTTGTGTGAGACTAGGACATCCTATGCTGGTTTAAAAAGTAGATCCGACTAAGGATAGGACTCAGATATGCATTGTAATTATTGTATCGAAGGGATTTCCTCTTTAAATAAGAGGAAATCATCATTCGAAGGATCCAAGTTTTATGTATTGAAGCAACTCCAGAGAAGTGGGACGTATTCTATTTTCCAAATTGTAATGTGATATTTCGACAGATGAATATAAGACTGCTTTGAGTATCCTTCTCTAGCTTTTTTGTTTCAGGGGAATCTTGTGAGAAGGGAGGGTCCACCTTCTTCACAAGATTCAACCATTAGTTTAGAAGTGTGTTAGTACAGTTTCTGTTTATGCTTTGATTTAACTGTCGATTGTTGAAACACTGTTTTTAATGGATTCCGCTTTGCTGAAACACTACTGACTCTGTCTTAGTTTATTGAATGAAATTCGTAATTCTTTTCATTAGCAATCTTGTGTGATGATTTTATGAGGCTAGCCAGAAACAGGGTTAAAGGTTCCTTCTCAGACAGGAAGGAATCAGAACATCCTGTCCTCTGTAGATTTCATTTAATTTTGCAAGTGTGCTAGCCAGAGAATCGAGTTCAGGGTTCCTGCTCAGAAAGGAAGGAATCAAAACACCTTGTCTTCTGTATATTTCATTTAATTCTGCAAGTGTGCTAGCCAGGGATTGGGTTAAGGGTTCCTGCTCAGAAAGGAAGGAATCAAAACACCTTGTCTTCTATAGATTTCTTCTACAAGTGTGCTAGCTAGGGATTGGGTTAAGGGTTCCTGCTCTGAAAGGAAGGAACTAAAACATCCCGTTCTCTATAGATTTCCATTATTTCTGCAAGTGTGCTAGCCAGAAACTGGGTTAAGGATCCCTGCTCAGAAAGGAAGGGATCGAACTATCCTGTTCTCTGTAAACCTCAACTTCACAAGTGTGCTAAACAGAAATAAGGCTTAAGGCTCCTTCTTAGAAAGGAAGGAACTAGGTGGCTTTGTTCTCTGTTAGATAGAGTTAATTGTCTTCTGCTTACTATTTTCATGAAAGAGTGTTAGTACTGAAGTCTTTGTTTGAGAGTAAGGGTCATGTTCTCTGATTGCAGAATAGTTGTTCTTTCCCATTGCAAATGTTATTCTAATGTAATCCAGGATTCTTAGATTAATCTTTAAAGATATGCAATAGGGAAGTTGCTTTCCTGTGATTTAATTCAGAACTTCAGTTCATTCAAGCAAGTGTGATTAGTATAAGTTTCTTTACTACAACACTAAGTTGCTTTTGGAATTGAGCATATATAGTGCGTGGTTATCTTTGAAATAAAAAGACTTCCCTGGGTTGATAATTTATGTATCACTTGATTGTTTGAATCAATTAAGCAATTATAGTGACCAACATTTTGGTGTCGTTGTCGGGGAAGATAGCTATAGATTTCAAAATCACATGTGATTTCTTTTCTTTAGATAAAAAGAATGCATGAAAGACCCCAAAGACACTAACCCTATAGGTGGCAAGGGAAAAGGAAAAGGAGGAAGAAAGACTTTCATTGATGAGATTTTATCCAATTCTGAATCTGCTGCTCAACGACCAAACCTTCAAAAACAGAACTCCCAGCCTTTATTTCGAGCAATTTTTGGAACAGGAAAAAAAGTTTGGAGTCCAGAGACAGTCCAGAAGCCAGTAGGAGACATTGAGGACAGAGCAAGTGCAGTGGGAGAGCAGACAGAGGGAAACATGGATGAGTACAATGAAGAATTGCATCATGAAGAACAGGCAGGTACTGAAGGCGAGGTAAAAGATGAAAACTCTTTCTCTACACTAGGATTCCCTATTGGTGATCTCCCTAGAGGGACAGCCCCCATGAAAAACATTCCACTCTCAACATTGCCTAATTTTCATGGTTTATCTTCAGAGGATCCTGATGAATTTATGTTTGAGTTTGATATATTATGTAGAAGCTATGATTACGTTTCTAATGCTCAAAAACTGAAGTTATTTCCAGAAACACTAAAAGGGAATGCACTAAGATGGTTTATGAGTCTTGGAGGCCATGTAATCACAACATGGAACCAAATGAAACAAAAATTTCTGAACAAGTACCAGGACTACTACCGAACGAGATAAAAGAGGGAGGAGCTATTTAAAATGATGCAGAAAGAGGACGAGAATCTAGAAGACTTTGTAGAGAGGCTACAATACAATCTACAAAGATCCAGTCATCCCAATGTAAGTAAGGATATTCTCAAAACTATTTTATTAAAAGGG
>ML783711.1:366315-421550 GCA_009831015.1 Picea engelmannii
TATCGAAGGGATTTCCTCTTTAAATAAGAGGAAATCATCATTCGAAGGATCCAAGTTTTATGTATTGAAGCAACTCCAGAGAAGCGGGACGTATTCTATTTTCCAAATTGTAATGTGATATTTCGACAGATGAATATAAGACTTCTTTGAGTATCCTTCTCTATCTTTTTCGTTTCAGGGGAATCTTGTGAGAAGGGAGGGCCCACCTTCTTCACAAGATTCACCCATTAGTTTAGAAGTGTGTTAGTACAGTTTATGTTTATGCTTTGATTTTACTGTCGATTGCTGAAACACTATTTTTAATGGATTCCGCTTTGCTGAAACACTACTGACTCTGTCTTAGTTTATTGAATGAAATTCGTAATTCTTTTCATTAGCAATCTTGTGTGATGATTTTATGAGGCTAGCCAGAAACAGGGTTAAAGGTTCCTGCTCAGACAGGAAGGAATCAGAACATCCCGTCCTCTGTATATTTCATTTAATTCTGCAAGTGTGCTAGCCAGAGAATCGGGTTCAGGGTTCCTGCTCAGAAAGGAAGGAATCAAAACTCCTTGTCTTCTATAGATTTCATTTAATTCTGCAAGTGTGCTAGCCAGGGATTGGGTTAAGGGTTCCTTCTCAGAAAGGAAGGAATCAAAACACCTTGTCTTCTGTAGATTTATTCTGCAAGTGTGCTAGCCAGGGATTGGGTTAAGGGTCCCTGCTCAGAAAGGAAGGAACCAAAACATCCTGTTCTCTGTATATTTCCATTATTTCTGCAAGTGTGCTAGCCAGAAATTGGGTTAAGGATCCCTGCTCAGAAAGGAAGGGATCAGACTATCCTGTTCTCTGTAAACCTCAACTTCACAAGTGTGCTAAACAGAAATAAGGCTTAAGGCTCCTGCTTAGAAAGGAAGGAACCAGGTGGCTTTGTTCTCTATTAGATAGAGTTAATTGTCTTCTGCTTACTGTTTTCATGAAAGAGTGTTAGTACTGAAGTATCTGTTTGAGAGTAAGGGTCATGTTCTCTGATTGCAGAATAGTTTTTCTTTCCCATTGCAAGTGTTATTCTAATGTAATCCAGGATTCTTAGATTAATCTTTAAAGATCTGCAATAGGGAAGTTGTTTTCTTATGATTTAATTCATAACTTCAGTTCATTCAAGAAAGTGTGATTAGTATAAGTTTCTTTACTACAACACTAAGTTGCTTTTGGAATTGAGCATATATAGTGCGTGGTTATCTTTGAAATAAAAAGACTTCCCTGGGTTGCTAATTTATGTATCACTTGATTGTTTGAATCAATTAAGCAATTATAGTGACCAACAGACAATAGTTGTTCAAAACACATGATAGGAGATAGAGACAGGTTTCTTACATTAAGAAAGGAAATATATGGATCTTTTTCCTTCGGAAATGATGATTCAGCTAAAATATTTGGAAAAGGCACAGTCAGAATTGGGAACAAGAATACAAAGGAAGAAAATGTTCTACTAGTAGAAGATATGAAACATAATCTTCTAAGTGTGATTCAAATGTGTGACCAAGGTCATAAAGTTACTTTCAATTCACAAAAGTGTGAGATAAGAAAATAAGGTTCAAGAAAATTGATTGCTACAACTGCAAGAACTTCAAGCAACATATATGTGTTAAGTGAAATTAGAAATGAAAAGTGTTTTCTAGGAAAGGAAGATGAAAGTTAGCTATGGAATAGAAGAATGGGCCACATACATTTTGATAACCTTGTCAAAGTCGGCAAAAGAGAACCAGACAGATAAGTGCCCCAGATCACGAAACCAAACAACACTTTATGCAATCATTGTCAACAAGGAAAGAAAACAAAGACAAGGTTCAAATCAAAGGAATATTCAATGACAAGACCATTGGAAATTGTGCACACTGATCTAGTACGACAAACTACAACAAATGGTTTAAAAGGTGAGAAATAATTTATGTTATTAGTTGATGATTATACAAGAATGACTGCAGTTGTCTTTCTCAAGAATAAGTCATAACCTTTTGAAAAATTTAAGATCTACAAGGAAATGGTTGAAAATGAAATGGATTCAAAAATCAAATGTTTGAGATATGATAATGGAGGATAGATCACTTCAAATGAATTTATTGACTACTACAATAGTCATGGAATAAAAAGGCAATTCTCTGTTTCTAGGACACCTCAACAAAATGGAGTTGTTGAAAGAAAGAACATGACAGTACAGGAAATGGCTCGAACAATGCTAATGGATTCCAAATTGACAGATATATTTTGGACACAAGTAGCGCATACATCAGTTCACATTCAAAACATAGTAATGCTCAGAAACAACACTGACAAAAATACCTACGAGCTATGGAAAGGAAGACCAGAAAATGTGAAGCACTTCAAAGTTTTTGGAAGAAAATCCTACATCAAAAGAGAAGATGGCAGAATGGGAAAGTTTGACTCTCGTGGAAAAAGGAGTACTTGTTGGTTACTCAATTACAAGGAAAGCATACAAGTGTTACAATATGATATTGAAACAAGTTGTGGAAAGAATCAACATAACAATTGATGAAATAGGCATACCAGAATCAAAGGAAGAAGAAAATGAATGAATGGAACAACCTTTCAAAGAAGAAGAAGAATATGAAAAAGAAGTAGAAGAGGAATATAAAGAGAATCTGATAGAAATAGAAGATAAATTTCAGCAAGTGTCTCCAAAGACGCCTAGCAGACAAGTACAGAAGAATCATCCTTCAAATTAGATTATGGGAAACAAAGATGCAGGAGATGAGACTAGAAGAAGAATCTGTTCACCAGAACAAACACACCTAACACTCTTATCTACAATTGAACCAAATTGTTTTGAAGAATCCAGCAAGGATGAATTTTGGAATCAGGCCATGGATGAAGAATTGGATTTTGGCACAAAATGGGTTTTCAGAAATAAATTTAATGAATATGGATAGGTTGCAAGGAACAAAGCTAGATTGGTATGTAAAGGATATGCATATATTGAAGGAATCGGCTTTGAAGAGACATTTTCCCTAGTTGTCAGAATGGAAGCAATCTATTTGCTTTTAGCTTATGCATGCTCCAAAAATGTTAAAGTGTAACAGATGGACGTAAAATTAGTTTTTCTAAATGGGGAACTTGAAGAAGAAGTCTACATTGAACAACCAGAAGGATTTCAGTTGTCAGAGAACACAGATTATGTGTGTAAATTAAAGAAGGCCTTGTATGCTCTAAAATAGGATCCTAGAGCATGGTACTCTAGACTGGATAAGTGTCTACAGAAGGTAGGGTTCAGAAAAGGAAGTGCACACAACAACCTCTACATCAATCTAAGTCAAGGTAATATTTTATTAATTGTAGTTTATGTTGATGTTGTTATTTTTTGTAGTGATGATGACAGGTTAAGCCAGAAATTTGAAAAGGATATGTAGAATGAATTTGAAATGTCATTACTTGGAGAACTATCCTTCTTTCTGGGACTTGAGATACATCAAAGAAACCAAGGAATTTTTATTTCTCAAACCAAGTATATAAGAGAAATGTTAAAGAGGTTTAAAATGGAATATTGCAAACCAGTTATCACTCTCATCTAAACTAGTTGCAAGTTAAGAAAATATGATGATTCAAAGTCTAAATATTAGAGGAAATACAGGTCAATGATTGGAACACTACTATTTGTGACATCATCCACACCATATGTAATGCAGGAAGTTGGACAGGTGGCACGATTTCAAGCAACACCAAAGGAATCACATATATTAGCAGTGAAGAGAATTTTCAGATATCTCAAAGGAACATAAGAGTTTGGATTATGGTATCGAAAAGGAAAGGATATATCTCTTATTTCCTATATATATGTAGATTGGGTAGGTTGTATTGATGACTGAAGAAGAACCAGTGGAGTATCGTTCTACTTGGGTGAGTGTTTAGTATCATTGATAAGAAAGAAACAATCAACAATATCTCTATCTACATCTGAGGAAAAGTATATTGCAGCTGTTGATACTGAGAGGGGGGTGAATCATTATCAAGTACAATTTAAAACCCTTTTTCAACTTATACTTAAACCATTCAATTATATCCAATGAAAAATGGAAAATAGTATAATAATTACACCAATACACCACAATACACCATGCACAATATATGAGAAATAATCAATAGTTATTGTTCAAGGGAAGTAATGACTTCCAAAGGTAGCTCCAAATTCCAAATATAAATGGAGGGATAAAACTCCAAGAGGAAGATACAATCCTCCAATATCAATAGAGGGTTTAACTCTCCATCCTTTCCCCTTCCTTCCACCCAAGAATATATGAGAGATAATAAAACTTTACAATAAATCATCACCATCAACCAACCATCACATAGAACCTGATAATGCTTCCTGAGACTTCTTCAACTTCTGTAATTCTTCAATTCTTGAAATAATTTGATCTTGTAGATAATATTACTTAATGTATTCTCTTAAACTCCTTGATTTTTTACTCCTTGAATCCTCCCCAAAAATAAGTTATAGAGAGAATGGTAGACCTTATTCAATTTTGGTTTATCTTGGAGATCGACCTTGTACAAAATTCCCCGTGCTCACTATTTAACATCAAATTTGAAAACTTGTAAAAAAGAAACTACAACCCGTACTCTTTTGAATGAAATTAGTCTCACTTCATTTGGATTCTCTATGAAGACGTTATGACTGTTTTACTCAGAACACATGTTTATGACTAGCTTCAGGACTAGTCAAAAACCCTATCTTCCACAGAGTGTATCTCCAAAATTATAGAGAATAAAGAGAATAAATTTTTACCACAGGTACCTAGATATGTCTTCTCAATACCATATAAATTTCACCATAAGAATCGTTCTAGAAAAAAAGTTATATCTAAAATGGTAAGATGACCTGTAAATAACATAGCTTAGAACACATCACCAAAAGACTTCATCCTCCTTTGAAATCCAACCTTCTTTACTTCATAATTCCTATGAAATTTGACTTGTTTGTATAAAATGAATGTATAATGATATGTATTTATACCATTTATGTCACTTCCTTTTAACATTAGGGACGACCTGACACTTTCATATTTTGTAATTCTTTCCTTTAATTATCTTCAGGGAAAACTTGTACTTCCTTCTTCAATTGACTTTGTCATCTTCAAAAATTCATTTCTCCTCAACCATGAGGATCCACTTGACATTCCACCTACCACCGGAAAATATAGGATGTATACTATCCATCCATGGGTGTTGTTTATGCATGTGCATTTTCCTTCATGTCCAAATATCTTCATCAATCTTGTGGTCCAAAAATAATGACTAGGGTTGACATCAATAGCAACAACTAATCTTCCAACAATCTCCCCCTTTGTCATTGATGGAAACACTCATGCTCCCCCTATCATCATGATCCCAATTTATCTCCCCCTTTGAAATCAATGGCAAAGGGTAGGGTTTCTTCCCCTGAGTTTAATGGAAAAAGGTAACTCTCTTCTTTGGAGTTGTTCCCCCTGAACATGTGGCAGTCAATATTACTCCATCCTTATTTTTGGTCTTTGGGACTTTTTATTCCTTGGAATCCTTTTGTGTGGCATATGTCTTCTCTCTCTTCTTCATGTCTAGGATGTATATGTTGTTTGGTCTTCTTGTTGCAGTTGCAACCAATCTTCCTGAGTTATTTTCTCTGATTTTACATTTTTGGGAGTCAAACGTAAGAGTGTATCCATGATCACATATTTTGCTGACACTGAGGATATTATACTTCAGATCTTCAACCAATAGGATTTTTCCTTCTTTTACATTTTCACTTCCAAGATTTACAGTTCCTTTTCCAAGTATTTTGGTAGATGAGTCATCTCCAAATGAAACATTTCCACCCTTTTTCTTCAACCTGACAAATTTTCTTTGATCTCCAGTCATATGAGATGAGCACCCACTGTCTATGAACCATTCATCTTCTTTGCATTCTTTAGCGACCAATTCTATTCAACAATTTTCATTGTGTGGAATTTATTTTCTTTTCCATGTTGTAGTTGGTATATAGACATTTGGCATATGCTTATATTCCTTCATCTCTCTGCAATCACGTGCTTTTTGACAAAGATTATTGCACTTGTAACATACAATATTTTGATCCATTAATGGGTCAAATGGATTATAATTTATGTTGTCATCTCTACTAACATTTCCATATCTACTATTTTCACCATTCATGTAGCCTACGTAGTTATTCCTTTCATTGAATCTACAATTGATTTCCTTGTGTCCAAAACTTTCCACAAGTATAACAATGTCCAAGAAAGAAATTTTGATACCTGGGAGTAAGTGATCTTCTTTGTAGTGTGGTCCATCTAGGTTCATGATCTATTTTTCTGTAGTTTCCTTCATAATGATTTCTTTCATACATGATGGGAGAGGATCTTCTTGATGTCTCATTCCTTATGAATTCTAGTCTTCTATCTTGTTGTTCAACTTGTTCTAGATTTTTGGTTTCATCATTTTCATATTCCTTTTTTTGTTTTGTTGTATTCAAAATGTCATTGTATCCTAGTCCTATCTTGTTGCTTGGAGATCTTTGAATGCTAAGGATCTCATCTAATTTTTCAGATCTTTTTTAAAACGTCTTCAACTTTTCTATTGTCAATAGTAGCTCCCCTTTTGTGTGATCCAATTCTACTTTCAATTTCTCATAATCTTCTAATTGTTCCTTCAATCTATCAATGGTATTTTCAAGCTTGTAATTCTCTTCTTCACATCTACTCAATTCACCTTTTAGTATTATGTTTGTGCTTCTAAGCTTGCTATTTTTAGTTTGAACATGCTTCAACTTTTCAATATTCTCATCTTCTTGTTCACTCTCTTCATTTTATTTGTATCCCCAAAAGGAATCAAAGTTGGTTTCTTCATTTGAATCTTCTTCAGAAATGATTTCTTCTTCTTTAGAATTCTTTTGATCATCATCCTGGGTTTCTTGGGTTATGAAGAGGACTTCTCCTCACTAGAAAATTAGGGTCATTTTGTGACAACTATTTCGACACTCTTGCGATGTTATGTCATGGCTATTGCAACGAATATTGACTCTCTGAAACATCGTTTCATGCCGCGTGGAAATTTCGACGAACTTGCATTAACGTCGCAAGAGCAACGACCCTAGGGAATTTCTCACAATTGAGACAAAAAGAGAAATATCATCGCCAATACGACAATATATGAAAACTACGTGAAACCAACATTTCGTCGCAATTCTGATGACCATTGCGACGACAATGTTCCTTGCTTATATAGCAAATCCGTTGCAACAATTTGTGTTGTCGTCGCACTAGCGTTGACAACTTTTTTTGTTTCTATAGTGAATGCATCCCAGAAATGACAACATTTCGTTGTTTATATAGAAAATGCATCTCAACAACTTTTGTTGTCGTTGCACTTGCGACGACAATTTTTTTTTGTTTAAATAGCGAATGCATTACAGGAACAACAACATTCTATTGTTTATATAGAAAATGCTACAAATTGTGCGATAACATGTCCAATAGACCATTTTGGTCTGAGTGGATATTAATCATCATCGTCATCATTCATATTAGTTTGAAATGTCACTAAGTTGATAAATTGGAAATTAACATAAATCTAAATTAATTAATATTATATTTTCAAATATAAAAAATAATAATGTTGATGAAATGAAAGAGCTTATAAAATATTGGTGTTGTCTAAATATTGGATTTTTTTAATTTTTTCTCTAGAATCCTAAGAAACAAGTCTTGGTGAGATCGCCATTTTTTGTTGTTTAAATTGCATTTTTGAATGCATAAATGAATTCAACACTTTCAAAAATCCTCAAATCACTCAAATATGGAGTTCCAACAACTTTTGGGAGGATTTCTAGAAAAATTGATCCAAAAATTAAAAGTTTAGACTAGGCCATAAAATATTTCTCTCTCTCCCATTGTTAAGATCATTAATTCCTTGGAAAACATTTTTCTCAAATTATTATGAAAACTATTTCATGAAACATTTTTCTTACATAATAATTTTAAATGATCAAAACATTTTCACCTAAAAAATTTGATCCCTTTAAAAATTGATATACATGAAATGAAATTGATATAAATTTGCACTAATTAAAATGATAAATTTAAGATAAATATGAATTTAGGTTGGTTAAAAATAAATATGAAATTAACAAAAATCTACACTAATTAGAAAAATATTAATTAAAAATTGATAAATCTTAAATAAACATAAATTTAGATTGTTAAATCTAGACTATTAATATGAGTGGGCCTAATGGTTAAGAAAATGTGTTTCCTCTTAAGAAGTCACAAGTTCAAATCAAATAAGAAACCTTTAATTCACAATCAAATTTCTTATTAACATATTATAAATAATTATAATGTAAATATATATTTAAATTTTATATTTTTATAAAAAAAAATATTTAATTAAAATTTATAAAGTTTTAATTATTGTATAGTTTAACATTTTTTTTGTTTTTATATATTTCCAAATTCTAATGAAAAAATTCAAAATAATTTTATCTTATAGTTTGGAACTTTAACAATAATAGTTAGATGAGTTGACTTCTATCAATCACACTCACACTTTGACTCAAAAAATTTACTCTTTCAAATGTTAAACATAGTAACACTAAGAAAATAATATTTATGAATTAATATATATATATATATATATATATATATATATATATATATATATATATATATATATATATATATATATATATATATATATATATATATATATATATATATTTCAATTTTATCGGCCCTCAACTTTGAGGCGTTATTGTCAAGTGGGGGCATACATACTATTGATTTTAATTTATTTTAGTATTAGATTGAAATGTTTATAAGTTGAGAAATTGAAAATTAACATAAATCTAAATTAATTAATATTATATTTTCAAATACAAAAATTAATAATTTTCGTGAAATGAAAGAGCTTATAAAATATTGGTGTTGTTTAAATATTGAATTTTTTTAATTTTTTTATTTGAATATTAAGAAACAAGTTTTGGTGAGATACCATTTTTTGTTGTTTAAATTTCATTTTTGAATATATAAATGAATACAACACTTTCAAAAACTCTTAAATCACTTAAATATGGATGAGTTCCAACAACTTTTGGCAGGATTTCGAGCAAAAATGATCCAAAAAATTAAAATTTAGACTAGGCCATAAAATATTTCTCTCTTTTCCATTGTTGAAATCATTAATTCCTTGGTAAATATTTTTCTCAAATTATTATGAAAACTATTTCATGAAACATTTCTCTTACATAATCATTTTAAATAATCAAAACATTTTCACCTAATAAATTTGATCCCTTTTAAAAATTGATATACATGAAATGAAATTGATATAAATTTGCACTAATTAAAATTTGATAAATTTGAGATAAATATAAATTTGGGTTGGTTAAAAATAAATATGAAATTAACATAAATCTACACTAATTAAAAAAAATATTAATTAAAAATTGATCAATCTTAGATAAACATAAATAAACATAAATCTAGATTGTTAAATCTAGGATATTAATATTATATTGATATGATACTAAATAAGAAACCATTAATCTACTAGGGGACATTTCCCTCAAGTTGTAGGAAAATAGTTCTCAAAAGAAAATAGAAAATAAAAAGAACTCGTGAACTATTAATCAAATAGTGTGATTAAAAGGGGAAGAGCGGGAATGCATTTTTTGAACATGGAAGTATGGAAGCGATCCGTTAATGGTGAAGTGGAAGTTTGGTAGTGACCCGTTAATAGCGAAGGATGAGTTCCTATACTCTAGAACGTGGGCATACTGTTTCGGGGCACTAGATTCTAGAGTTGTTCTAACAACCTACTTTCTTTTTCATTAAGAGGGACTGTTTTTGTCAAGGTTTTCGGTGTTTTTTAGCGATGTTTTAAAAAACCACTTCATTAACTATAACCCGCTCCTTACCAACCTGACTTTTTTTCTCCTTCTTTGTGATTTATTATCTTTTATTACCTTTAGGTTAGTGGCTCTTTGGGCTCTGGGTCCATCATGATATTTATTACTTTTCTAGGAAACTGGACTATTTGTTAGTATTCCTATTGGTGTAAATCCAAGTCACTTCCAGGTGGATGCTTATGGAAGCTTCCCTCCATAACGAGTTTGAAGGAAACATCAGGGAAATTATGAGTTCCGATAACGAGTACTTTTGCGAACAAGAGGACATTTATGTCAAGCTAGGAAGCTTGGGGAATGAACCTTTGGGATGACCTCCTAAAACTTTTACGTTGTCTTATGCTACAGACCCTCCTGTCAAGCTATCGAACATTCCTTTGCATGGTTCCCTGGTTGAACCATATGCAACCTTCCTTCCTAACCATTAGAGTACCGGTTCACAGTTCTTTAGATGCTCCCCGGTTGGTACCAAAGGGTTTCCTACCTAGGAGGGACAAATTAAATCCCAGAAAGTGGAGCATCCTGCTTCAACCAGGCATAAGGTGTGGAAAGCTAATAGAAAGATTAAAAAAATGGTTGTAGGCTCTGATGTGGGGTTAGAAGAAACGTGTAGGATGGCCCTTTTTGGAATGGTGTGTAGGATTTCTTACAGTCACCTCAGAAAGGAACCTGTTAAGGTTTGGGTTAAAAATCATTGGCGGTCGATTCTGGGTTATGAGCCAAAGAAATTATATCTTACAAAGGGTTGTCTCGGGTTTATATGTAGGTCTCTGGAGCATGCGACTGTCTTATTGAACTCTCTTTGGGTATTTGGAGGAATAATATTAATGCTCAAACATTGGCAGGTTTCTTTTAACTCGAAAACTAAGCACCTCAAACTCTGGCATCTGTAGGTACTTCTTCCAGGCCTTCCTTTATATCTATGGAATGAAGGCACCCTATGGACCACTGGCGATAATCTCGGTAAATTCATTTATTTGGATTCAAAATGCTTTACCAACCTTGAGCATAAATTGGGACAAATCCTTGTGGAGATGGATATCCACTGCTTTACCAACTCCATCGATATGGATTGGCGAAGCTGCAGAGTAGTTCATCCACTTGACTATTTAGGGATACCTTTTTGGTGCAATGCTTGTAGACAAACATGTCACCCCCGTCGTGACTGCACTGGTAAGGAAGTTGAAGAAGTTTCAGAAAATACTGAACTACAAAGAGACCCTCCTGAGTATATGGATGAATCGGAGTCTTTTGGATGCGCGAATCACCATACTGGTATCTCCACTTCGCACTGGCGGGAGGATCACTCCACACTAACCGGTAAGATACAAGGCCTTTGTCCATATTTTTTTTCTTCTATGACGCATGGGAGAAAGAGGCCTTAAATACATCCAACTGGTTAACCTCCTCTACTTCTTCTCTTCATCAACCCGATAAGGAGTTGACCTCATCTGAACCTTTACCACTAAGTTCCCTAAATCTATGCGGTATTGAAGGTCCTATGTTTACTCCTTTTGTAAGTATGCCTCCTAAGGTCTTGCCTTCAGAGAACTCACTTTTCCCAGTCCTTTTTCAGAATTATTCTTAGAACCTCTCTCTTTCTCTGAAGAGACGGATATTGGATCCTTCACCACCTTCGGAACCACAAGCTTCCCCTTCGATAGAACCGGGTTTCAAGGAGGTTGAGGATGATGACTCCACCCTCAATGTTGTTCTCGATTCCTTGATTCCTTATATCCATGACTCTACCGATACCCTATCGCTTCCTACTTACTTAGGGAAGTCCATCCTCAATCCTCCCCTAGAAACAAGATCCTCAACCCTTCCCAAGACTCCAGGTAGAGAGGGTAAGAATTATGCTTGGTCTCGAGGAATTGGAGTCGAATTGTCACCCATAAAGACGAGAAGTTTACGTAAAAAGTTGGCGGGCATCCCTACTCTGCCAGATGACTCTCTCCCTTCCTCCACGAATAGTGGGGCTCTTAGAGCAATGAAATCCCTGGCATGGCCTAAGTAATGTTATTTCTTTCTCTTAATATTCGAGGGATTAGAGGCACCCTCAAAACAACCTTGATTTGTAGATTGTTGGATCAAACTCATCCTCACATTGTCTTTCTACAAGAGACTCTAGCTCATAAACAAAAGGCTAGAGATTTTATGCATCATCTTCGTCCTACTTGGGTTTCAAGTGTTGTTAATCTTGTCGATAATTCGGGAGGTTTACTAGTGACCTGGGATCTTAATTTATATGATTTAGCTCCCTATCTTACAATCAGAGGTATTCTATTAACAAACAGGGGTGTTAACAATCATCGGGAAATATCTATACTAAATGTGTATGGCCCGTGTGTAGATTAGAAGCCATTTTGGAGATCGTTGGCCGACAGTGGAATCTTATCTATCAAGAACGTAATTATTGTTGGTGATCTGAATATCATCATCTCCTAGGATGAGAGCTGGGGTGGCTGATTCATTTCTAGACTATCAGAGGATTACTATAGGAATTTATTCCTGTCAAATAATTTGATCGATGTAAAGCCAATTAAAGTGGTACCAACGTGGCGAAATGGCCTCTCAGGTCATGAAGCCATAGCGAGACGACTTGAAAAGTGATTGGTTTCTGAAGGTTTGTTGGAGGCTGTGGGATTTTCCTGTTCTTGGGTGGAATATCCATTCGTTTCAGATCATGCTCCCATCCTCTTACAGCTGGAAATTCCCCCTAATTATAAGGCTTACCCTTTTAAACTAAATGTAAATTGTCTACAAGATGATGATTATATGGATTTGGTTCACAAAGTTTGGAAAGACCCTTGTTTTCTCTCAGAAGGTGATAAAGAGTTTCGACTGGTATGGAAGTTAAAGGAACTCAAGTCTCAAACAAAAATATGGGTTAAGGAAGTTAAAGAGAGAGACACGGCTATCCTGGAGAAGCTGGAATCCGAACTTAAATATATTTTGGTGAATTCCTTTTGTAATTCTACAATCCGGGAAAAGGAACAAATCATTAGGGAGATGGAGATTAAAAGAAATAAAATCCTGCACGAGGAGGAGGAGTCCTGGAGACTCCATAGCAGGGTGACCTAGATCAAATGTGGGGACAATAATACTAGGTTCTTCCATAAGTTGGCCAGACATAACAGGAACCAGAAACATGTCTTGGAAATCTCAGATAGAAATGGTAAATCATTACTGATTAGGGAGCGATAAGAGAAGAAGCGATGGATTACTTTAGACACTTTTTTAAGGCCTAAACAACCTGTAATATAAATTAACAAGTCACGGTAGCAAGTCTCTTTCTCAGGATGGTGAGCGAGGAGGATGTGGGTTCCCTCTATAGCCCAGTCTCTTTGGAGGAATTGAAGGATGTACTTCTTCATTTCAAAAAATAAAAGACCCTGGGCCCAGATGGACGCAGATTTCTTTACTTTCTTTTTCGATCTGGTTGGGGAAGACCTCCTTGAGGTGGTTGAGGACTCGAGAGTGAAAGGAAAATTAATAGGAGGACTGAATTCTACCTTCTTGGCCCTTATTCCAAAGACAAACAACCCTGTGTCCTTTGACGACTTCTGGTCGATCTCACTTTGCAACCTCTATTATAAGTTGATCTCCAAAGTGATTACTAATCGAATCAATCCAACCTTGTCGAGATTCTTATCTGCAGAACAAATGGGCTTCCTCCAGGGTAGAAGGATACATGACGCAATTGGAACAACACATGAAAGTCTACATAGTATATAAGAAAAAAACTAAAGTCTATGTGATGAAAATTGACTTGAGGAAAGCCTATGATTGCATAGATTAGTAATACTTGAGACTGATTCTTATTACAGTGGGTTTTAGCATCCAGTCTTCAAACTGGATTATGAGTTGTGTAACCACATCTACCTTCGATGTTCTATTCAATGGAGAGGCGACGGATTTTTTCAAAAGTGGTAGGGGGCTCCATCAAGGATTCCCACTATCACCATTATTCTTTATCCTGGCTATGGAAGGGCTCAACCTCTTGATTAATAATAGCATTACTAAAGGCACAATGACAGGCATTAAATTCTCCAAATTGATCGAAGTGGTTCATCTATTATTTGTGGACGACGTCATTATTATGACAAAGGAAAATATTAATGAATGGAGGGTGATATCAAATATACTTCAAAGTTTTTGTAATTCCACGGGCTTAATGATTAACAATACAAAATATATAGTACATTTCAGGGGATTAACAAACTCTGATTTGACTCCTCTAAAGGAGATTTTATTGAGATGACTTCAGGTTTCAAATATCTTGGTTACTACTTAAAGACAGACCCCTCCAGGAAAGAAGATTGGATATGGCTAGTGACTAAAATGGAAAGGAAGATCAGGCTCTAGTGTAATAAGTGGATTTCATTAGGTGGTCGGTTTGTTTTGGTGAAAGAGATGTTGGAAAGCTAGTCTGTATACTGGATGTCCCTCGAGCTCATTGCACGCTCAATACTAAACAAAATTCACAAGTTGATGTTTGATTTTCTTTGGAGTGGAAGCAAGTCTAACCACCAGTTTAATCTCTGTAGATGGGATATGTTATCCAAACCAAATAAATGTGGTGGTTGGGGCCTCAGGAATGTCTCTTTTTTTTAATTCATATTTACTGGTCAATACACTATGGAGAGTTCTGACACGAGATGGGCTCTGTCATAGAGTTTTAATTGATAAATATCTTAACAACTCAACTGTGATCAATTGGTACAGACAATCATCTCATAGGCATCCCGAAGCTTCCAAAATATGGAATAGCATTACTAGTATTATACACTTGATCTTTCACTGCAATGTTAGTGCCCGAGATCGGGTCATCTTATCTCTTTAGGTAGGGATCGAATTATTGGTATGGGAGGACAATCCATTCTCTCGGAGTCCTTGATTTCTCATCTTATTATTCTTAGGAAAAGATTCCTAGCTCAAGTTAAAGCTCCCAGCAGTGTGGACTCTATTAAAGAGACTTGGCTTAGTAGTGAAGCTCTGGGTTTGAGTGGTAGACTTGCTTCAGAATGGGATCAATACTGTAGGGCGCTTCTCGGCGCAGGCATTAATCTTCAGAATTCACCAGACACCTATGTGGACCAGGGGGGATTCATCTGGAAACCTGACTATTAAGAATGTGTATAATTTCTCATTTCAACTCTGGACTATACGACGGTAGGTGGCTCGAAATTAAACCTGTGGAAGTGGAACATACAATTAAAAATTAAATTATTTATATGGTTGGCTGGAAATAAAAATGTTTTGACCTGGGACACTCTTCAGAGAAAAGGATGGGAAGGTCGAGGGATATGCATCCTTTTCAAGATAGAATTAGAAGATATCGATCACTTGCTTATTCATTGTACCTTCACAAAGGAAGTTTGGGCTAGACTTCACAATCTCCTCAATATTAAATGAATTCGGAATGGCACTTATGTCTCTGATTGTTTGTCTATATGGTCAAAGGAACAAGATGCAACGATCCATCTAGTAGCACACACTTGTTGGCACATTTGGATCGAGAGAAATAAAAAAAAAAATTGAAGACAAAACTCCCTCTCACCTTGCAGTGGCTCACAGGATTATGGGGTCCTATATTTGGCACCCTTCCTCTCATAAATATATACCAAACCGGGTCTGTAATATTATGCTCAAAGAAGGTTTTTCTATTTCATTCTTTGATGGCGCGGCTCTATCAACTGGAAAGTGTTGCAGTGCTGGAGGTATCATCAGAACTCTGGATTCAAATGTTATCAAATGGAATATTAATTTTGGGGCTAGTACAAACACAAAGCTGGAACTCATGGATGCTTGATCTACTCTTACTATGTCTTCTTGTGGTCCATCCAAAAAATTCAGATTCTAGGTGACTCACAAGTAATTAATGATTGGTTAAATCATAAAGGAAATCTTCAGGAGGTAGACCTTGATGCCTGGAAAAAAAAAACTAGAGAACTTGCAAATACTTTCCAGGATATCAACTTCCATCATATCTACAAGACTTTCAACAAAGAGGCCGACATTTTATCCAAATGGGCGCTCCAAGAACTGGAAGACAGATTATCATTTTATCCTTGGAGTAATGGGGTTGATGGTCCTCACACCCATATTGATATCTTTGAAGTATCTTAAAGAGTGATGGGACTTCATTTTGGTTCTGTATTTTAGTGGAATTACTCTTTCCCGATTTATCACTTATGGTATTTTGTGTTTTGTCTTCGGGAGGCATCATAGAGCCTACATTGTACTTGTTTTACTATTTTAGAACTTGTTGATCCGATTGGACTTTTCAAAAGGTCCAACTTGATAATGTAAATGAAATTATACTTTAATACAATTTTCGAGAGAATTTTCTATTGGAAAAAGGAAAAAAATAGTGTGATTAAATTGATTGTTTTAAATAAAAATATTATTATGAATAATTTTACTTGATACATGGATAAATGTGAAATCAAATTTCATATTAATATGTTATAAATGATCATAGTGTAAATATATATTTAAATTTTTTAAACAAAATATTTAATTAAATTTTATAAGGTTTTAATTATTGTGTAGTTTAACATTATTTTTTGATATGTTTCCAGATTCTAATAAAAAAATTCAAAAGAATTTTATCTTATAGAAATAGTTCGATGAGTTGACTATATTAATGGATAGTTAGACTTAAAATTTTTACTCTTTCAGATGTTAAACATAGTAACACTAAGAAAATAATATTTATTTGAATTAAAAAATATATTTTTCTTCAATTTTACTGGCCTTCAACTTTGGGGCGTTATTGGTAGGGGCGGGGTACATATTATTGATTTTAATTTATTTCGATTGGGAATGTTTAACATGGGAAAATCTGGAAAGTAATTTTTATTAGAATTAAAGTAAATCTAAAACTAATTTTATCTTCAATCCTATTAGACTTCAACTTTGAAGTCTTGCCTAGGTGACTGTGTGCATTAATAGTCATAGCAACTTACATTAAAGTTTGTCCCATGTAACTGTCAGCAAAGACTGTAGTATTAATGTTAGTCCCCTGTAACTTTCAGCACCGACTGTAGCTTTCCTCACATGTGCAACTACCACACAGATGTCATAAATCGTTCCTATCACTACACCACCTCTGTAGTTGCTACAAGCCTTCTTTTTAACACCAATGTAGTTGATGGAGTCCATGCCCTGGGTCCATTCCCTCTTTTCTCCTCACGGCTTGGGGAGCCAAAGGGACTGTGCTGGGGCCATTCTCTCTTCTCCTCACCCCTTTGAAATCCAAAGGGAGAGTGGCCAAGGAAATACTGAGTTCGCTCACTTGCAGAAGCGTCAGAGCATCGGAGATAGATGCTCAAGAAGTAACCTCACAACCACCTTATTATAGAGCATAGAACGTCAACCATATCATAACCTCACAACCACCTTATTACAGAGCATAAAATTCCAACCATATCATATAATATGAGAGATATCCAACTAGAACTTATTTTTGTAGCAGAGACACAAACAATCAAGGAGATAAGACCATAAAATCCAAAATGTTTTTTCATGGGTACAGTTACTCAATTTATCAAGGAAAAACATACTAATTCAGTCAATTTATGTTATTATCTGTTCATTGATGAAAATTATACATTAAAGGATTCTACTTTTTGTTTTATCGAAGTACTTACAATTGACCTATCTATTTGTAGCAGCACAAAGGATGACTCGAATCCTGAAACATTTCTTCCATTTTCATCTATTTTTCCATTACAAGAGCAAGTACCAACCCAGTTAGTGAGTCACAGTATTGTGATTTGGTGACAACAAATTCCTCTAATGATGGATTATGATCCTATTATTTTGCGTTGGTCGCAACTAGACAGACCAAGTTAGAATATGGATAGGGATTACATTTAATAATCAGTTTCTTGTAAATGTATATAAATACATGTAAGCTCATAGAGGCAAAGAGAGAGACAGAGTGAGAACTTGCTAGTCTGTTGTAATCTCCATGATCTGAATAATAAGACAATCGATGCCTATGCTTGGTGGATGTACCCCAACATTTGGGTGAACCACGTGAAATCCCTGTGTTCCTTATTTGTGTGATTGTTAATTATCATATCTGAATTGTGTTTTCCGCATTTGCAATTCTAACCAGTGGTATCAAAGCTTGGTTGGAGGAGAGGGTGTCCAATTTCGGAGGAGAAAGAACATCTGTGTGAGGTGCGTCGATTTCTACATTGTCGCAGATCCCTCCTCACGAAGGGTGCAACGTCTTATTACTCAGACTTATGTTCGTGCACAAATACTAAAATCGTTATGGTTGAGGAAGATGAACAATGCAAAGACTTTTTTAGATCGTCGCACTCTGGTGGTAGTAAGAACCGAGAATCGTCGTGGTCCTAGTACATAGGGAGGTTCATAGATTTTTTATATCACCACACTCTAGTGGTAGCGTGAGGTGTGGCGACTCCCTTGAATAAAAAAGGCACGATGACTCCTTAAGAAAACATGCGCATGACTTTCCTTCTTAAAAAGATTTAAGGTATGGTCTTGAAATAGGTTATGTTATATTTGGAATTTAACATAATATGTAAAAGGGTGGAGGATTAAATATAGTATTTAGAAGAATACCTTTTTTATGTGAGGTGGATCTCACGTGGATGTTGAAAAGGATATAAAAGGTTTTATGGAATATATTATTTTTTATTATTTTAAACTTTTTGTGGTTATCATTTAACCTTATTTATTAAGGATCCACAATTAACATTTTATTAATTATTTTGGGTTAATACTATTAATCCTCCACATTTAAAAGGCCTTGTTTATTATAAGCAATGATTTGGGCATTATGAGATTTTTTGTGCTAGTGGTTAAGATGCAGAGTTCGAAGTTTGAAGTTAAAAAGTTCAGTTGTAAAAATAACTTTGAGCTCTGGAAGCTCAAGATGCGGGATTTAATGGTGCAACAAGGGTTGCAAAAATAATTTGCAGGCAAGTCAAAGAAACCAATAGCCATGACTGAATGGGAATGGGAAGATCTTGATGCGAAAGCTCTTAGTACCATTCGTTTATGTCTGGCAGATGATGTTCTATTTAATATCGTAGGAGAGGACACAATATCGAGCTTATGGAGCAAGTTGGAATGTATTTATATGGTGAATTCCTTGACGAGTAGGATCTACTTGAAGAGACGGTTGTACAGTTTGCGGATGAAAGAAGGTAAAAAAGTTGTTGACCATTTAAATACCTTCCATACCCTTATAGTTCAATTGAATAGTATGGAAGTTAAATTCGAAGATGAAGATAAGGCTATTACACTATTGTGTTCATTGCATGAGTGTTGGGATAATCTAGTCACCTCTATTAGCTTTAGCTCAACAAATGTTCTAGATTTTGATTCTGTTGTGGGAGCTTTGTTGGCTGAGGAGATGAGGAGAAAATCTAATCAAGAAACCTCAACTTCATAGGAGATGTTGGTCAGAGGTCGAACTAAAGAGCATAATGAGAGAATTTTTTTCTCAATCTAAGTCAAGACACAGAAAGGGTAAAGCAAAATTATGATACTGCGGAAAAACAAGACATCTCAAGAAAGATTGCTGGAAGAGAAAGGAATCTAAGGAAAACTCTACGAAGGAAACAAATTTGGCTATAACAATTTTAGGTATGACTCATCAAGTTTTATCCGTTTCTAGTAATTTACAATATCAATAAGAATGGAAGTTAGATTCAGGTGCCTCCCACCACATGTGCTCACATATAAATTGGTTCATTTCTTACCAATCTGTTGATGAGGGTGTAGTGTTTATGGGAAATGGTATTCTTTGTAAAATTGTTGGGGTTGGAAGTATTAGAATCATGATGTTTGATGGTATTTTTAGGGAATTAATGGATGTTAGATATGTACCTGAGCTTAAATCAAATTTAATTTCATTGGGAGTGTTGGATTATTGTGAATATAAGTATACAGGTCAAGGTGGGGCACTCACAGTGTCAAAAGGTAGTTTAGTAGTGATGAAGGAAACAAAGGTTGATAACCTTTATAAGATAGAAGGTAGTACTGAAGTGGCATCTGAAGTGAAAGATGTATCTTCCTGTTTATGGAAGAAGCATCAAGGTCATAAGAGCAAGAAAGAATTTAAGGTACCGGTAAGCGGTAAATCATTTCCAGATTTAAAATCTTTATTTTTGAATTCATGTATGTTTTATATCTCTGCAAGTTATGATGGTGGTATAAAGGGATGTTGTGTGTGGGATCCTACTTCTCACAAGGTCATCATTGACAAAGATATAGTATGTATGGAACAACAAAAAGGGTTGATTCAAGATCGCAACGGTAAATTTGTTTTCATGCTAGATAATTCATTGTATGGCCTACTGGTACCCATGAAAATATACAAGAGGTTTGAATCTTTCATAGTGAGTTAGAATTTTTCAAAGGGTAGGAATGACTATACAGTTTATAGTACATTCACAGTCTTGATGTTATTTGTTGATGATATACTCGATGCAAGCCAAAGCATGGATAAAATCAGTAAGAAAATGACTCAGTTGGATAGGACAATTCAAATGAGGGATCAAGGAGCAGGAAAACAAATTATGGGCATGCAAGTATACAAAGATGGTAATGGTAAGTTGTGGTTGGATTTCAGTATGAACATTGTAAAACCAGTTTTTATCTCTCTTGCTTTCCATTATAAGTTTTCTTCAAGCATAGGTCTTGCCTATAAAGAAGAAAAGGTTATGTCTCGTGTAAGTTTAGTAGGATGTATGTTGTATGTGATGAAATGGTTAAGACCAAATGTTTCACATGCTAATAATGTTTTCAGATACGTGATAGATTCAAGTGTTGCAGTGAAATGGGTGCTTCAGTGTTTTAGAAGCACAAATGTCACCTATAATGGTTACACTGAGATGGTATGTGATAGTTGTAATGTATATTTTACAGGTGTCTTGGATAGAAGGATATATATCACCGAATATGTCTCACAACACAGTTTTGAAAGACATGTTGGAGGTGGAGCAGCCCCTCAAGAAATTCAAACTTGTGCAAATCACACAGGTGAGATCATGAAACCAGTTTTATTAGAGAATTTTCAGTGGTGCTTGGCTTCTCTTGGCTTGTAGAAAAGGTGATGAACAAAAGGAAGGAGCTAGGTATCAAGTTCATTGTTTTCAAGGTGGAGATTGTTGGGATTTGGTGACAACGAATTCCTCTAATGATGGATTTGGATCCTATTACACTGCGTTGGTTGAAACTAGATAAACCAAGTTATAATATGGATAGGGATTGCATTTAATAATCAGTTTCTTGTAAATGTATATAAATACATGTAAGCCCGTAGAGGCAAAGAGAGAGATAGAGTGAGAACTTTCTAGTCTGTTGTAATCTCCATGATCTGAATAATAAGACAACCGATGCCTATGCTTGGTGGACGTAGCCCAATGTTTGGGTGAACCACGTGAAATCTTTGTGTTCCTTATTTGTGTGATTGTTAATTATCATATGTGAATTATGTTTTCTGCATTTGCAATTCTAATACACAGTATCAGTATTAGAGGCACTGGAGCGAGTTGGATCAAATGCAACAACCAACACTTATTGCAATATTCTCTTGTATTCTAGGTACACCATATAAAATAGAATGGTATAAACTTGTTTGGATTGCTAGTTGGTCCACTTGTATATAACAATATTGCAAGATCATCTCTTATGATTTCACACCTCACAGAAGAACAACAAATTTTAAGGTTGCAAATGAGTTGAACTTTGTCGCGGGCTCATTAAATAGACCTAGATGGTCAAAAACAAATGCAACACTGTCAAAATGAAGGTGTATTTGCAAACATTCTTCCATTGAGAATTTGGAACCATGAACTAAATTTATTGGTCCATCTGGCATAATGTCTTGATCAACGAAAAACCAATGACATGAATTGCACCTAAACAGAAGGAATGTGGATGTTGTCTTGTACAAAACTTGGAGGAGGATGTCGATGTCGCCAGCAGGGTTTCATGATGATGTAAATACTAAAAATGATGTGTGCAACAATGGAAAATGTAGACAATGTATGGAAAAATACTTTCAAGGAGAGAAAGTCTATGGAAGCGTGTCCTTCAGAGGAGGGGACAGATCTTTGGTGATAGTTTAGTGGAAATCTGATAGTGAAGTTTGCATAAAATATAATTTTTTTATAATAAGAGTCTATGTTCCTGATAAATATTGAGCTTTGTGTTTGTTGATAAAAACTTTGAATTCTGTTGAAGCTTGTTATATAATAACAGAGTGAATCCTTTGAGAGGTTGGAAACTTGTTTCTTGAAGAAATGCCCCATCCTAATAGAAGTAATTGGAGGTCTCTAAGCTACCTACTTATGAGCATGCCACGAAACTTTGAGCTAACAAAGAAAGATCCCACCCTCTCTATTTGGTTGCATGGATGGATGGTTGCAATTTCAGGTTTCATGTTTGGGTCAGCATAATTGAACATATAAAATGAACCTAGTAGATTCCTTGGACGTCTCAGTGAGGCCAAATTGCCTCATACATGCAATAACATTCTCATGAGATGTTAACAACAATGCAGCTATTTCCTTTCTCATAAGAGAGGACACCTCAAACGTATGCGATTAACATGAGCTTCTCATAGCTAAGTACCATCAAACATTATTATTATTTTAAAAATTGTCTCTCTTTGAATTGCTAAATTGAATAGATGAATTGTTATTTTAAAATTTTATTTATTATTTTTTTATAAAATTTCTATATAATTAAAAGTTAATAATAATTTAGTTATATAAAATCTTTTTTAAAATTAGATTTTGACAAATATTTTTTATATAATATTTTAATATTTAAAAAAAATGAAATTATATCCTATTTAATTGTTTTAAAAAAATAATTGAAACAATTTAATATATGTGTGTTTAATAACAATAATTTGAGCCAAGCTAGTTTAAAATATTTGGATAGTTTTGCTAAGTTTCATCTTAACCAATAGTCACATTTTACTATTTGAATGAAGAACATAGAACATAACATGACAACAATACTTTATTATAAAGAACTCAACTATAACTAAAGCCTATCCAATCAACAATGCTAAATATCAACATTGTGAACAAAAGATTTAAAATTAATTTGTAAATATTTTTATACAATAATTATGATGAAAATTGTTATTTAATTCATTAAGCATAATAGTCACATATTACTATTTGAATGAAGAACATAGAACATAACATGACAACAATACTTTATTATAGAGAACTCAAGTGTACATAACATGACTCCATAGCAGAGTGAACTAGATCAAATGTGGGGACAATAATACTAGGTTCTTCCATAAGTTGGCCAGCCATAACAGTAACTAGAAACATGTTTGGGAAATCTCAGATAGAAATGGTAAATCATTACTGATCAGGGAGCGATAAGGGAAGAAGCGATGGATTACTTTAGACACTTTTTTAAGGCCTAGACAACCTGTAATATAAATGAAAAATTCAGGGTAGCAAGTCTCTTTCCCAATATGGTGAACGAGGAGGATGTGGGTTCCCTCTATAGCTCGATCGCTTTGTAGGAATTGAAGGATGTACTTATTGATTTCAAAAAATAAAAGATCCTGGGCCCAGACCTCCTTGAGGTGGTTGAGGACTCGAGAGTGAAAGGAAAAATAATAGGAGGACTGAATTCTACCTTCTTGGCCCTTATTCCAAAGACAAACAAACTTGTGTCCTTTGACGACTTCTGGTTGATCTCACTTTGCAACCTCTGTTATAAGGTGATCTCCAAAGTGATTACTAATCGGATCAAGCCAACCTTGTAGAGATTCTCATCTGTGGAACAACTGGGCTTCCTCCAGGGAAAAAGAATACATGACGCAATTGAAATGGCACATGAAAGTCTACATAGTATAAAAAAGAAAGAAATTAAAGTCTGTGTGATGAAAATTGACTTGAGGAAAGCCTATGATTGCATAGATTGGGAATATTTGAGACTGATTCTTGTTACAATGGGTTTTAGCATCCAGTTTTCAAACTGGATTATGAGTTGTGTAACCACATCTACCTTCGATGTTCTATTCAATGGAGAGGTGACAGATTTTTTCAAAAGTGGTAGGGGGCTCCGTCAAGGTTGTCCGTTATCACCATTATTGTTTATCCTGGCTATGGAAGGGCTCAACCTCTTGATTAAAAATAACATTATTGAAGGCACAATTACAGGCATTAAATTCTCCAAATTGATCGAAGTGGTTCATCTATTATTTGTGGACGACATCATTATTATGACAAAGGAAAATATCAATGAATGGAGGGTGATATCAAATATACTTCAGATTTTTTGTAATTCCATGGGCTTAATGATTAACAATACAAAAACTACATTACACTTCAGGGGATTAATAAACTAGGATTTGACTCCTCTAAAGGAGCTTTTACCATACACTTCTATTGAGATGACTTCAGGTTTCAAATATCTTGGTTACTACTTAAAGACTGACCCCTCTAGGAAAGAAGATTGGATATGGCTAGTGACTAAAATGGAAAGGAAGATTAGGCTCTGGTGTAATAAGTGGCTTTCATTAGGTGGTTGGTTTGTTTTGGTGAAAGCGATGTTGGAAAGCCAGCCTGTATATTGGATGTCCCTCGAGCTCATTCCACGCTCGATACTAAACAAAATTTGCAAGTTGAAGTTTGATTTTCTTTGGAGTGGAAGCAAGTCTAACCACCAGTTTCATCTCTGTAGATGGGATATGTTATCCATACCAAAGAAATGTGGTGGTTGGGGCCTCAGGAATCTCTCTTTTTTTTAATTCATATTTACTGGTCAATACACTATGGAGAGTTCTGACACGAGATGGGATCTGTCATAGAGTTTTAATTGATAAATATCTTAACAACTCAACTGTGATCAATTGGTACAGACAATCATCTCATAGGCATCCTGAAGCTTCCAAAATATGGAATAGCATTACTAGTATTATACACTTGATCTTTCACTGCAATGTTAGTGCCCGAGATAGGGTCATCTTATCTCTTTAGGTAGGGATCGAATTATTGGTATGGGAGGCCAATCCATTCTCTCGGAGTCCTTGATTTCTCATCTTATTATTCTTAGGAAAAGATTCCTAGCTCAAGTTAAAGCTCCCGGCAGTGTGGACTCTATTAAAGAGACTTGGCTTAGTAGTGAAGCTTTGGGTTTGAGTGGTAGACTTGCTTCAGAATGGGATCAATACTGTAGGGCGCTTCTCGGCACAAGAATTAATCTTCAGAATTCACCAGACACCTATGTGGACCAGGGGGGATTCATCTGGAAACCTGACTATTAAGAATGTGTATAATTTCTCATTTCAACTCTGGACTATATGACGGTAGGTGGCTGGAAATTAAACCTGTGGAAGTGGAACATACAATTAAAAATTAAATTATTTATATGGTTGGCTGGAAATAAAAATGTTTTGACCTGGAACACTCTTCAGAGCAAAGGATGGGAAGGTCGAGGGATATGCATCCTTTTCAAGATAGAATTAGAAGATATCGATCACTTGCTTATTCATTGTACCTTCACAAAGGTATTATGGGCTAGACTGCACAATATCCTCAATATTAAATGAATTTGGAATGGCACTTATGTCTCTGGTTGTCTGTCTATATGGTCAAAGGAAAAAGTTGCACTGATCCGTCTAGCAGCACACACTTGTTGGCACATTTGGAACGAGAGAAATAAAAAAAAAAAATTGAAGACAAAACTCCCTCTCACCTTGCAGTGGCTCACAGGATTATGGGGTCCTATATTTGGCACCCTTCCTCTCATAAATATATACCAAACCGGGTCTGCAATATTATGCTCAAAGAAGGTTTTTCTATTGCATGCTTTGATGGCGCAACTCTATCAACTGGAAAGTGTTGCGGTGTTGGAGGTATCATCGGAACTCTGAATTCAAATGTTATCAAATGGAATATTAATTTTGGGGCTAGTACAAACACAAAGTTGGAACTCATGGACGCTTGGGCTACTCTTACTATGGCTTCCGTGTGGTCCATCCAAAAAATTCATATTCTAGGTGACTCACAGGTAATTATTGATTGGTTAACTCATAAAGGAAATCTTCAGGAGGTAGAACTTGATGCCTGAAAACAAAAAACTAGAGAACTTGTAAATACTTTCCAGGATATCAACTTCCATCGTATCTATAATACTTTCAACAAAGAGGCCGACGTTTTATCCAAATGGGCGCTCCAGGAAATGGAAGGCAGATTATCATTTTATCCTTGGAGTAATGGGGTTCATGGTCCTCACACCCATCTTGACATCTTTGAAGTATCTTAAAGAGTGACGGGCCTTCATTTTGGTTCTGTATTGTAGTGGAATTACTATTTTTTCCTGATTTATCACTTATGGTATTTTGTGTCTTGCCTTCGGGAGGCATGATAGAGCCTACATAGTACTTGTTTTACTACTTTGGAACTATGTTTTACTATTTTGGAGCTTGTTGATCTGACTGGACTTTTCAAGAGGTCCAACTTGATGATATAAATAAAATTATATTTTAATATAATTTTCGAGAAAATTTTCTATTGGAAAAAGGAAAAAAATAGTGTGATTAAATTGATTGTTTTAAATAGAAATATTATTATGAATAATTTTACTTGATACATGGATAAAAGTGAAATCAAATTTCATATTAATATGTTATAAATGATCATAGTGTAAATATATATTTAAATTTTATAAACAAAATATTTAATTAAATTTTATAAGGTTTTAATTATTGTGTAGTTTAACATTATTTTTTGAGATATTTCTAGATTCTAATAAAAAAATTCAAAAGAATTTTATCTTATAGAAATAGTTCAATGAGTTTACTGTATTAATGGATAGTTAGACTTAAAAATTTTACTCTTTCAAATGTTAAACATAGTAACACTAAGAAAATAATATTTATTTGAATTAAAATATATATTTTTCTTCAATTTTATTGGCCCTCAACTTTGGGGCGTTATTGGTAGGGGTGGGGTATATACTATTGATTTTAATTTATTTCCACTCAAGAAAGACCACAATTAAATAGCAACAAAAGAGGTAATAAAGTGAGTCAATACGACCATATTGATTTTAATTTATTTCGATCGGGAATGTTTAACATGGGAAAATATGGAAAGAAATTTTTATTAGAATTAAAATAAATCTAAAACCATTTTTATCTTCAATCTTATTAGACTTTAACTTTGAAGTCTTGCTGAGGTGACTGCGTGCATTAATAGTCATAACAACTTACATTAATGTTAGTCCCCTGTAACTGTCAGCAGAGACTGTAGTATTAATGTTAGTCCCCTGTAACTTTAAGCACCGACTGTAGCTTTCCTCGTGCGTGCAACTACCACACAGATGTCATAAATCATTCCTATCACTACACCACCTATGTAGTTGCTACACAGCCTTCTTTTTAATACCAATGTAGTTGATGGAGTCCATGCCCTAGGTCCATTCCCTCTTTTCTCGTCACTCCTTGGGGAGCCAAAGGGACTTTGCTGGGGCCATTCTCTCTACTCCTCACCCCTTTGAAAGCCAAAGGGAGAGTGGCCAAGGAAATACTGAGTTCACCCACTTGCAGCAGCGTCAGAGCGCCAGAGATAGATGCTCAAGAAGAAACCTCAAAACCACCTTATTATAGAGCATAGAAAGCCAACCATATCATAACCTGAAAACCACCTTATTACAGAGCATAAAATGCCAACAATATCATATAATATGAGAGATCTCCAACTGGAAATTATTTTTGTAGCAGAGACACAAACAATCAAGGAGATAAGACCATAAAATCCAAAATGTTTTTTCACGGGTACAGTTACTCAATTTATCAAGGAAAAACATACTAATTCAGTCAATTTATGTTATTATCTGTTCATTGATGAAAAGTATACATTAAAGGATTCTATTTTCGGGGTTATCGAAGTACTTACAATTGACCTATCTATTTGTAGCAGCACATAGGATAACTCGAATCCTGAAACATTTCTACCATTTTCATCTATTTTTCCATTACAAGAGCAAGTACCAAGCCAGTTAGTGAGTCACAGTGTTGGGATTTGGTGACAACGAATTCCTTTAATGATGGATTATGATCCTATTATTCTACATTGGTTGCAACTAGATAGACCAAGTTAGAATATGGATAGAGATTACATTTAATAATCAATTTCTTGTAAATGTATATAAATACATGTAAGCTCGTAGAGGCAAAGAGAGAGACAGAGTGAGAACTTTCTAGTATGTTGTAATCTCCATGATCTTAATAATAAGACAACCGATGCCTATGCTTGGTGGACATACCCCAACATTTGGGTGAACCACGTGAAATCCATGTATTCCTTATTTGTGTGATTGTTAATTATCATATGTGAATTGTGTTTTCCACATTTGCAATTCTAACCAGTGGTATCAAAGCTTGGTTGGAGGAGAGGGCATCAAATTTCAAAGGAGCAACAACATATGTGTGAGGTACGTCGATTTCTACATCGTCACAAGTCCCTCCTCATGAAAGGTGAGACGTCTTATTACTCATAGTTACGTTAGTGCACAAATACTGAAATCATTGTGGTCGAGGAAGATGAACAAAGCGAAGACATTTTTAAATCGCTGCATTCTAGTAGTAGTAAGAACCGGGAATCTTCGCGGTCCTAGTGCATAGGGAGGTGCATAGATTTTTTATATCACCGCATAGCGTGAGGTGTGGCGACTCCCTTAAATTAAAAAGACACGATGACTCCTTAAGAAAACATGCGCATGACTTTCCTTCTTAGAAACATTCAAGGTATGGTTTTGAAAAAGGTTATGTTATATTTGGAATTTAACATAATATGTAAAAAGGTGGAGGATTAAATATAGTATTTAAAAGAATATTTTTTTGTGTGAGGTGGATCTCACGTGGATGTTGAACAGGATATAAAAGGTTTTATGGAATATATTATTTTTTTATTATTTTAAACCTTTTTGTGGTTATCATTTAACCTTATTTATTAAGGATCCACATTTAACATTTTATTAATCATTTTGGGTTAATATTATTAATCCTCCACATTTAAAAGGTCATGTTTATTATAAGCAGTGATTTGGGCATTAAGAGATTTTTTGTGCTAATGGCTAAGATGCAGAGTTTGAAGTTTAAAGTTGAAAAGTTCAGCTGTAAAAACAACTTTGAGCTCTGGAAGCTCAAGATGCGGGATTTAATGGTGCAACAAGGGTTGCAAAAAGAATTGGCAGACAAGTCAAAGAAACCAACAGCCATGACGGAATGGGAATGGGAAGATCTGGATGTGAAAGCTCTTAGTACCATTCGTTTATGTCTGGCGGATGATGTTCTGTTTAATATCGTAGGAGAGGACACAACATCATGCTTATGGAGCAAGTTGGAAAGTCTATATATGGTGAATTCCTTGATGAGCAGGATCTACTTGAAGAGATGGTTGTACAATTTTTGGATGAAAGAAGGTACAAAAGTTGCTAACCATTTAAATACCTTCCATGCCCTTATAGTTCAATTGAATAGTATGGAAGTTAAATTCGAAGATGAAGATAAGACTATTACACTATTGTGTTCGTTGCCTGAGTCTTGGGATAATCTAGTCACCTCTATTAGCTTTAGCTCAACAAATGTTTTAGATTTTGACTCTGTTGTGGGAGCTTTGTTGGCTGAGGAGATGAGGAGAAATTCTAGTCAAGAAACCTCAACTTCATAGGAGATGTTGGTCAGAGGTCGAACTAAAGAGCAGAATGAGAGAATTTTTTTCTCAATCTAAGTCAAGACACAGAAAGGGTAAAGCAAAATGATGGTATTGTGGAAAAACATGACATCTCAAGAAAGATTGTTGGAAGAGAAAGGAATCTGAGGAAAACTCTACGAAGGAAGCAAATTTGGCTATAACAAATTCATGTATGACTAATCAAGTTTTATCTGTTTCTAGTAATTTACCATATCAATAAGAATGACAGTTAGATTCAGGTGCCTCCCACCACATGTGCTCACATAGAAATTGGTTCATTTCTTACCAATCTGTTGATGAGGGTGTAGTGTTTATGGGAAATGGTATTCTTTGTAAAACTGTTGGGGTTGGCAGTATTAGAATCAAGATGTTCGATGGTATTTTTAGGTAATTAACGGATGTTAGATATGTACCTGATCTTAAATCAAATTTGATTTCATTGGGAGTGTTGGATTATTGTGGATATAAGTATACAGGTCAAGGTGGAGCACTCATAGTGTCGAAAGGTAGTTTAGTAGTGATGAAGGTAACAAAGGTTGATAACCTTTATAAGATGGAAGGGAGTACTAAAGTGGCATCTGAAGTGAAAGATGTGTCTTCTTGTTTATGGAAGAAGCATCAAGGTCATAAGAGCAAGAAAGAATTGAAGGTACTGGTAAGAGGTAAATCATTTCCAGACTTAAAATCTTTGTTTTTGAATTGTTGCATGTTTTATATCTCTGCAAGTTATGATGGTTTTATAAAGGGATGTTGTGTGTGGGATCCTACTTCTCACAAGGTCATCATTGACAAATATATAGTATGTATGGAACAACAAAAAGGGTTGATTCAAGATCACAACGGTAAATTTGTTTGCATGCTAGATAATTCGTTGTATGGCCTACTCGTACCCAGGAAAATATACAAGAGGTTTGAATCCTTCATAGTGAGTCAGAATTTTTCAAATGGTAGGAATGACTATACAGTTTATAGTACATTCATAGTCTTGATGTTGTTTGTTGATGATATGCTCAATGCAAGCCGAAGCATGGATAAAATTTGTAAGAAAATGACTCAGTTGGATAAGACAATTCAAATGAGGGATCAAGGAGTAGCAAAAAAAATTATGGGCATGCATGTATACATAGATGGTAATGGTAAGTTGTGGTTGGATTTCAGTATGAACATTGTAAAACCAATTTTTATCTCTCTTTCTTTCCATTATAAGTTTTCTTCAAACATAGGTCTTGTCTATAAACAAGAAAAGGTTATGTCTCGTGTAAGCTCAGTAGGATGTATGTTGTATGTGATGAAATGGTTAAGACCAAATGTTTCACATGCTAATGATGTTGTCAGATACATGACAGATTCAGGTGTTGCAATGAAATGGGTGCTTCAGTGTTTTAGAAGCACAAATATCACCTATAATGGTTACATTGAGGTGGTATGTGATAGTTGTAATGTATATTTTGCAGGTTTCTTGGATAGAAGGAGATCTATCACTAAATATGTCTCACAACACAGTTTTGGAAGACATGTTGGAGGTGGAGTGGCCCCTCAGAAAATCCAAACTCGTGCAAGTCACACAGGTGAGATGATGAAACCAGTTTTATTAGAGAATTTGCAGTGGTGCTTGGCTTCTCTTGGCTTGTAGAAAAGGTGACGAACAAAAGGAAGGAGCAAGGTATCAGGTTAATTGTTGTCTAGGTGGAGAATATTGGGATTTGGTGACAACGAATTCCTCTAATGATGGATTTGGATCCTATTATTTTTTGTTGGTTGCAACTAGATAGACCAAGTTAGAATATGGATAGGGATTGCATTTAATAATCAGTTTCTTGTAAATCTATATAAATACATGTAAGCCCGTAGAGGCAAAGAGAGAGACAGAGTGAGAACTTTCTAGTCTGTTGTAATCTCCATGATCTGAATAATAAGACAACCGATGCCTATGCTTGGTGGACGTAGCCCAATGTTTGGGTGAACCACGTGAAATCCTTGTGTTCCTTATATGTGTGATTCTTAATTATCATATGTGAATTGTGTTTTTTGCATTTGCAATTCTAACACACAGTATCAGTATTAGAGGCACTGGAGCGAGTTGGATCAGATGCAACAACCAACACTTAATGCAATATTATCTTGTATTCCAGGTACACCATATAAAAGAGAATGGTATAAACTTGTTTGGATTCCTAGTTGGTCCACTTGTATATAACAATATTGCAATATCATCTCTTATGATTTTGCACCCCACAGAAGAACAACAAATTTTAAGGTTGCAAATGAGTTGAACTTTGTCGCGGGCTCATTGAATAGACCTGGATAGTCAAAAACAAATAAAACACTGTCAAAATGAAGGTATATTTGAAAACGTTCTTCCATTGAGAATTTGGAACCATGAACTAAATTTATTGGTCCATCTGGCATAATGTCCTGATCAACGAAAAACGAACGACATGAATTGCACCTAAACAAAAGGAATTTGGATGTTGTCTTGTACAAAACTTGGAGGAGGATGTCGATGTCGCCAACAGGGGTTCATGATGATGTAAATACTAAAAATGACATGTCAAACAATGGAAAATGCAGACAATGTATGGAAAAATACTTTCAAGGAGAGAAAGTCTGTGGAAGTGTTTCCTTCAGGGGAGGGGACGGATCTTTGGTGATAGTTTAGTGGAAATTTGATAGTGAAGTTTGCATAAAATATATTTTTTTTATAAGAAGAGTCTATGTTCCTGATAAATATTGAGCTTTGTGTTTGTTGATAAAAACTTCGAATTTTGTTGAAGCTTGTTATATAATAATAGAGCGAATCCTTTGAGAGGTAGGAAACTTGTTTCCTGAAGAACTTCCCCATCTTAATAGCAATAATTGGAGGTCTCTAAGCTACCTACTTATGACCATGCCACAAAACCCTGAGCTAACAAAGAAAGATCCCACCCTCTCTATTTGGTTGCATGGATGGATGGTTGCAATTTCAGGTTTAATGTTTGGGTCAGGATAATTGAACATACAAAATGAACCTGGTAGATGCCTCAAACGTCTCGGTGAGGCCACGTTGCCTCATACATGCAATAACGTTCTCATGAGATGTTAACAACAATGCAGCTATTTAACGTATGCGATTAACACGAGCTTCTCGTAACTAAGTACCATCAAATATTATTATTATTTTAAAAATTGTCTCTCTTTGAATGCCCTTCTTCATACATTTCTTGCCAAATTGAATAGATGAATTGTTATTTTAAAATTTTATTTATTATTTTTAATAACATTTCTATATAATTAAAAGTTAATAATAATTTAGTTATATAAAATCTTTTTTAAAAATAGATTTTGATAAATATTTTTTATATAATATTTAAATATTTTAAAAAAATGAAATTATATCATATTTAATTGTTTTAAAAAAATAATTGAAACAATTTAATATATGTGTGTTTAATAACAATAATTTGAGCCAAACTAGTTTAAAATATTTGGATATTTTTGCTAAGTTTCATCTTAACCAATAGTCACATTTTACTATTTGAATGAACATAAAACATAACATGACAACAATACTTTATTATAGAGAACTCAACTATAACTAAAGCCTATCCAATCAACAATGTTGAATATCAATATTGTGAACAAAAGAATTAAAATTAATTTGTAAATATTTTTATATAATAATTATGATGAAAATTGTTATTTAATTCACTAAGCATAATAGTTATATTTTACTATTTGAATGAAGAACATAGAACATAACATGACAACAATACTTTATTATAGAGAACTCAACTGTACTATCCAATCAACAATGCTAATTAAAATTAACTTGTATTTTTTTTTATATAATGATTACATTGAAAGTTGTTATTTAATTCATTAAGTATAATGGTCAAACTTTGAAATATTTAAAATAATTTATAATATTCTAAAATGTAAACCAAATAGACAAGAGTTTTTATGTTGGCATGATACATAATATTCATAATGTGTTATAATAATTTATCACCTATCACAAACTTTAGTTTACTTTAAACGGGGTATACTTAATTCCAATATTCATAAAAGAAGGAAAGCTATGGAACAATATTGATAGAATAGTGTTTAATTGGAGATTCTATTCAAATATCAAATTTTATGTATTACATAGTGTTTAATTGGAGATTCTATTCAAATATCAAATTTTATGTATTACTCCACTTGATTTATTAATGGCTTTAAATTATTATTTTTATCAATTTCCAAACCTACTTACACAGGGACTAAGTTGTTATATAACACCTGTTAGTAAAAGCCATCTATTATTATTCAGAAAATAAAACTGATGGGTTTCATAGTGACGTTAAAACTCAATGACCCTTCATTAACTTTGTATTTTTATTATAAAAATTTTCAAACTTTTAACAAATATGAAATTAGAAAAATATTTTTTTTCAATGTATAAATTATATTCTTATCTGATAATTAGTCAAAAAAAAATATACTGTATATAACATTTAAATATGGTTATGAAATGAATTAAAATATAATTAAAAATTACAAATTTGAATGAAATTAGAAAAATGTTTGTTTACAATGTGTAAAAACGATATTCTTATTTGGTATTATTTGGTTATTAGTTCAAAAGAAACATTGTTTATACAATTTAAATCTGGTTATGCAATGAATTAAAATATAATTAAAATTACAAATTTGAAAAAAAATGATATTCTTATCTTTTTATTAGTCCAAAACAAACATTGTTTAGACAATTTAAATCTGGTTCTGCAATGAATTAAAATATAATTAAAATTACAAATTTGAAAAAAATACCGCCACCTAATCTTGGTAATGGCTCGGCCAAATCAACTGTCCCTAGTCTTGGGAAACGCGCTGCCCTTGACTGTTATTCTCACGATTAATGCTCTGCTAAGCCAGAAAAGTAGACCTTGAATTAATGCCCTTGAATTTTAATTATGATATGTTAAAAGATAAATTGTGTTGATTATAAATAATAAATTCTAGAAAAATCAATAAAAAACAATTTTTTTTTATGAATTTATAGTTACTTAAAATTAATTCTTATTAATTCTAAAAATATATTGTTTTCAAACTAAACACTAATAATACCTAATATTTAGAGATCATTATGAGACTAAACATTAATGATATCAAATATGTATAGTTAAGTCTAGCTTGAACAATGTATAAACATTGATTTTATTTTTTTTAATTCAAAGTATTAAACATTAAATATTATTATATTTGATTGAATTATTAAATAAGATTTATTCAAAAGGATTAATAATATTTTTCACATTAATATAATTAAACATTATTAATACTTATGATTAATTCTTAGATGTATCATAAATTTATATTTTTTTAATATTAAATTATAAAAATAAAATTGAAATATAAAAATAACAGTTTAAATTTTGAATTTTTAAATATTAATAATTAAAAAATAAAATAATATAAAATTTTTGACATTATCAATTTTTTAAATATTAATATTAGATGAGTACAATAATATAAATATTTTGGTATATCATGACTTTACACTTTTTTTTTTTTAATATTAAATTATAAAAAATTAAAATGGGAAAAGAAAGAATATTAAAAACTAGACATACAAGAATATGTTATATAAATTAATATAAAAGCATTATTTTGAGGTTAAAACATGCAACATCAAATTAATATTAAGTATGAATTTCAAAATTAGAACATGTAAGATTAAATTAAAAACATAAAGATAAAGATTAGCTATTTTGCAATTCTTATTTGTTAATATAAATAATTCTATTAAAATTAATCATATTCAAAAGGAGAAAAAATTAAATTATTCAAAAATACAATGACTTGATTAATTAAACATGAGGAAATCTCAAAGTTGAGTTAGTGTACAAACTTATTTATACTTTCTTACTCCACAATCTAAAGTTAAACTTATATTTTTCACTATTAAATTTAAATTCTTCTCTATAAAAATCCATAAATAATACAATAATTTTTCAATTGAACATGAATTAATCTCTTATAAATAATTTTCTCTATTAACATGTTTATACCTTCTTCAGCCATAGTCCAAAGCTAAGTTCATATTTTACACTATAAATTTAAATTATTATCATTAAAGATGTATAAATAATATAATGATTAGATAAATTAAACATGAGGGAATATCTTAAATTTAAGTTTCTTTACTAACTTGTTTATGAATTATGGTTACATAATCCAAAGCTAAAATTATATTTTTTATTATTTAATTTTGATTTTTGAAAAAAAAAATTAAAAAAAGTTTTCATTTATTTTTAATTCTACATTTTAAGTGCGACTTTAGCATTTGGATGAATTATTTTCACTATTATAGTAAGAGTCACATAGCGGCGGATGGTTCGTGGCACAAGGCTGCGGTTTTCGCAGTTTTTACCTCTAGCCTGCGGTTAATTTTTACCCTCCCTCTTTACTGTTACTAGCCTGACCTTCTCCCGCTCCCCTTTCTCGGTGGCCTTTCCCGACACCTTCTCGACAATGGAGGATCTCTCGATGACCGCGCAGACTTCTGGCGCAATGTTCACAACTCTGGTGGACGTCGTGGAAACGAAGTTTTTGGCCGGTGGAGGACCACTTGAACAGTTGGTGGGCACTGGGGACTCTCCTCTTTTCCTTGCGTTCCTTCTCAGGATGAACCGGTTTCCCCTCCTTTTCCCTCTCTACTTGACGACCTTCTATTTGTATATTTTACAGAACCTTTGGTGCTGGGGCCTTTGTCTTCTACAACAGTCGTTTTACCCCCTCTCAGTCCGCTACAAGCTTCTGACATAGACTGGGTAAACTCTATTGAAGGATGACTTATTCACTCTACCTTGGAGCCTGCCCTTGATTGTCCTCTCTCGAGCAACGACGCAGAACCCTCAGTCGGTATAGGACATGATGTCGCTCCCCCTTTTCCCTTAAACAAGGGTTTCATTTCTGCTCGGCTTGAACCGAATGAGTACAGTGGATGCGAGCATACCTACTCCACCAGGGAACCCTTAAAGAAGTACCCAGATATCTTGGAAGGAGCTACTCGAGCCACAGAAGTAGGATCCAGGTTGAAGAGAAAAAGCTTAAAAACTAAAGGAAGGGTTGGAAATCTCGCACTTGAAGAAGACGTCGAGATGAATCAAGTTTCCCAGATGGAAAATCAAACGATTGTAGGACGTATGAATGGAAGGATGATCTTGGATACCTACCGGAGCTGGTGGAATTAAACAGAAACCAGTATGCATTCACCTTCCAGAATAGTGAGCACGCCAAATGGGCGCTAGGTAAAGCCTGGAGCATCAACAACTCTCCGCTTCTTCTCAAACCTTGAAGTCCTCTTTTTGAAGCAAGCACATAAAATCTTGATAAAATTATGGTTTGGGTAAGGCTACCAACACTACCTTTCCATCTCTGGCCCTTAGATTATTTCAAAAAAATTGGAATTTTTTTAGGAGACTTATTGGACGCGGATATGACCTTTGAAGAAACTAAACAAAAGAAGGTAGCAAGAATTTTGGTAAATCTCAACGTCAAGGAAGGTCTTGGTGAAGAATTGGATCTTAGCTGGGGAGAATACAACTATGTTCAAAAATTGGACTATGAGAACATACCCTTTAGGTGCCGAAGGTGTCATCAATATGGGCATCTTATCAAGAATTGTAAGCTACCTTTAAGGACTAGAGGAACGATGTATGGAAGGTTCAAAGATTCTCAGAAGTTTTTTGGTTCAATGGAATCTGCTCTCAATTCACAAAGGGACCAGGGATGCCAAACTGTTATCCTTACAGAATAAATGTATGTAGATTTTGTCCATCATTGCTCAGAAATGGCTCCTTTACGACCAGATCAATGAAGTCCAGTTCTAGCAGAAACCACTTCTTTCTCGGATGCAGGTACTTCCTCTAACCCTGCCCCTTCTATTACTATTTTAGTAAATAATTTGTCTATAAAAGGCCTTGAGTGGATGATCTCTCCTTCCCTTCCCCAACTCCCTCCCCTCTTTTTCGCCTCCCCGTTCGCTCCCTCCCTTCCCCGCTCCTTCTCCGTCCTCCTCTGCATCCTTTCTACCCTTGGAACCCCCTTCTACGCCTTCAACCCTGGTCTCGGAGGATTCCACTACATACTCGTTTGATACCTCCTCAAGGAATTATTTATTAAGATCCCTGAACAAAGAACACTCAGGAGGATTAGCCTTGGACCCGATTCCAGTAGAGAAAAGTGGGAGAGGCAGAAAAAACCTTATTTCAAAGGCCCAAAAGAAACCCAAGATCGATCTTTTAGCAAGAAAATAGGTCTCTATTGAAAGGGCGCTTAAAGCAAGGTGAACCCTGGGAAAGGGGCCTTGATGAAGTTATGCTCTTTCAATTGTAGGGGATTGGTTGGCCCCCTCAAAAGACCAGCCCTAAAAGGGATGATCCTAGCAAAACATCCAGATGTCCTTCTCCTTCAAGAAAACTTGGGGAAAGGGGCTGAATTTTTCAACAGTCTCTCTATGCTACTACCAGATTGGAGTTTCATTACACTGGATTCTTTCAGGAGATTAGGAGGACTAGCTATTGGTTGGAAATCTCGCACTATAAAAGTCATCAACTCTTGGGGTTTTGACTCTGGCCTTAGTATCACAACTACCTCGAAGGAACTTGAAGAACCCCTCAATATTAGAAACATCTATGGACCCTGTCATAACAGAGGCCCCTACTGGGACAATCTCTTCTCCAAGTCTTTCTTAAAAGAAAAACTCTTAATCTTGGGAGGAGACTTAAATTTCTCCTTGGGTTTTAAATAAGTATGGGGAAATCATGCGAGAACGAATCCCCTTTCTAGTTACTTCACACAAAAATTAGCGGAACACAACTTTCTAGATATTGAGCCAGTCAAATTCAAACCTACTTGGAGAAATAACAGAGTGGGAGAAGACAACATAGCCAAAAGATTGGACCGTTTTTTGATAAACGATACACGTATTGAAAAATCGTTTCAATTGAAACAATGGATAGGTCACGGGAGAATCTCATATCATTAATCGATCTTCCTTGAATTAAGAACTGGGATGAATAAACCACCCAATCGTTTCAAATTCCATAGAACATGGCTCAATGACGACACTTTTTTAAGGTTGGTAAAAGAGAATTGGCAAGTATATAACCCAGTGAGCAATGGGGCGACAGGTCTACACTTTGTCAAAAATATTCACATAATCAAAGAGAAAACAAAGAGTTGGGCTCATCAAAAAAATCTAAAGGAGGATTTGGAACCAAAAGAGTTGGAATCACAGTTAAAACTTATCTTGGAAGAAGAAGGTGGTGGTTATGACTTGAAAATTGCCAAAATAAAATTGCTTAAACTGGAAGAAATGAGAAACAGACTCTTAAAGGAAAAAGAAGAAACCTGGAGATTAAAAAGCAGAGCCACATGGTTGAAGAGTGGAGATGAGAACACAAAGTTTTTCCAAGCTTATGAAAAGGGCAGGAAATGATCAAACTCAATTTGGCAGCTAAAAGACCATGATGGAAAAAAGGAGCATACTTTTGAAGGAATAGAAAGAATTGGAAAAAACTTTTTCCAAGAACTCTACAAAGAAGAAAACAAGGCCACTATCGAAGAAGTGATCTGAATGGCACAGTACTTTCCTCGATTTACAACTAAGGAAGACAACAGATTGCTTATGGAAAAGGTAACCTTAGAAGAACCTAAGGATGTAATGAAAAATTTTCAAAAGGACAAAATCCCAGGGCCAAATGGATGGAAAATTGAGTTCTTTCTGGGCTTCTTTGATTTTATTGGACAAGACATCTTAAGCTTAGTTAAAGAGACAAGGATTTTTAGACAAATGCCACTTAGTTTAAACTCTACTTTCATTTCCCTTATTCCAAAAAAGGATAATCCGGACTCCCTGGATGACTTCAAGCCAATCTCTTTGTTCAACTATATCTACAAGATCATTTCCAAAGTCTTAGCAAGATGACTTAAGAGAGTACTTTCTGATAAAATATCACTTGAACAGTTTGGGTTCCTGGACGGAAAACAGATTCATGAAGCAATAGGAGTGGCATAGGAAGCCTTACACGGCATAAAGATGAGGAATCTAAAGAGTGTGGTGCTAAAAATTGATCTATCCAAAGCCTATGACAGGGTAAGTTGGCTCTACATCCGACTGCTTTTAACGCATTTAGGGTTCACAGTTCCTTTTATCAGTTGGATTATGTGTTGCATTACAACTGTGTCATTCTCAGTGCTCATAAATGGTTCAGCTACATCCTTTTTTAAATCTGAAATGGGCTTAAGACAAGGATGCCCACTTTCTCCACTACTTTTCCTTCTCATTGCCGAAGGTCTAAGTAGGAATCTTGCAACAAAAAAATAGTCTGGTTCCTTTCCAGGGATCAATATCTCCAATAATCTACAAATTACACACCTTCTCTTTGTAGACGACATCCTCGTCTTCACCGCGGGAACAAGAGGGGAGGCAGAGACTCTAAATAACACTATGAATATTTTCTCCAAAGCCACAGGAATGATTATAAATGAAGGAAAGTCTACCCTTACATCCTTCGACCTCTCAGAAATGGAAAAAAGACGGTTTCGACATTTTTTCCCTTTCGAAGAGAAAACTATTGATGAAGGTCTGCAGTACTTGGGTTTCAATTTGAAACCAAATGATTACAAGAAGGAGGATTGGACATGGCTTCTCAAAAAATTGGAGAAAAGGTTAAGCTCTTGGAGTCATAAATGGATTTCCAGGGCTAGCAGATTGGTCCTAGTAAAACAAGTATTGGAAGCCATCCCATTGTTTTGGATGTCTCTGTCTTGGATCCCAAAAGGAACTTTGGAGGAAGCTAGAAAACTCTCTTTTAGATTTATGTGGGGTGGAAAGAAATATATACATGTGACCCCTTGGGTAAGTTGGAAAAGGATTTCAGTCCCAAAGGCACTAGGAGGCTGGGGCTTAAAAAATATACACGTTTACTCCAAACCTTAGTTGTTAAAGGGGGATGGCGCCTACTCTCTACAAATATCGTATGGACAAAGGTAATCACAAGAAAGTACATTGAACCATACTCAATGGAGTCTTGGATAAGTCGAGCTCAGAAAAGTCTCAAAGGGCCTTCGAAGATTTGGAAGGAAGTTATAAAATCTTTCGTTGTTATAGGAGATCGTTTTGTTTGGAAGGTAGCAAACAGACTTCGGGTAATATTAGGGGCAGATCCTTGGATGGGAAGTGAATGGAAACACTTACTTTCAGATCATCTAATTTTTACTTTAAAACAAAAAGGAATTGTTTCCTTAAACTCACTTACTGACCACTCTTCCACTAACCTATGGGCTCAAGGGTGGAAGTTTGCCACCGATCTTGACTTAAACTTTGAGGATTCAACGGAATTGGAGAGTTACCTAACAACCCTAGAAACTTCACAGAACAGGCTAAGAGAACAAGAAGATGAATTGGTGTGGGACAGAAATGATTCGGGCATCTACACCCCAAAGGAAGGATATTTACACTTAATACAAGAACCTTCCCAAGCAGAATCATTTTGGTGGTGGAAAAAGATATGGAAGATCAACGGCCCTGCTAAGTCAAAACTTTTATGGTGGAGCGTTCTATCTAACAAAGTCCCAACCTGAGACATACTCCAGAAAAGAAATTTTGTTGGACTAGGTAGATGTTGACTGTGAAAATCTGAGGGTGAAACTGCACAACATCTTTTTCTAGATTGCTCATACTTAAAAATGGTTTGGACAGAAGTTTCAGGTGCTCTGGAAAAAAAATTACGGTGGGAAGGCCACACCTTAGAACAAGCCTCGAAGAACTAGTCGGAAAACACTTCTTACAAAAGATACAGATTAATTCCTTTGTTGATCACCTGGGGAGTATGGCTAGCAAGGAATGAATCCATCTCCAATGAGATGACTATAGCTCCTAGAAAAACCTCACTAAACAGTTTAGCAATATTCTCCTCCTTTGCTCCTTCGGAAAGAAGAAACAAAAACAAAATGATAAAAGAAGTAACAATTAAAAAATCAACACCTTGGGTTTTTTTTTACGGAGCATCCCAACAATACACCTGTGGAGGAGGAGGTATACTATACTTCTTAGACACACACTACTACACCTTAACGTCTGGGTTGAGAAATGGAACAAATAATTATGCTGAATTAATGAGCCTCAAACTACTCTTGGCATTTGCACTAGAAAAAAATTGCAAAAAGATAACAGTTTTTGGAGACTCAAAAAATGCAATAAATTGGATAAATGGGACTCAAATATGAAACAATATCAGACTTTCTAATATTATGGAGGACATAAAAACATTGTAGAAATTTTTTTATTCTTTTTCCTATCCACATGTCTACAGGGAAAGAAATGAAGAAGCGGACAGGGCATTGAAATAGGGCACACACATGGAGGTGGGCCATTGGAAGATCACGAAGTTCTTAAATGAACAAATTCAAGACCAACAAAGAACCTTTTTGTAAATGAATGAAACATTTACTGTTTCAAGATTTTGGTTTGAAAAAACTATGAAAGATATTATGGGACAAAGAAGATAGAACTACATGCTCTATAGAATTAAAGGTTTTGTAATGATTTTGAAAAATCATGCGGGATGAAGAAGACAGAACTTTATGATACGAAGTATGCATGCATACTATATCACATGAATACACTATTAGGTGTATCTACAAAATGTAATTTTGATCATCATAATGAAAAATTACGCTTTTTCTGCGCAAAAAAAGATTCACATAGTGGCATTGAATGAAAAAATAACATAGGATTCTCAAGAGGCATAAGACATGCTTGACAAATTGTATAGGATGTCTAAGATTTCTTTGTGTATTGAAATGTGAAGAAATGACATAGATGAAAAGGACCTTCAATCGTAGGAAAAGGAAAAATGTATTTGCAAAGGGAGTGAGCTTCTAGTTCATGAATACAATTTTTATAGAAATGGGGTCATGGTAGATAATGTTTTTTTTGTGAAATGCCTAAATGGAGCAGGTAATGAAGGGATTGATGGAAAACATTTGAGAACATAGTGTCTCAACTACACTAGAGAAAGAAATTTCCTATACAACTATTAGGGCTTTTAGCATGTACACATGGAATTTCACCTAATTATCCAAACAAAAAAGGATAATAATTGACATGGGCTTTTCAAAGAAAGAATGGAATGGATGCTAGTTCTTTGCCAAACCAAGGAACTAGATTTACCATGCGTGGCATTAGTTCTAATTCTAATAGTCCATATGTTTATCTCTCATTTTTTTAATATGACTTGGAGTAAGAAATGCTTAGATAATTTCTTGGGAAAAAAGACTTTAGAATATAATATGGAGTTTGATCTCTACAATTCAGAGCACATTTTGTAGCAATGGTCTATTAATCCTTGTTGGTGATTTTTTGTTGGTCTACTTGCTATTGATCATCTCATTAACATGTATGTTATAATTTTTTTTGTAGGGTGCATTTTAGTGTTAGGTATTCTTTGTTTGACATATTTGCAAAAAAACGAAATTGGTTAAAGAATATGCTTATTGATGATGGTAATGTGACTTTAGTTAGACTTTGTTGATTGATATGACTTTGAAGCAAAGAATTACTAGATATTAAGGGCAACAAGATTTTAGAATATAATATGGATTTTGATTTCTAGCACATTTGGTAGCAATCGTATATTTAAATTATTTTGTGTGTATTTGTTGGTTTACTTGCTACTGATGAAATAGTTAACATGTATGTTAGAGTTTTTTTTTTTGTATGGTGCATTTTAGTGTCATATATTCTTTGTTTCGCATGCTTGAAAACATATAAAATTTCCAAAGAAGATTCTTATTGATTATGGGAATGTGATTTGAATTAGAATTTATTGCTTCCATGTAGATAAACATTGTTCTTCATGATAACCAAGCACAAATGTTTTTTCAAGGAGTTCCTTTGTCTCGAGAAGATGATAATTGATAGACACAAAATTATGTGGTAGACCCTTTTCATAGTATTGGATCACTTTCCTAATAATTGTTTTTCCTTCAACGTTGATTTGAAAGTAAAGAAAAGAGTGTTATCCATAAGACCTATTATGTTATAGCAATTATAAAAGGCGTGCATGTGATAAAGATAAGGTTAAGTGTTTTCCTTTAAAACTATATTTAGCTTTTGATATTTTTCCATAGTAACTTGTTTTATTATATTGTTGATACTTGTGTTAATGATGTTAATGAATAATAGGTGAAATTGTCTTAAATTGGGATTTTCTTCTTTCATATTCATAGGCATTTATAGCAAGTTATAGTAATGCCCTGTGACATAATTGACCTACCAAATCTTCATTTTCTTGTCAGGTTTACTTGATATTTGATTTCAATTGATATAGATTAATGACAAATGCTAGGGACTTGATTTGTTGTGACAATGATATACATTGATTTTCGTATTTATAGAACTAATCCATATTCCTCTCATTTTAAAATCATGCTAGCACTATATAGTTTTAAATACTAATAACATTGATATACTATAGAGTTTTAGATAATAATAACATTCATAGTTTTTTATCAAGACTTATTAGATAATTGAAACAAGCTATTTAATCATGATTACAAAGGAATACAATGGTGATTATATGTACTTCATAATTTTCTTACTATTTTATACTTTCAGTAAGACATCGACATCGTGATAGATACTTAGGAAGGATTAGCACACAAATAAGACTATTTGGTGCCTATATTAGGAAATATACATGCAATTGGATTCAAAAGTACTCATGCATGGAAACACAATCAATCAAAAACAACCTAGACTAACAAAGCTTTCTCGGGGCATTAGGAAACTTTAACTACTACTCTCACCAATGAAATAATTCAAGAAATGAAAATTTTCACTTACTTTCAAGCACAAAGTTTCTAAAGGTTTATTCCTCGTTGAGATAGGGAAGAAAATACCATAGAAGGCCAAACAAAAGAAGTGAAAATGATATAAGAGATAGTCATTTGGAAAACTACTTCACATAGGAAATATCAACTAATAGGTGAAGCTCAATACACTGGCTATAAGATGAAGTAGAAAGAGACATTCTAGACAAGTATGTCTCAAGAACTTTGACATTGTGCAATTTCTCTATGAAATCACTAGTCATTTATATTACCATTGAAAAAAAAGATACAACACCGTCTTGATGCAGACAAGCTTGAAAATGGTTTTATTTCCCATTGTAACTCAATTGATGTATAACATAAATGTACCAAAATTTCTAATGCATCAAATAAGTAATCAAGTACTCTTTCGGTTCATAGTAAAGTTTCATAATCAAAACAAATAAGCCCTAAAAAACACATGGTCAATTTCTTGGGCATTTGATTACATTATTGCAAAACTATTAAATGAATTTAGGTATAGTGCTTTATTCAACTTTCCCCCCTTTTTACTTAGACCAACCATATTGCAATGATGGGAATATACAACAAATTAATTTTAGTATATAAATGAGAAACAATAATAGAAGTAATGAATGTCTATGATATATTAGCTAAAGTATTGCCTAACAGAAGCAAGTATGAGTAATTGTACATGTCACAACAATGACAATGCAAACAAGCAAGAGATAAGCAAAATTACGAAAACTTGTATAAAGAAAAGGAAATCTGCAATTAAGAAGATATAGCCAATGTCAAATATGAACATGGAATACAAAAAGAGTTATAAAGCATAAAGATATATATCTTGAGCACAAATAAATGGAAAATTGCAACACACATGCAAAAAAAATGAAGCAATGGGACAACGAAAGGGCATTTCCCACTTGCAAATTAGGGTTTTTCCAAACATTCAAGGCACCATTTTGTTCACAATGTAACCATCAAAAGGAGGTATTTTTCCGATTTAGACAAAAAAAACAACAGAAAAAATTTCATGCCGTATTGTTTAGAAAACAAAGTTTTGAACTATGACCAAAAAGTATTTTCATAACCCATACATTGAACCTAAGTCGCACATTGAAATAGAGATAGCTATAGCCACCATAATGTTGAGGAGATACCTTTCCTAAATGGATAGGACTTTTAGTAATGAAAAAGTTGTTGATACATTTAGTCAATTTTGTTGTTTTCTTTTTCTTGTTTCTTTTTTTTCTTCTTTGGTGAATTGGCATGGGAAAAAAAATTTAGATAAATATTTATAGATTTCTATGTATATGTATATTGCATCAAGGAAACAATGGAGCAATATGTCCTTTGGTATATTGAATATTGTTAACACTAATACCATTTTTTTCAATCTTTTCAACAAAAGAACATTGTTAAATGTGATTTTTTTCACATCGTGAAAGAGGCACTAGTGACATGGGTCTCTACAAAACCATTTTTTTCACAAATATATAGCTATAGTAGAATTATAATTTATACTACAAGTCACTAAGTATATATTTATTCAAAAGAATACTAGTTTACAATAATTGATCCCTTATTTCTAAGAAGAGAAATGGAATTGCAAATGTGTAGGAAATCACTAAATTGATATAAGAGAGGGCCTATCATCACAATAACAAAAGAAGCCATGAATGTTTAAATTTTAAAGAACAACAAACTCAACAAACTTATTTTAATATCAACATTCATTAGAAAACAATGTAATCTTGATCTCAAGTACTCAACAGAAAACAATGTAATCATAATCTCAAACATTCGTTAAAAATGTTATATTCTCTACGTATATTGCTTGAAGGAAGTGGTAACAACAATTAGTTGTCTAGTTTACTAGTTATCCCTAACATAAGTTGTTAGATGTCACAATTCATAAAGAAAAAAAGTTGTTAGATGTCACAATTCATAAAGCAAAAAAGTTGTTAGATGTCACAATTCATAAAGCACAATCACTTTGCAAGATACTACTCTTTCCAATGTATGAAAGAACCACCAACAACACAAGTCTAAAAAATCCCAAGAGTCTTTGTCATATGCATTATTGCACTAAATAAATTTGGAAATGGAATCATGCAAGAACAAACTTTATTGTGAATATAAGTTTCATGTGCTTTAAATACTATGATTGCATTTTAGAACTAGTCAACAATTAGCATTTTGAAAGAAAAAATTTCACCTAGCCAAACATTGATCTATTAAGTAGCACTAACACTTTTGTGACTATAAATGTGATAGTATCTCTAGAATCTTTCTACATTTCCAAATCAAAATTAAATTGCTGCACAATAAAAGGAACTCATATATACCTTCAAATTAGAGCACCATTGTTTTCTATGTACATTTCAGTGAAGCAAGTACAAGAACATCATAATTTGAATCCATCAAACAAAGACTAAGAGTGTAGGTATACAACTCTCTAAACAAAGATGAATCTTTTCCTTTGTTAATTGATAAGTGTTCTATTGAAATCATAAGCTAGATACATCCAAACAATGATCCAAGTGAAAACAAATTTGTAATCAAAATTGCAACGATCCTTTTAGGTTTCTTTTTGTTTTTATTTTCCTGTTTTAGAATCTCGTTGGAACTAGTCTAGAAAGACTAAAATTTTGTTAGATATGAAAGAACACACACTATTGAAAACATAAGTCTATACGGATCTTTATATTCCATTTGGATGTTCAAGAAGGTTAATTGCTTTGGCCAAAGATTCATGAAAACATAAAAACTTTTGTAAATACACATATCACACGTCTTTCAGAGTTCAACTACATTTCAAAACTAAAAGACAAATGCCACAAACTAAATGTACCTAAATTAAATGTACCTAGCACACATTGAACTAAAAAAAAGAGTAATGCATTATAGACAAACAATAAAAAAATAAATAAACTTCCTATAGGGTATTTCAACACAAACATGTGGAAGTGGACCCAATTATCCATATGTTTAAAATAAAGGTTAATAGTTGTTACTAGATTTTTAAAGGAATAACAGAATGGACACTAGTTGTTTGACAAACCAAAGAACAAGATTTATAAAGTGTAGCATTGGTTCTAGTTATAGTAGTCAATATGTTTCTTATCTCTCTGATAGGGATGTGAAGAAAACAATGGATAGATAATTGAGGGAGACAAGACTTTAGAATAGAGTATGGAGTTTCAAATTCATAATTTGAAGCACATTTGGCACCAATGGTCTATTAATCTTTGTTGGTGCTTTTTTTTTTGTTGGCCTACTTGTTATGGATTGACTAGTTAATAAGGGTGTTGTAGTTTTATTTTTGTTTTGTATGATATGTTTTAGTGCTAGGTTTTTTTTGTCTCACATACTTATAAATATATAAAAAAATGGTTGAAAAAGATGCTTATTGATGATGAAAATGTGAATTTGAAAAGTTGGATATTTCAAAACATCATACACAGTTTTTTCCAAAAATCTTGCTCAACAATAGTCATAAGACAAAAATGCACTAGAAGACGAAAAGTGTCAAGTCTCCAACAAATGCTAAAATTCACTAGAACAAGTCATGATGAACAACAATGAAGTAGAACCCACTATCAATAGTATCCACAACAAGGTGTCGAGGGATCCAAAATCTTCTCTTGAATTTCTATGAAATCACACTAGTCAATAACACTTCCAAACCAGTGCTAGTATCCATAAGACCTTACGACATAATGGTGGCTTATCTATCATGTCCCTTCGTCATTGGCACATACTTCATATGACCTCAAATAGTGACTATGCGGTGCACCTCAAATAGTGATCATTGATTTATCGGAATCGAACGGTCTGGATATGCCTCACCTCAATCCATGCAATAGAAGGAATATTCCTCGATTCCTTTCGTCGATAGCTTTGCTATCGTGCATTATTGAAACGCTCTGAATTCCTTCTCGATGAACGATTATCTTTGCTTCTGGATACATCCCGATGGATAGTCATGATTCGACGTCCATTTTCTTCATATCGGAGTTCCTTTGGTCGGAATACCAATAGACCGAATGCTCTGAAACTTCACTCTAATGGTTTAACTCCTCGTTGGACCCCGAAAAATTACAAGTTCTCTACCATTGATCTGTCATAAGATCTAATGGTCACCAACCATTTGTGCTTTCACCTCTATTGCGCCCTGGTCTTTATTGGTCAACCTGTACACATCTACCGCGTGTCACCTTCATACTCATCCACGTTACTGCCATGTTTCCTTCTCTCATTCGTTGATGCCACGTTTAGGTCATTGTCATCCGCCACGTGTCACTTGGTGCTTTGCAACATGTCTCAATCTGAGCCAATCCGAATAAGAGGTATCGAAAGGAATATTCTCCTTCCATATTGTACATGTCAGAGTGTTATAACAATCTCCGAGAATTAGACTCTAAAGTTTTATAGAAGGCCCCTCTCTTTCTAATGGCCTCTCAACCTCTCACACTCTTGGCCTAATTCTACATTCATTTGGCCACACACTCATGCCCTCATACTTACATTTTTGATACAAAGTTCCTGAACTTGAATCTATTCAGACCATAACAATCATTAACCAAATTAATCTCTAGCATCTCTTAAGATCCAAAAAATTCTTATGAGATCTATAATTAGCCTAAGATCTTTCTAAATCCTCACAACTCTTAACCATCTATTACAACTCTCGAGATATGTTTTAACAAAGCAGATTCAATTACATATTAAATAAATCTCAACTCAACAAACCCCATCCTATGTAATCCTTCTAAAAATAAAAAAAAATTACATTAATTCAAACATAGAGAACCCACTATCTTAGTAAATCAATAGACCCCCTAGGTCTAATCAAATGTGTTTGATTTTGAAAGAAGGATGCTCCTGCATCACATTAATTTTCTATCAACATAAGGAAAATAATAGTACATCTTTTTGAGATCAACCTTATATTTACAATGTATTTATCATTTTCAATTAATTAGTTTTCCATAACTTTGGGAGGACAATAATCTATCTTTGCATATCAACATGTGTTTTTATTCTTTTCTATTAATATGATAAGCTCTTGGTTCTACGCTCTATTTTTTTCCCTAACACAATTATCTATATTTAACATTTATATTTATATTTTTTTTATAATGCACTTTTAATTTTGGGATAGATATGTTGTGTTTAGAAGTATTGTTTTAATTATTGAATTTAGAAGAAAATATGTTTTATTTTTTTTAAGAAATTAATTAATTTTAATAATCTTTTAAAAAAACTATTAATCATAAACATCATTTTTAATGTTTATTGACATTTTTTATATAAACTGTATAAAATTTTGACACAATTTATATTTAAAATATTAATAATTATTTTAATATGTTTTCAAATATTATTAGATTTAATTATTTAATATCATCACTTTTAAAATTTAAAATTTATGTTGAGTTATTTGCCATTTGAAATTGATATAGCCATAATTTTAAAATCCTATTCAAAACATCTTGCATATTGATTGTAATTATCTCTTTCACTTAATTTAATATATATTTATATTCATAAAATTGTAAAATAAATTATATTTCTTTTGATTCTATTAAAAAAAAATTGGATGTTAATTATAATTAACTCTTTCACTTAATTTAATATATATTTATATTCATAAAATTGTAAAAGAAATTATGTTGCAATTTTACCAAAAACATTGAATGAGCTCCTTGGGATAGCATTTCTCTTGATATTAAAATAGCTCTTATTTAAACTTTACATTTTTTTGTTTGAATGGGGTGATATAATGTTTTTGTAAAATTTTAATTTTCTATTATTTAAATTGTATATGCATAAATGGATTGACAGTGTTGAAAAATCCTTCAGACACTCTCATTATACAAACTTAACCACTCAAATCTCTTGATTCATACAAACTTAACCACTCAAATATGCAAATCCAATAATTTCTTGCCTGATTTGTAGAACGAACCTATGTCATATGCATGTTCCATCCCTATGCATGTTTAGATTTATGCATCAAGACAAATCCAAACATGCATAGGGATGCACATATGTGTTGTAATCTAAGCATTCTTGTTTGATTTGTAGAAGGAACATGCATAGGGCTACACAAATCAAAATGAATCATTCAATTTTTCTACATGCTTTGAAAGTAGAATCATGAAATGGTTGTTTTCTATGATTTCCAAGGATATAAACATCACATTGCTTTAGTTTCCTAAGAATAGTAGGAAAATAAAAAACACCATTCTTTCTCAATAAACAAAGACTGCCATAATTGATATGGCCAAATATAGTTGCCACAAAAACTAGATGACATTATACCTTCAGTGTGATGAGAGAGGCATGAAACATTTTATGTATGAGAAGATGTCCCATTCAACTTCAACAATATTCCATCTTCCATTCCAATCATAAAAAACATGTTGTCAGAATCCTCTCAACTTTTCCACCAATTATATAAAAGAGTGGCCTTGCTATCGGATGTGAACAAGGGACAACAAGATCCTCTGTAGCAAGATAGAGCACATTATGCAGAAGAAAATCAGGGAATCCAAGCAACTTAAGTCTGATGGTGCCCATTCCCTTGGGTTTGGGACTCAACTTATCTCCAAAATACACTATGCCATCTACATTTTCATTGAAGTATTTGAAGAAGATTATTCTCTTATTATGTTTATATTCTTTGATAATATCACATGAAACTTTGCAGTCATCTATTTGATGTGACCCATTTGTTTTGCAACAATTACAATGAATATTGGATCTATCACCTTGGTTGTGTCATCTTCTGTTGCTTTCTCCTCCGGAAGAATCATGTGGTTTAATTATCTTTCTGATAAAGATACAATGTCTCACCAGTTGAAAGGGTTGAATTCCTTCCAAAGGATTTCTCATGTTTTGCAACTTCCTCCATCATCTTGTCAAATCTGATGGATTTCATTTGACCACTTCCTTGCAGTGATTCAAGGTAGTGAGAATATGTAGGGAAGATAGCCTTAATGAAGGTTGTGAGAGGGAGATATATCTTCATTCCAATGGGCTCCATGTCATGCATTATGGATTTGATTTCTGAAGCTAAATTCATAGGGTTATCATTCTTCAACTCTAGGTTGGAGAGCTTCACCATTAATTGTATGAATTCCAGTTCAAAGTGTGTTCCATACAATTCATTGAATCTATTCAAGGTTATATATGAATCATTAATAGAAGTAATATGATGGCCCACCTCCTCACTTTTTGTTGCATATATCACAACATATGCCTTTTTTCCTTCGTCCTCCCATATGGCACATTTTTTGTTAGATGTTTGAATGGTTGGTATGCTACTCTTCGACTTTGATTCTAAGGAAGCATATTCAAATTATGATTATGTTTCTTCTTCAGTGATTTGTTATCAGGTACTACTACTTCACAAATTCTTTCCACGAGTCATTGAAGATCAATGTTCTTTTTATCTTCTTGTACCATTCTCTGTATTTTTTTTTCTAGTCAAAACCACATTGACAATGGAGATGAGAGAATTCATTTTCTTCTACCTTCATGCACATGTAGAAAGTTAATGATATTGTACCAAGAACACTGAAATTATGCTGCACCAAGAAAGGTTATGCTTCAATGCGCCCCATTATGCTTCAATGTATTAAAATCCATAGACTCTCTACAATTGAACTTCACTTGCATATTTCAAACCATACCAACAAATTTCTAAAATCTCAAGCTACAAGTAACCAATTATTTTCATTCATCTTCATACAATGAAAAACACTTGAAAAAATCATATAGAATGTAATCAAAATATAAAATATCCATGGTTAGCAAATTGAATTGCTCTTAATTCCAAATCCACAAAAATAAAATGTAGAAGTTAGTGGTGAAACCCGTGAGTCGATTGGAGTATCCCGTGCATGGGAGGTTCTTGGACGCATCTCGTACGAATTGTCGACCTATGGGATAGCTTGCTTTCCTGTACAATCGAAGACTGTGTCTTGGAGGCGTGTGACCAGTGGACCCTCCGAAGTGCAGCCCACATTCTGGTCTTCGATTGAGGGGCGATATTATTCTGGTCTCCACCAACTAGGGTTGAATTGAATACCATTGATAATAGGTGTAGGAAGTAGATTACAACAAGGCTACGTATGGTGTAGTGGATGGAGAAGTCAGCGTTTGCGTACTAGCAGAATTAGGGTTTGGATACAAACTAGGTTTAGTGTTTTGGGATACGTATGGAGTGTTTTAGTTACTAGCTTGACTCTACATGTGGAGGGAAGAGAGATGGTAGTGATCAATGTGCATGGGACTTGGATAGATGTGTGCAAAAATGGAGAGAGTGATAAGTTAAGAATTTTCATATGGACAAACTAGTTACCAGAGGATGTAGACGAATTGGCAGGTGAACATTTTCTATTTGTAAGAGGAAAGGAAACACAAGAGAATCAAATCATGGACTTATCCTTGCTATGATACCATTGTCGGGCTAGGCATTGACATAAAATGCAAATCTATGGATGTGACTTGCATTAACATGATAGGTGAATAAATACAAAGGAAATCGTCATTGGTCTTCCATAATGGATGACCCTTCCTATCACCTACAACTCTTCATATTTACACTAAAATGTTACAATAATTCAATCCCAAGGACTACATGTCCAACATTTGCCATTGTGATGTCTAGAATACTTATAGAGGACAACATTTCCTCAAGCCTATTTTTCTTTTGAAAAAGGTTGTTGGACCTCCATTTATTATAGTAGATATCCACAAAGAGCCTATGCAATTTTGTATCCAACTAAAAAAGTTCTCATCAAATCCAAATCTTTAAATAACTTCAAAAAGGAAGGAATGGAGGACTCTATCAAATGCATTCGCCATGTCCATATTGATGATCATTCATTTCTCCTTACAAATGTATCTTGAATGGATGGATTCTTGAACTAATATTATTTAACTTATCCACTATCTCCTCTCTTTTTTTTCTTTCATAAATCCATCATGTTTTTCTAAAAACATCTTTAGAAGAGTCCCCTTCAATTAGTTGGCTATAATTTTTGTCAACACCTTGTAAGTTGAGTTACATAGGGAAATAGGTTTGAAAACTTGCAAATGTAGTTGGATTTGACTCTTTTGGAATAAGTGCTAGAAAATGGGAGTTAGTTCCACCTCCTACTTTTTTAATTTTTGAAGTACAGTTTAGCATCCCTTTTAGGTCAAATTTCACTAGATTCAAAAATACCCTAAAGAAATGAATAGAAAATCCATCAGCTTCTTGGGCTTTATCCATGTCCAAAATAAATACATGTTGATATAATTATTCCTCATTGATTTCTTTCAATAAGGTTGAATTTTATTCCCTGGTTACTATGACTCATACATGCTATAACATCACTTGAATCTGTCTTGGAGTTTCTCCTTCTTCATTGTGTATAGTTCTTCAAAATGTGCCCTTTTGTTGGATATGTGTTATATTCTTTGCACGACTAGAACCAATGTCTACATTGCATCGGGAGCATAGGGGGGTAAGAGGGGGGCCCAACGGCCCCCCTTTGGGAGGTTGCAGGGAGGCGGATCCCCCCTGCATGAGGGTTTGAGGCAACACCCCTGAGAAAAAAATCCTTGGTTTTCATGTCCATTTTTAGGCGGTCCTCGATTTTTGTGTCTATTTATGGGCATTTTTTTGGCACATGTTTTTTCATCAATGGTTTTCTATTTCAAGTTAAGGAATTAGGGTTGTTGACTAATCCAGGTCATTGGATTAGGGTTTTGGATGTCACTCACTCCTATGTGTATATTGTATTGTAAACAATGTATGAGGTGAATGAATATAGAATATGATGGTTTTCCTGGTTTGGGTTTCCAAGGGAAAAATCTCAATGTCATGTGTGTATTTTCCATTATATCTTTTCTGTTCTTTTATTGATAATCTATTTGCAGTAAAATATTGTACAAGGTTAAAATCTACATTTGGTATTAGATAAATTATTGGTTTCTGGGGAACGCTTATGTGGTTAAGGGTTTGTCTCAAGAATGTGATAATCCTTGTTACAGTGGGAGATCTGTGGTATTGATTCTTCAAGTGAAAAGAAATAGCGAGCAGTTCAAAAATAGAGATCAAGAAATTTAATGGGAAAACTTTTGAGCTATGGAAGCTCAAGATGGAAGATCTGTTGGTAGACATAGATCAATGGATCATGGTGGATCGAGGTACTGAACATGCAGGAATGTCAACAAATGACTAGAAAAACTTGGATCAAAAGGCGAAGAGAACAATCCAATTGTGTCTCTTAGATTCAATATTATTGAATATGTCAGGGGAAGCTACAACCAAGGAGTTATGGAATAAGTTGGGGAACTTGTATCAGTCTAAGTTCCTCGTAAATAAACTATTCATGTGGAAGATGCAGTATAACCTGAGGATGAGAGATCAAGACTCTGTTACAGAGCATATGAACGCTTTCAATATTGTGGTAAGTCGGTTATTATCTGTTGAGATTAAGATTTCAGATGAAGATAAGTGTATTAGTTTATTTTTCTCTTTACCAGACTCCTGGGATAGTCTAGTTGTGGCCATAGGTAGTAATAAAACTACCTTGAGTTTTGATGATGTGGTCTCATCCTTGTTGTGAGAGGAGATGAGACAGAATAACATGGAATGATAGAGCATAGATGCATTATTTTCAAGAGGATGCTCC
>ML783711.1:426867-442194 GCA_009831015.1 Picea engelmannii
GTAAGGGGGGATACAGAGCCAGACAAAGAGGGGGAATATAGAGAGAAAGAGGGATAGCGAGACAGAGATTGAGACTAACAACAAAGAGAGAGAGAGAGAAATGGTGGAATAGAGCTGGAAGAGAGAGAGGATTGAGGGACAAAGGGGAACACACACACAGACACACACACACACACACACACACACACACACACACACACACACACAGAGAGATGTCAAGGTAAGGTCTAGCTATAGGTATTTCCATCCCTTGTGATGTCTAAATCTTGTCATGTCTAGGTCTTACCATGTATAGGAGTGTGAGGGAGAGATAGGGAGACATACAGGGAGGGTAGAGAGGGAGAGGGAGAATGATATAGAGAGGGGGAGGTAGATGTAGGAGAGGGAGGACAAAGATAGAGAAGGAAGGAAATTATTCTTATGAGCACACACACATTCCTAGAGACCGTTCACTCTTGTTTGAATTCAAATTTTTTGGGCAGGATTGACAAGGTGTATGCTGACTTGGTTGGCTCAGATTTAGGTTTGGGATGACAAACCTAGTGGTTTGGTCTGCAAATTCATAAAAACCTCCATTTTTATGAATACCCCTCTATATCTTCGTCTTTGATGTTGTTTTTCTGTAGGATACACATTTCAGTTCTTGAATAAATTATAGACATAGATCGAGACAACTATGCATATTTCAAATATATATATTTTAAAAATTATTATTGTTTACTATTTTTGATTTATTTTTGTCTTCACATGTATGAAAATCCTAGAATACATACCTCTCTTATTTCTTCTATAACTTTTTCTTAGCTTAATCATTTCTGAAATGCGTTATATGCAGCACTAGAGGAAATCAATACTTATAATCTAAAAAAATAATAATTTATCATGTTAAGACCCTTTTAGCCAACACAAGCAAAAGACATTGTAATTTCAAGCATATGTTGACTTTGTTAAATTAAAACAATATATAAAATTAATATTAAAAATTTCCAAAAAATACACGGCACAAGAAAAATGGGTTTTCTAAAAGAATACAAGTTTTTTGAACGAAATTCCATTGTTAAGACACTCAACACCTGCATGAATGAAAACATATACCTTATATTTTGTTGGAAAAATAAGATACCACTGTTAGAAAAAACAAAGTTGACCTAGTTATTCATAATTTGTATGAATAAAAGTTTTATATTCATAAAGCTAATTCAATTTCCTACGTTTCATCTTGTTACACCAAATTCAAATTCATTGTAAAAGTACCTTGAATAATCCTTACAAGTTAACAAATTGTTGTTTTTCTAGGTTTGCATTGCCACTAACGCATCATGAGAGACCGTCATTAGCTTGCAGTCACCCTTTAGCACAAACACATGGAATTGGACATACTTATCCATGTGTTGAACAAAAAGGATAATATTTTGCATCGAGTTTTTAAAGGAATAATGGAATGGATGTTTATTCTTTTCCAAACCACAGAACTGGCCTGACATTGGTTCTAATTTTAGTAGTCCATATGTTTATTTTGCATTTGTTTAATATGACTTTGAAGGAAACAATACTTAGATAATTATGGGAGAAAATAATTTAGAATATAGCATGGAGTTTGATATCTACAATTCATAACACATTTGGTAGCAATGGTTAATCTTTGTTGGTCTGCTTGCTAGATCAATTGGTTAACATGTATGTTATAATTTTTTTCTAGGGTGCATTTTAGTGTTAGGTGTTCTTTGTTTGACATATTTGAAAATAAAAGATTGGGTGAAGAAGATGCTTATTGATGATAGTAATGTGACTTTAGTTAGATGTTGTTGACATATTTGGAAAAAAAAAATGGTTAAAGAAGATGCTTATGGATGATAGTAATGTGACTTTAGTTATACTTTGTTGCTTGACACGAATTTGAAGAAAATAATGCTTAGATAATTAAGGGAAACAAGAATTTAGAACACAATATGGATTTTGAGCTCTACAATTCGGAGCACATTTGGTAGCAATGGTCTATTAAACTTTGGTGGTGCTTATTTGTTGGTCTACTTGTTGTTGATGAAATTCTTAACATGTATGCTAGAGTTTTTTTTTTTTTTTGTATGGTGCATTTTAGTGGCAGGTGTTCTTTGTTTGATATAATTGCATAAGAAAATTTCCTAAAGAAGATGCTTATTGATTATGGGAATGTGATTTTAGTTATACTTTGTTTTTTGCATGTAGATATACTTCATTCTTCATGATAGCCAAGCATGAATGGTTTTTCAAGGAGTTCCTCCGTTTAGGTTAAAATCCTACTTGTAACATGTTTGACTCTGTAAGTCAATTGGGGTTTGGCAAGGTACCAACAATCTCACTCTATCCTAATTGTTTAAGGATGGACAAGATGTTTTCAAAAATTTGACTAGTTTTAATGCCAATAGGGACCAATTTAAATATCCTTAGATGAGGTCATTCACAAATCCTAGAAAACATCTCTTGAATTTACCCATAAAAAAATTATGATAAAAAATAAAAATAATCATCTAATTAAACTTACAAAATATAAACAATTTAATTAAACTTCCAAAAATCAACAATTTAAAAATAACTACAAGGTTTTGAAAAAGAATACAAAAGAAAGTTATCATTTCATTATACCTCCAAAAATCTAACGATTAATTGTATCTCTAAAACTCTAGCGAATTAGAAGATGGAAATAAAACTTTCAATTTCATCCAAAAATCTATAAAATTAGAAGATGGAAATAAAACTCTCAACTTCAAATTGTACCTCTAAAAATCTAGCGAATTAGAAAATGGAAATAAAACTCTCAATTTCATCCAAAAATCTATAGAATTAGAAGATGGAAATAAAACTCTCAACTTCATCTTTTGAGCACAGAGATTATAGGAAGGTTGAGCATCACAGATTCATTCCCTCGAAAGAAGAATCATTTGAGTAAAGATGAAAATCTGGGGCTTCCGTCTGGTATTTAAACCTCACGCAGCTTTGACATTCTGAATGCACGAGAGCCATTGATATGAACTGCTCCTGGGATCTCTGTCGTTGAAAAATAAATCTGCCCACTGCTTGTATTTCTAGCCCGAAATGGACTACTTTTTAGTCCTATGCTTGGACGTTTCCTATGCAAGAAATGACTTGGTCATCCTACGACCCTTGACAACTTTATGTGATAACAAAAAGGACCTTCAATGGTGGGAAAAGGAAACATGTATTTGCATAGGGAGTGAGCTATTAGTTCATGAATACATTTTTTATAGAAATGGGGTCATGGTCGATAAAGGTTTTTTGTGAAAATCCTAAATTGAGCAAGTAATGAAAGGAATATTTGAGAACATAGTGGCTTAATTTCACTAGAGAAAGAAATTTCCTATATAACTATTAGATCTTTTAGCATGGACACATGAAATTGGAGTTAATTATCCGAACAAAAAAGGATAATAATTGACATCATATTTTCAAAGAAAGAATGGAATGGATGCTAGTTCTTTGCCAAACCAAGGAACTAGATTTACCAAGCCTCACATTAATTCTAATTCTAGTAATCCATATGTTTATTTCTCATTTTTTTAACATGACTTTGAAGCAACAAATGCTTAGATAATTACTTGGGAAAAAAGTCTTTAGAATACGTATGGAGTTTGATCTCTACAATTCACAACACATTTGGTAGCAATGGTGTGTTAATCTTTGTTGGTGTTTTTTTGTTGGTTAACATGTATGTTATAATTTTTTTGTAGGGTTCATTTTAGTGTTAGGTATTCTTTCCAAAAAAAAAAAAAAGTTAGTTAAAGAAAATGATTATTGATGATGGTAATGTGACTTTAGTTAGACTTTGTTGATTGATATGAATTTGAAGCAAATAATGCTTAGATAATTAAGGGAAACAAGACTTTAGAATACAATATGGATTTTGATCTCTCCAATTTGGAGCAAATTTGGTAGCAATGGTATATTAATCTTTTTTTTTTTCTTATTTGTTGGTTTACTTGATGTCGATGGACTAGTTAACATGTATGTTAGAGTTTTTTTTTGTATGGTGAATTTTAGAGTGTATTATTTGTTTGGCATGCTTGCAAACATTTAAATTTTGCTAAATAAGATTCTTATTGATTATGAAAATGCAATTTTAGTTAGAATTTTTTTCTTGCATGTAAATAGACTTCATTCTTCATGATAACCAAGAACAAATGGTTTTTCAAAGAGTTCCTCTCTCTCGAGAAGATGATAATTGATAGACACAGAATTATGCGGTAGACCCTTTTCATAGTATTGGATCACTTTCCTAATAATCATGTTTTCTTCAACATTGCTTTGAAAGTGAAGAAAAGATTGTTGTCCATAAGACCTATTATGTTATAGAAATTATACAAGATGTGCATGTGACAAAGCTAAGTTTAAGTGTTTTCCTTTAATATTACATTTAACTTTTTATATTTTTCCATAATAACTTGTTTGATTATATTGTTGATGCTTGTGTTAATGAACATTAGGGGAAATTGTCTTGAATATAGATTTTGTTCTTTCATATGCATAGGAATTTATATAAAGTTATAATAATGCCTTGTGACATAATTGACCTACAAAATCTTCATTTTGATGTCACATTTACTTGATAATTGATTTCAATTGATATAGACTAACGAGGAATGCTAGGGACTTGATTTATTGTGACAATGATATGTATTGATTTTATTATTTATATAACTAGTCCATATTGATTTATTGTGACAATGATATGTATTGATTTTAGTATTTATATAACTAGTCCATATTGCTCTCATTTGTAAATCCTTTCACGACTATATAGTTTTAAATACTAATAACATTGATATACTATAGAGTTTTATATACTAACAACATTCATAGTTTTTTTATCAAGACTTATTAGAGAATTGAAACAATCTAGTTAATCGTGATTACAAAGGAATACAATGGTGATTATATGTACTTCATAATTTTCTTACTCTTTTATACTTTTAGCAATGCATCAACATTGTGATAGATACTTAGGAAGGATTAGCACACAAATAAGACTATCCAGTGCCTGTATTAGGAAATAGACATGCAATTGGATTCAAAAGTACTCATGCATGGAAACACAATCAATAAAAAACAACCTAGACTAACAAAGCTTTCTCAGGGAATTAGGAAACCTTAACTACTACTCACAACAACAAAATAATGCAAGAAATGAAAATTTTCACTTACCTTCTGATGCAGGAGCATCTCCAGCATCAAGTGAGCCAGCGCGGAAACAGTCGGACAGCTGGACAAGCCCAGTTGAAAATTTTGAATTTCTCTTGGAATTGATGCGCGAACATAAATGTGGCAATTTAATGAAGAATACTTGTATAATTTAAATGAAACTTGAGCGATTTTCTCTCGTCCTTAGTAGATAGAAGGCATTTAAAGTAGTTAATGCAGGTAGATAGAATTTAATTCTAGATTAGACAGTTTTAGAGCGCAGGAGGGAAACATGATATAAACACCCTCATTGTGTATTGTAACATTATCAGAGGAAGAAGCATTGCTGGAGAGAGCAAGAGCATGTAGAGAGCTGTGTAAGAACACCCATGTACTGATATTTGAATTAATACAAAGAGTTTGATTCAAATTCATGGTTTCGTGTTTGTTCTCTATGTATTGATGTTGAATGATATGCTCATGAATGTTTTCTTCCTGTTATGCATTTTCTTTATATGTTGTGTGTATGATTTCATGTTTGAGTTTGAAGTCTCAAAGGAAGAAGGGATGAGTTTCAATTATTTCTCTATCTGAGCTAGAGTTCCTGCAAGGAGTGCAGTTGAAGTGTCCGCAAGGAGTGCATTGAAAAAGGGTTCATATAGGTAACTTTTGATCTCATTCATTCATAAGTGCAGACAGGAACAGGAGCCGTGCAAGGAGTGTACAGGCTAAGTGAAGTCTCAGGGTTGCGAACCTGAGTGAAGCATTCAGAGACTGCTGCTGCAGGTGTGCGCAGGGTCGAAGGAAATTCAACATGTGGAAGTGTTTGAAGGTTGCCGCAAGGAGTGCATGCAAGAGTCTTCTCTAAGATTTGGAATTGAAGACAGTTCAGAAGGGTCTGAAGTCCTCAAAAGGTCCGTGGGGGTAGGAAAAAGACCAAGTATCTTGAAGTTTGCAAGAGGCATCACTAGTTTTCATGCAGGTGAACAAGTTTCCATGGAGGAACACTTGGTTCAGGTTGCAGAAATCATCAAGAAGGACAGATGGTCGAAGTTCTCTGAGGAGGATTCACGAATTCCCGCGAGCCGTCAGATCTCGCAGAGAAGCAGAGGAGCTACTGTGAAAGCGTCGAAAGGTTCAAAGTTCAAGAGAGACAGGACCGTAGATCCAAGCCGTAAGGGTCGGCGGATTTACACGTGGAATTCCATATCGGGGTTTCATAGGTTGAAGTCCCGCAAACAGTGCAACAGGAATCGCGAAATCACAAAATGCGATATCTCAAAAGATAAAGGAATAGTGTGGGGCCACAGGAGTTAGTGAAGTGGACAAGTGGCACACCATTTTGGGTTTTCGTGGAAGGTGAAGTCCCATAAACTTTGCATTTAGGATTCACGATATTGCGAAGTTCGAAATGCTGATGAAGTGAAAGGCGGTGAAAAGTCAAACTCATGCATGTATTGGAGTTTCGACAAATCGGGATTCGAGAATCGGTAAGACGAGTTGTTCGACATCGCGAGTTCCAAAATCGTGATAGGGAAACTCCTGAAGGAAAAGGGAAAGGTCATCTTTGACTGTTGTCGGGTTTCGGGGATTCGAGAGACCAACGCTTGACCATAGGATTCGTGAAGTTGCGAAATCCGATCTCCCAAGTGTAAAGAGGGGATCCTGTGAAGAGTTTGTTGTGGGTGCAGATTTCCCGATAGGGAAATAGAATAACTGGTTAGAGTTCTTCGGGCCGTGTGAAAGGAAATATCCTGTGCTGATGTGGACCTTCCGACCTGCGGGTTGAGGGCGTCGGCATCACCTTCAAGAAAAAAGTTTCTAAAGGTTTATTCTTGGTTGATATAGGGAAGCAAATATCATAGAAGGCCAAACAGAAGAAGTGAAAATTCTCTAAGAGATAGCCATTTGGAAAACTATTTGACATAAGAAATATCAACTAACATGTGAAGCTCAGTACACTAGCCATGAGATGAAGTAGAAAGAGACATTCTACACAAGTATGTCTCAAGAATTTTGAAATTGTGTAATTTCTCTATGAAATCACTAGTCATTTATATTATCATTGATAAAAGAGATACAACACCTTCTTGATGCAGACAAGCCTGAACATGGTTTACTATTTCCCATTGTATCTCAATTGATGTATAACATAAGTGTAGCAAAATTGCCAATGCATCAAAGAAGTACTCAAGTACTCTCCTGTTACATAGTAAAAGTTTTTTAATCAAAATAAATGATCCCTAAAAAGAACTTGGTCAATTTCTAGGGCATTTGATTGCACTATTGAAAAAATATTAGATGAATTTAGGTATAGTACTTTATTCAAATTTTCCCCTTTTTTACTTGGAGGTCAACCATATTTCAAGGATGGGAATATACAACAAATTAACTTTAGTATACAAATGATAAAGATTTATAGAAGGAAAAAGGTTAGTGATATATTAGCTAAATTATTTCCTAACAAAATAAAGTATGAGTAATTGTACATGTCACAACAATGACAATGCAAACAAGTAAGAAATAAGAAAAATTACAAAAACTTGTATAAAGAAAAGGAAATCTGCAATTAAGAAGATATTATCATTGTGAAATATGAACATGGAATAAAAAAAACTTATAAAGCATAAAGGATATCATAGATGATTTTAGGGGCCAAATTTCGCAAATGGGCTGATTTTCCTTGGTTTTCCCAAAAAAAGATTCGTCAATTTCCATTTTTTCTAAAAATGATTCGCCCAAATTCCATAGAATAAAATCATTTTACCTTAAAAAATGCGAAAATTTTATAGAAACTATATAAAATCCTTTTAAATTTGAATATTTTTACCAAACTATCACCAAAATTTTTACATTTTGCATATTAAGGATTGGTAAGATTAGCCTAGGTTTCTACATTTTAATATAAATTTTCATACTTAAAATTATCCCTCAAGGATATATATCTTGAGCACAAAGAAATGAAAAATTGCAACACACATACAAAAAAATATGAAGCAATGGGAAAACAAAAGGACATTTCCCACTTGCAAATTAGGGTTACCACATTAATTAAAAACGTTCAATGCACCATTTTTTTCACATTATAACAATCAAAATGAGGTATTGTGCCAATTTAGACAACAAAAACAAAAAAATAAAATTGGATGCATGTCGTATAGTTTAGAAAACAAAGTTTTGAATTATGACCAAAAAGTATTTTCATAAAGCATACATTGAACCTAAGTCGCACATTGACATAAAGATAGCTATATCCATGTTGGCCCTTGACCAAGTTTCATGGAAACATTGGTCCTGTTTGACCACTTTTGGGACTTCAACAAGCTGGTCGAATATGGAGCGCCCATATGAAGCTGAGATCGCAGGATATCACTTGTTTTGTGGACCCAACAAGGGTTTCATTAGGGTTTTTGTATGTCGGCCCATGGGTTTACCTATGATTAGGCCTTGTTGTAATTATATAAATAAGTATCTAGGCGATGAAATAAGAGTGTGGCTTAGTGCATGACGACTTGTATTTGGCTTTGTGCAAGAATGTGTTAAGGGCTTGCAGAGCTAAGTCCAAGTGTTTTGTAAGTTTCTTTGTGAAGACGGACTGTGTAAGGCTTTGTGCTATCAAGGAGCTGGCTCTGTGCCTTTACCTGATGTTGAGGAAGGTGGATCTAGTGCATTGTGCGTAGATCACCTGTCCAGTGCGAAGTTGGGATATGTGGCTCTGTGCACAGGAGCAGAAGAATGTAAGAAGATTGGAGACTAATAAAAAAGAAGAAGAAGAAGTTGGTGGATGTAGCCCCACAATGGGGTGAACCACGCCTATCCTGCGTTGATGTGCTTTGGGCTATGTTGTGATGATTTTTATGTTGTTTATCTCTTAGTGTATTGATCTTTATATATATCCTGGATGGATGTATGGATTCTTAGTGCTATATTGATGGTAAATGAATGCTAGTGATCAGGGGATCAAATTTTGCTCAATTTTCAAAGTGCTCGGAATGAGACGAAAACAGTTCCATTGCATCCGTCTCGTCTTCCTGATTCCGACGATATATTTACTTTCTCAAATGGAGTCCGTATGAAGGAGATATCGCGATCTGTTCGCCAAGCCAAACAGGAAATTTTTTTGGATGCTGATTGTACCTGTCCGTATAGTCCGTACAGTCCATACGGTGACGTGGCAGGACCGTACAGGCCGTACAGTGATGACGTGGAAGTTTTCTATTGGTTGGTTGCTGGCATATTGGATGGTGACACGTGTCTGATTGGTGGCAAGTAATATGAGGACACGTGGCCCAATCCATGGGCGCCACAAATTTTAAATTAGCATCTGTCAACCGTTTGTGCTAATGTCTGTGTTGATAAATCTGCGCAAACAATTTGATAAAAGGTGAGTTTTTCCAATCGACTAGGGGAGGAGAGCACACACCAACCCACCTAGGTTGTACCAGGCATAGTTTTCAATGTAGAGTTCAATGCAGTAATTGCATAGACTTACACGTGGATTGAGGTAGAGGTGCAGAGAAGGCCTGAAGGTGACAATGTCCAATGGAGATGATTTGACAGTGAATTTTGGGTAATTCGATGACGCAAATCCAAAGGCGAGGTCTGTTTCTGCATCAAAGACTCCAATCAACAGGTTAAATTTTGGAACAACCAATGTAAGCATGCTTTTTATTATGTTTTTTTCTCATTGAATGTTGCAACATAGTATGCTTGATACAAGTGTGGAGGAGCATGAAGAGGTTGCAACAAGGAAGCAAGACCATCATATTCCTTCTATTTAATCATTTCTTCTATTCTTACACATAAACAAATCAGCTACATGTGAAAGAGAGTTTGTGGCACTTGGATGATAAGTGGCCAACGAAGCAGTCAAGAATCTCGTAGTTTCATGATCTGTGTATGGGATGCATATATGGTTGGATCTGAGGAGAAGACCTAAGGAACTATATGACTCCATGATGAAGGGGGTCATTTCTTATTCTTACTCTTTTTCTGTATTGAGTATGTGGGAATGATGTCCATGTCAACATCATGGATGCCTCATGAGCATGAGAACTTGTGAAGCTTGTAAAAATTCTTGATCACATTACGATCTCCTATTGTCATCACCGAAAAGGAAATTTGGCCTTACAACTTTTAAAGGAGAGACATTATTACAACGAGGAGAATAAAGTGGTCAAGATTTGGAGCAAGACCCAGAGATGTACCCCACATCGAGTGAACTCAGTTATCAAGGTAAGTGTCATATCTCTTATGTGTTTTGTTCTTATGTTACTTTTCATGAATTTACGCACATAGATCAGTAAATGAAAGAATGACATATAACACATAAGGAAGCTAAAAGAGGCTTTAGTTCAATTTGGATTCAAATCTATAAAGACTTCAACTATATCTTTAATTGCAATCTGCTCAAGTAAAATGATCTATAACTGACCCTTTGTAGGAGTGACAGGATCAAAACCATTATTGGAAACTAATCACCCTCGGGATCAGATCAAGTGGTATCAGAGAAGGCTTGATATCGGTTGCATGTGTTGAAGCTAAGGATGGTGAGATTGTCAAAATAGTTGTGGTTCGATGAGCTTCAAGAGCTCAACCAAATCCTTCAAGGAAAGAATGTTGGATTGAAGACATTTTTTCATGTTGCAGAGGAGGAGAACCAAAGGTTGCAAGAGAACATACAATCCATGAAGGTGCAGATAGGGGAAGGCTCTACAAATGAGATGGTGATAAGACCATTTTGTGACCATGGAAAATTGACTAGTTATGGGTTTGAGCATGGCAGTGCAAATGCATGCACACTTTGTCAAGCAACTGAGGATGACATCCATGCATCCAAAAACCAAGGAGGATTTCTAGAAGCATCATTCACTGATCCTTCTCACTAGGAACAACTGGACACATCTCAAGAAGCAAAACAAGAGTCCCAACTCGGGATGGAGGTAAATAAACCATGTTTCAATCCTTTCTTGATTAATGTTGATGACTCTTTTAAATTCTTTGAACAACATACTTCATGCATCGACTTAAACATGATGAGAATGATGAGATAGGAGGAGGAGTCCTTGGATCCAATGGGCAAGGTATTGTGGATCCCATCGAGGCAGTGGTTTGGCCTCAATATGCCAGGATAGGTTATTTCTCAAAGGATGTTGGAGAAAGCTTCAAAACCATTACGGAAGAAGACCCCAGGATAGTCATTGAGACTCCAGAAGTCAACAGTTCATCAGCAGATGAAATTGATTCAATGCAGGCTGAGAGCATGATGTCTCATGATCGAGGAGTTGAGACATCTCCCGGGAGAGATGAGAATCACAATGAAGGAGCCGAGGCTAGGAGAGATAGTGGCATGAGGGGGGGAGAGAGAGAGTGCATGAGAGTGTGAGAGGGGGAGATAAAAAGACAAAGCAGAGGGGTAGAGACAGAGAGGGAGGAGGGGGGGAGAGAGCAATACAAAGAGGAGGGGGTAGAGACAAAGTGTGAGAGGGAAGAGAGGGACAAATATGTGGGGGGTAGAGAGAGGTATAGTGATAGGAAGGGAAGAAGAGAGGGAGACATAGAAGGGGGGTAGCAAGAGAATGAGAGTAAGGGGGGATATAGAGCCAGACAAAGAGGGGGAATATAGAGAGAAAGAGGGGCAGAGAGACTGAGACTGAGACTAACAACAAAGAGAGAGAGAAAGGGTGGAATAGAGGTGGAAGAGAGAGAGGATTGAGGGACAAAGGGGAACAAAGAGAGAGAGAGAGAGAGAGAGAGAGAGAGAGAGAGAGAGAGAGGCATGTCAAGGTAAGGTATAGCTATAGGTATTTCCATGCCTTGTGATGTCTAAATCTTGCCATGTATAGGTCTTACCATGTATAGGAGTGTGAGGGAGAGATAGGGAGACATACAGGGAGGGTAGAGAGGGAGAGTGAGAGTGAGAGTGAGATAGAGAGGGTGGGGTAGATGTAGGAGAGGGAGGACAAATATAGAGAAGGAAGGAAATTATTTTTATGAGTGCACACACATTCCTAGAGCACGTTCACTCTTGTTTGAATTCAATTTTTTTGGGCAGGATTGAAAAGGTGTATGCTGACTTGGTTGGCTCAGATATAGGTTTGGGATGACAAACCTAGTGGTTCGGTCTGCAAATTCATAAAAATCTCAATTTTTATGAATACCCCTCTATATCTTTGTCTTTGATGTTTTTTTCTGTAGCATAAACATTTCAGTTCTTGAGTAAATTATAGACATAGATCGAGTCGGCTATGCATATTTCAAATATATATATTTTTTAAAAATTATTATTGTGTACTATTTTTAATTTATTTTTGTCTTCACATGTATCAAAATCCTAGAATACATACAGCTCTTATTTATGCTATAAATTTTTCTTGGCTTAATCATTTCTCAAATGGGTTATATGCGACACTAGAGGAAATCGATACCTATAATCTAAAAAAAAAAATTATCATGTTAAGACCCTTTTAGCCAACACGAGCAAAAGACATTGTAATTTCAAGCATATGTTGACGTTGATAATTTAAAAAAAAATATAAAATTAATATTAAAAAATTCGAAAAAAATACATGGCACAAGAAAAATGGGTTTTCTAAAAGTATACAAGTTTTTTGAATGAAATTCCATCGTTAAGACACTCAACACCTGCACAAATGAAAACATATACCTTATATTTTGTTGGAAAAATAAGATACCATTGTTAGAAAAAACAAAGTTGACCTAGTTATTCACAATTTATATGAATAAAATTTGTATATTCAGAAAGCTAATTCAATTTCCTATGTTTCACCTTGTTACACCATATTCAAATTCATTGTAAAAGTACCTTGAATAATCCCTCCAAGTTAACAGATTGTTGTTTTTGTAGGTTTGCATTGCCACTAACGCATCATGAGAGACTGTCATTAGCTTGCAGTCACCCTTTAGCACAAACACATGGAATTGGACATAATTATCCATGTGTTGAACAAAAAGGATAATATTTTGCATCGAGTTTTTAAAGGAATAATGGAATGGATGTTTATTCTTTTCCAAACCACAGAACTGGATTTACCAAGCCTGACATTGGTTCTAATTTTAGTAGTCCATATGTTTATTTTGCATTTGTTTAATATGACTTTGAAGGAAACAATACTTAGATAATTATGGGAGAAAATAATTTAGAATATAGCATGGAGTTTGATATCTACAATTCACAACACATTTGGTAGCAATGGTTAATCTTTGTTGGTCTGCTTGCTAGATCAATTGGTTAACATGTATGTTATAATTTTTTTTTAGGGTGCATTTTAGTGTTAGGTATTCTTTGTTTGACATATTTGAAAATAAAAAATTGGTTGAAGAAGATGCTTATTGATGATAGTAATGTGACTTTAGTTAGATGTTGTTGACATATTTGGAAAAAAAAAATTGGTTCAAGAAGATGCTTATGGATGATGGTAATGTGACTTTAGTTAGACTTTGTTGCTTGACACAAATTTGAAGAAAATAATGCTTAGATAATTAAGGGAAACAAGAATTTAGAACACGATATGGATTTTGAGCTCTACAATTCGGAGCACATTTGGTAGAAATGGTCTATTAAACTTTGGTGGTGCTTATTTGTTGGTCTACTTGTTGTTGATGAAATTCTTAACATGTAAGCTAGAGTTTTTTCTTTTTTTGTATGGTGCATTTTAGTGGCAGATATTCTTTGTTTGACATAATTGCATAAGAAAATTTCCTAAAGAAGATGCTTATTGATTATGGGAATGTGATTTTAGTTATACTTTGTTTCTTGCATGTAGATATACTTTGTTCTTCATGATAGCCAAGCATGAATGGGTTTTCAAGGAGTTCCTCCGTTTAGGTTAAAATCCTACTTGTAACATGTTTGACTCTGTAAGTCAATTGGAGTTTGGCAAGGTACCAACAATCTTACTCTATCCTAATTGTTTAAGGATGGACAAGATGTTTTCAAAAATTTGACTAGTTTTAATAGACCAATTTAAATCTCCTTTAATGAGGTCATTCACAAATGCTAGAAAACATCTCTTGAATTTCTAAAAAAAAAAAAATTTGATAAAAAATAAAAATAATCATCTAATTAAAGATGAATTGGAACGGGATGAAGTCCAAAGAAAATATTTAAAAAAAAAATATCAAGGGCGATGTGAATTTATGACCGAGAAGGAAGAGGGGTTAACTCTTTCTATATGTAAATCATTGTCCATCCAAATTTAATTTTGTCTATGTAGAAAGTGTTCCAAATTTAATTTTGTCTATGTAGAAAGTGTTCTTGTTTCAAAGTATAAGAACGTGGTTGAAAATAATGTAATGCTTAAATTAGTGTTGGTGTCATAGGATGACCTCGGAGGAAGAAACTTTTTAATATAAAAAAGTGATATAAGGTTTCAGGAAACGACACATAGGAGAGTCAACGTTTGATTGAACTTCCAAAATTCTAGCAACTTGGAGACGGACATAAGACTAAGGCCATCATCTTTTCAGATCCAAGGCTTCTAACGATATTCATATAAAACAATATCTACATAAAAATGTTGTTTAATGTAAATATATTTGTAATTATAATTATATAAAATAATATTTACATTAAAAAAATATGGTTTAATATTTTAAAAATAATAAAAATTATATTTTTATATTTGTATTAGTTTGAATTTTGAATGTTGTTAAGTTGATAAATTGGAAATTAATATAAATTTAAATTAATTAATTTTATATTTTTAAATATAAAAAATAATAATGTTGATAGAATGAAAGAGGATATATAAAATATTGGCATTGTCTAAATATTGGACATTTAAAAAAATTTCATTAAAATTGGAAGAAATAAGTTTTGGTGAGATTGTCATTTTCTATTGTTTAAATTGCATTTTTGAATGCATAAATGAATTTAACACCCTCAAAAACCCTCAAATCACTCAAATATGGAGTTCCAACAACTTTTGGCTAGATTTCCATCAAAATTGATCCAAAAAATTAAATGTTTATACTACTCCATAAAATATTTTCTCTCCCATTGTTGGGATCATTAATTCCTTGGAATATATTTTTCATGAAACATTTCTCTTACATAATCATTTTAAATAATCAAAACATTTTCATCTTAAAAAAATTTGATCCCATTTAAAAATTGATATACATGAAATTGAT
>ML783711.1:449015-496169 GCA_009831015.1 Picea engelmannii
CTTTTAAAAAAACTATTAATCATAAACATCATTTTTAATGTTTATTGACATTTTTTAGTATAAAATTTTGACACAATTTATATTTAAAATATTAATAATTATTTTAATATGTTTTATATTATTAGATTTATTTATTTAATATCATCACTTTTAAAATTTATAATTTATGTTGAGTTATTTTCCATTTGAAATTGATATAGCCATAATTTTAAAATCCTATTCAAAACATCTTGCATGTTGATTGTAATTATCTCTTTCACTTAATTTAATATATATTTATATTCATAAAATTGCAAAAGAAATTCTATTTCTTTTGATTTTATTAAAAAAAAATCTTGGATGTTAATCATAATTAACTCTTTCACTTAATTTAATATATATTTATATTCATAAAATTGCAAAAGAAATTATGTTGCAATTTTACCAAAAGCATTGAATGAGCCCCTTGGGATAGTATCTCTTGATATTAAAATAGCTCTTATTTAAACTTTACATTTTTTGTTTGAATGGGGTGATATAATGTTTTTGTAAAATTTTGATTTTCTGTTATTTAAATTGTATATGTATAAATGGATTGACAATGTTGAAAAATCTTTCAGACACTCATTATACAAACTTAACCACTCAAATCTCTTGATTCATACAAACTTAACCACTCAAATATGCAGATCCAATAATTTCTTGCGTGATTTGTAGAAGGAACATGCCCTATACCATATGCATGTTCCAACCCTATGCATGTTTAGATTTGTGCATCAAGACAAATCCAAACATGCATAGGGATGCACAAATGTGTTGTAATCTAAACATTCTTGTTTGATTTGTAGAAGGAACATACATAGGGCTACACAAATCAGAATGAATCAATCAATTTTTTGACATGCTTTGGAAGTAGAATCATGAAATGGTTGTTTTCTATGATTTCCAAGGATACAAACATCAAATTGATTCAGTTTCCTAAGAATAGTAGGAAAACCAAAAACACCATTCTTTCTCAATAAACGAAGACTGTCATAATTGATATGGCCAAATATAGCTACCACAAAAACTAGATGACATTATACCTTCACTGTGATGAGAGTGGCATGAAACATTTTGTGTATGAGAAGATGTCCCATTCAACTTCAACAATATTCCATCTTCCATTCCAATCATAAAAAACATGTTGTACACATTATGCAGAAGAAAAAAATCAGGTAATCCATCTGATGGTGCCCATTCCCTTGGGTTTGAGACTCGACTTATCTCCAAAATACACTATGCCATCTACATTTTCATTGAAGTATTTGAAGAAGATTATTCTCTTATTATGTTTATATTCTTTGATAATATCACATGAAACTTTGCAGTCATCTCCTTCATGTGACCCATTTGTTTTGCAACAATTACAATGAATATTGGATCTATCACCTTGGTTGTGTCATCTTCTGTTGCTTTCTCCTCGGAAAAATCATGTGTTTTAATTATCTTTTTGATAAAGATACAATGTCTCGCTAGTTGAAAGGGTTGAATTCCTTCCAAAGGCTTTCTCATGTTTTGCAACTTTCTCCATCATCTTGTCATATGTGATGGATTTCATTTGACCACTTCCTTGCATCGATTCAAAGTAGTGAGAATATGTAGGGTACATAGCCTTAATGAAGGTTGTGAGAGGGAGATATATCTTCATTCCAATGGGCTCCATGTCATGCATTATGGATTTGATTTCTAAAGCTAAATTCATAGGGTTATCATTTTTCAACTCTAGGTTGGAGAGCTTCACCATTAGTTGTATGAATTCCAGTTCAAAGTGTGTGCCATACAATTCATTGAATCTATTCAAGGTGCTATATGAATCATTAATAGAAGTAATATGATGGCCCACCTCCTCACTTGTTGTTGCATATATCACAACATATGCCTTTTTTCCTTAGTCCTCCCATATGGCACATTTTTTGTTAGATGTTGGAATGTTTGGTATGCTACTCTTTCACTTTGATTCTGAGGAAGCATATTCAAATTATGATTATGTTTCTTCTTTTGATTTGTTATGAGGTACTACTGCTTCACAAATTTCTTTCCACGGCTCATTAAAGATCAATGTTCTTTTTATCTTCGTGTACTGTACCATTCCTGTATTTTTTTTTTTCTAGTCAAAACCACATTGACAATGGAGATGAGAGAATTTATTTTCTTCTACCTTCATACACATGTAGAAAGTTAATGATATTGTATAAGAACACTGAAATTATGCTGCACCAAGAAGGGTTATGCTTCAATGCGCCCCATTATGCTTCAATGTATTAAAATCCATAGACTCTCTACAATTGAACTTCACATATTTCAAACCATACCAACAAATTTCTAAAATCTCAAGCTACAACTAACCAATTATTTTCATTCATCTTTATACAATAAAAACACTCGAAAAAATCATATAGAATGTAATCAGAATATAAAATATGCATGTTTAGCAAAATGAATTGCTCTTAATTCCAAATCCGCAAAAATAAAATGCAGAAGTTAGTGGTGAAACCCGTGAGTCGATTGGAGTACCCCGTGCATGGGAGGTTCTTGGACGCATCCCGTACGAATTGTCGACCTACTGGATAGCTTGCTTTCTTGTACAACCGGAGACTGTGTCTTGGAAGCGTGTGACCAGTGGACCCTCCGAAGTGTAGCCCACATTCTGGTCTTCGATTGAGGGGCGATATTATTCTGGTCTCCACCAACTAGGGTTACAATGAATTGAATACCATTGATAATAGGTGTAGGAAGTAGATTACAACAAGGCTACGTATGGTGTAGTGGATGGAGAAGTTAGCGTTTGCGTACTAGCAGAATTAGGGTTTGGATACAAACTAGGTTTAGTATTTTGGGATACGTATGGAGTGTTTTAGTTACTAGCTTGACTCTACATGTGGAGGGAAGAGAGATGGTAGTGATCAATGTGCATGGGACCTGGATAGAGGTGTGTAAAAATGGAGAGAGTGACAAGTTAAGAATTTTCATATGGACAAACTAGTTACCAGAGAATTGGCAGGTAAACATTTTCTATTTGCAAGAGGAAAGGAAACACAAGAGAATCAAATCAAGGAGTTATCCCTGCTATGATACCATTGTTGTGCTAGGCTTTGACATAAAAAACAAATCTATGGATGTGACTTGCATTAACATGATAGGCGAATAAATACAAAGGAAATGATCATTGGTCTTCCACAATGGATGACCCTTCCTATCACCTACGAATCTTCATATTTACACTAAAATGTTACAATAATTCAATCCCAAGAACTACATATCTAACATGTGCCATTGTGATGTCTAGAATACTTGATAGAGGACAACCTTTCCTCAAGCCTATTTTTCTTTTGAAAAAGGTTGTTGGACCTCCATTTATTATAAGAGATATCCACAAAGAGCCTATGCAATTTTGTATCCAACTAAAAAAGTTCTCATCAAATCCAAATCTTTTAAATAACTTTAAAAAGGAAGGAATGTTGGACTCTATCAAATGCATTTGCCATGTCCATATTGATGATCATTCATTTCACCTTACTAATGTATCTTGAATGGATGGATTCTTGAACTAATATTATTTAGCTTATCCATTATCTCCTCTCATTTTTTTTTTTCATAAATCCATCATGTTTTTCTAAAAACATCTTTAGAAGAGTCCCTTCAATTTGTTGGCTATAATTTTTGTCCTTGTAAGCTGAGTTACATAGGGAAATAGGTTAAAAGATTGCAAATGTAGTTGGATTTGACTCTTTTGGAATAAGTGCTAGAAAATAGGAGTTAGTTCCACCTCCTACTTTTTTATTTTTTAAAGTATAGTTTAGCATCCCTTTTAGGTCAAGTTTCACTAGATTCAAAAATACCCTAAAGAAATGAATAGAAAATCCATGAGCTCCTTGGGCTTTATCCATGTCCAAAATAAATACATCTTGATATAATTATTCCTCATTGATTTCTTTCAATAAGGATGAATTTTATTCCCTCGTTACTGTGCCTCATACATGCTATAACACATGCTATAACATCACCTGAATTTGTCTTGGAGTTTCTCCTTCTTCATTGTGTATAGTTCTTCAAAATGTTCCCTTTTGTTGGATATGTGTTATATTCTTTGCACGACTATAACCAATGTCTACATTGCACCAGGAGCATACGGGGGTAAGAGGGGGGGCCAACGCCCCCCCCCCTCAGGGGGTTGCAAGGTGGTGAAAACCCCCTGCATGGGGGTTCGGGGGGTTTGAGGCAACACCCCCGAGAAAAAAAGTCCTCGGTTTTCATGTCCATTTTTAGGCGGTCCTCGATTTTTGTGTCTATTTATGGGCATTTTTTTGGCACATGGGTTTTCGTCGATGGTTTTCTATTTCAAGTTAAGGAATTAGGGTTGTTGACTAATCGAGGTCATTGGATTAGGGTTTTGGATGTCACTCACTCCTATATGTATATTGTATTGTAAACAATGTATGAGGTGAATGAATATAGAATATGATGGTTTTCCGAGTCATGTGTGTATTTTTTATTGTATCTTTTCTGTTCTTTTATTGATAATCTATTTGTAGTAAAATATTGTACAAGGTTAAAATCTATATTTGGTATTAGATAAATTATTGGCTTCAGGGGAATGCTTATGTGGTCAAGGGTTTGTCTCAATAATGTGATAATCCTTGTTAGAGTGGGAGATCTGTGGTATTGATTCTTCAAGTGAAAAGAAATGGCGAGGAGTTCAAAAATAGAGATCAAGAAATTTAATTGGAAAATTTTTGAGCTATGGAAGCTCAAGATGGAAGATCTGTTGGTAGACATAGATCAATGGATCATGGTGGATTGAGGTACCTACAGGAATGTCAACAAATGACTATAAAAACTTGGATGAGAAGGCGAAGAGAACAATCCAATTGTGTCTCTTAGATTCAATATTATTGAATATGTCAGGGGAAGCTACAACCAAGGAGTTATGGAATAAGTTGGGGAACTTGTATCAGTCTAAGTTCCTAGTAAATAAACTATTCATGTCGAAGAAGCAGCATAACCTGAGGATGAGAGATTGAGACTCTGTGACAGAGCATATGAACTCTTTCAATATTGTGGTAAGTCAATTATTATCTGTTGAGATTAAAATTTCAGATGAAGATAAGTGTATTAGTTTATTTTTCTCTTTACGAGACTCCTGGGATAGTCTAGTTGTGGCCATACGTAGTAATACAACTACCTTGAGTTTTGATGATGTGGTCTCATCCTTGTTGTGAGAGGAGATGAGATAGAAGAACATGGAATGATAGAGCACAGATGCATTATTTTCACGAGGACGCTCCTAGGATATGAATATATCTAAGTCTAAGGGTAGATCTAAATCTCCTAGAAAGTTTATAAAGGCATGCTAGAGATGTGGAAAAGAAGGGAATTTCAAGAAGAAATGTAGATCCAAAAGCATTGAGAAAGTGAAGGGATCTGAAGGTGCTCCCTCTCGAGAAGAAAATATCTCCAAGGAAGAAGAAGGAAGAAGGAGGGGATATGTACTTGGCTTCTTCAAGAACACATGCAGATCATGAGACATGGTTGGTTGACTCTGGTGCATCATTTCATGTGACTCCCCACAGGGAGTGGTTCTGTGAATATGAAAGGTATGATGGAGGTAATGTTTTCCCAGGTGATGACTCAACAACCATAATCATAGGATGAGGAAAAGTAAAGTTAAGGCTCATATATGGAAGGATTAGAACACTTCCTAGTATTCCGCACATCCTAGGATTGGCCAAAAAATTTATTTTTGTAAGCAAAATGGACGATGTAGGGGTAAAAGAAATATTTGAAAAAGAAACCTGCAAGATGGTTCAAGGATCAATGGTGTTGCTGAAGGGAGTTCGAATTGGAAATATATATAAGCTACAAGGAAACATTATTAGTGATGAGTGTAATAGTTCCATTGTTCTTGATATTGGAGGAGAAGAAGAAAAAAATCCTACAATCTTTGGAAAAAAAGGGTATGTTGTGGCATCAAAGACTAGGGCATATTGGAGAGAAGGGTTTTCGACTACAAGTGGTAAAGTTATGGTTGAAGGTATTTATAACTTACCTCTAGATTTTAATTTATGTGAACATTGTGTATATGGGAAGAAGAATTAGGTAAGATTACCCTTTGGTGCAATGAGGGTAGAAGGAATTTTATAGCTACTACACAGTGATGTGTTTGGACCCGTGTCAGTTCCATCAATGGGAAAATATATGTACTATGTCTCATTTATAGATGAATTCTCGAGAAATACTTGGATATATTTCCTCGGGAAGAAATCTGAAGTCTTTGACATGTTTAAAGAGTTTAAGGCTCTTGTTGATAATTAAACAAAGAAAAGAATTAAGGTGCCAAGGATAAATAATGGTGGAGAATTATGCATGAATGAATTTGAAGAATTCTGTAAGAAGTGTGGTATAGCAAGGAAAAAATACTACTCCATATACACCTTAATCAAATGGAGTTGTAGAAAGGATGAACATGACGTAAATGGAAAGAGAAAGGTCGATGCTTAGTGGTGTCCGGTTAGGGTAATAATTATGGGAAGAGGTAGTGGGCACTACATGTTACTTGGTCAACAGATAACCCTAATAAACATTGTATGACAATACGCCATAAGAGGTATGGACTAGTAAGAAACCTTCTGATCTGGGAGGATCTAGAGAACATCTCATAGGTTTAAGAAGTGTCCTAGGAGGATCAGAATGGCCTCGACAAATGAAAGAAGGAAAAAAATTCAAAGTCCTCAAAGCTCAAAAAAATTGGCATCATTGCAAAGAACACGTCGCAAGCTTTCGAACGACGTAAACGGTTTGTCAAATAGAGTTATGGATTGAAATATATTCGCAGTCAAAGTTTTGGTCAACCTAGCCCAGTCAACACGGATGAGTCAACATCCATATTGATAACATCAACAACCATACTAATGACGTCAGAATACGTATAGAATACGTGGAACAGTCAAAGAGTGACACGTGTCCTGATGATGTCAACATGTTGATGTTGCAGCACCAAAGGCTACTACGTGTCACTCATTTTTGGTATTTTCAGGTCAACATATAGACCAATGAGAAAGTGGCATGTGGCATTTTGTACAACCATGTGACATCCGTATAGCCACATGGAACGTGATGTGGAATCCGTATCGGATGTGGGAGGTGACATGGAATCCATACAGGATGTGGCAGGCATAGTGCCAGTGACATCAGTATGTTGATGTGGCCCAATTACAGTGTGCCATGTGGCATGCTGATTTGGTACTTTGGACCGCTAAATGGGCCAGTAAAAACATGACATGTGGCACCCCCAAGTAACACCCACATGGAACCACCCAGGAGAAACCAGGTGGTCCTCTCACAAAATGGCACATGGCAACATGATCGAGGTGGATATTGGTGGCCACCCACCTTTTCCAACTTGCTTAAAACAATTTTCTGGAAAATTTGGTAATTTACTATTTTTAGTAGTTTTTAACTTTCGGGGCCATTTTGGGGGCCTAAATGAAGGATTTTCAGGATAGAGCTTCTCAATGATATTGAAAGGTTCTAATTTAGCTCCAAAAATTAATCTCCTTGATGATACCTTTCCAACGAGCTATCGTGAGCCCCAAACAAAGATCGTATGCCAAAGTTACGCCCCCAAGAAGTTGATACACCAAACTACACAAAACGGGGTCCACAAAACTGTTGGCTTTTCATCTTCCGAGGTTAGGGTTTTGGATTTTATTTATGATAAAAAGGCCTTTGGAGCCTCATTGTAAAATAATCTTCTCATGGATGCAAGTAACCGTCACATCTCTTCTCATAAATAAGCTGCCACCATTCTAACGAGTCTTTCACTCTATATTTTTACAGTCTTTGTATATTTTCACTCATTAATAGAAAATTGTGTATTACTGTATATCTTTGTTTATGGTTGCATATATGATACATTTATGTTATATAATTGGATATCTGATATATCTATGTACATTTCTTTATTATATCTTCACTCTTATTTCGTGTCGAAAATAGTCCAGATCACACCATTCACTAGATGACACATGGCAGAGACATGTAGGAAGTGAATCTACCATTTTTAGCCAATGCATGGCCTCTATGTGGTCCAGTCATGGGATTCCATGTGGTAGTGGAAACATTCCTAATGAGGGCCAGTAACCGAAATTTTAAAATTAAATTGGGGTTGGTCGGCGGCTAACCCCTCTCCGCCAAACCTAGTAGAGAATCTACCAAGGTTAGGGCATATTCCTTTATTTCCAGTCCAACCACGAAATATGGTGAACCCCCAAAGTTGGTATACAGTTATAGAAAATGAACCAAAAGGTGGAGGCTCACGGGCTTGACCCTGGGACCTCCCCAACCAAAAATTTTAAATTAGCATCTATCAATCGTTTGTGCTAACGCCCATGTTGATAACTCTGCCCAAACAATTTGATAAAATCTGAGTTTTTCCAATCGACCGGGGGACAAGAGAATGCACCAATCCACCCAGGTTGTAGCAGGCATGGTTTTGAATGTAGATTTAAATGCAGTAGTTGCATAGACCTAGACGCGGATTGAGGCAGAGGTGCAGAGGAGGCCTGAAGGTGACAATGTCCAATGGAGATGAGTTGACAGTAAATTTTGGGTAATTCGACGACGTGAATCCAAAGGCAAGGTATGTTTCGACATCAAAGACTCCAATCAACAGGTTAAATTTTGGACCAACCAATGTAAGCATGCTTTTTATTATGTTTTTTTCTCATTGAATGTTGTAGCATAGTATGCTTGATATAGGTGTGAAGGAGCATGGAGAGGTTGCAACAAGGAAGCAAGACCAACATATTCCTTCTATTTAATCCTTTCTTCTGTTCTTACACATAAACAAATCAGCTACATGTGAAAGAGAATTTGTGGCACTTGGATGATAAGTGGCCAACGAAGCAGTTAAGAATCTCTTAGTTTCAGGATCTGTGTATGGGATGCATATATGGTTGGATCTGAGGAGCATACCTAAGGAATTATATGACTCCATTATGAAGGGGGTCATTTCTTATTCTTCCTCTTTTTCTGTATTGAGTATGTGGGAATGATGTCCATGTCAACATCATGGATGCCTCATGAGCATGAGAACTTGTGAAGCTTGTAAAAATTCTTGATCATATTATGATCTCCTGTTGTCGTCACCGAAAAGGAAATTTGGACTTACAACTTTTAAAGGAGATACGTCATTACAACGAGGAGAATAAATCAGTCAAGATTTGGAGCAAGACCCAGAGACATAGCCCACATCAGGTGAACTTGGTTATCAAGGCAAGTGTCATATCTCTTATGTGTTTTGTTCGTATGTTACTTTTCATGAATTTACGCACATAGATCAGTAAATGAAAGTGTGACATATAACACATAAGGAAGCTAAAAGAGGCTTTAGTTCAATTTGGATTCAAGTCTATAAAGACTTCAACTATACCTTTAATTGCAATCCACTCTAGTAAAATGATCTATAACTGACCCTTTGTAGGAGTGACAGGATCAAAACCATTATTGGAAAATAATCACCCTCAGGATCAGATGAAGTGGTATCAGAGAAGGCTTGATACTGGTTGCATGTGTTGAAGCTAAGGATGGTGAGATTGTTAAAATAGTTGTGGTTCGATGAGTTTCAAGGGCTCAACCAAATCCTTCAATGAAAGAATGTTGGATTGAAGACATTGTTGCATGTAGCAGAGGAGGAGAACCAAAGTTTGCAAGAGCAACTACAATCCATGAAGGTGCAGATAGGGGAAGGTTCTACAAATGAGACGGTGATAAGACCATTTTGTGACCATATAAAATTGACTAGTTATGGGTTCGAGCATCGCAGTGCAAATGCATGCACACTTTGTCAAGCAACTAAGGATGACATCCATGCATCCAAAAACCAAGGAGGATTTCTAGAAGCATCATCCACTGATCCTTCTCACCAGGAACAACTGGACACATCTCAAGAAGCAAAACAAGAGTCCCATCTCAGGATGGAGGTAAATAAACCATGTTTAGATCCTTTCTTGATTAATGTTGATGAATCTTTTAAATTCCTTGAACAACATACTTCATGCATCGACTTAAACATGATGAGAATCATGAGATAGGAGGAGGATTCCTTGGAGCCAATGGGCAAGGTATTGTGGATCCCATCGAGGCAGTGGTTTGGCCTCGATATGCTAGGATAGGTTATGTCTCAAAGGATGTTAGAGAAAGATTCAAAACCATTAGGGAAGAAGACCCCAGGACAATCATTGAGACTTGTTGACAGGTGAAATTGACCGTCCGCCAACTGGAAGAGTGGATCCGGTCCGGGGTTGTCTAAATAACCCAAGTTGTTTGGGATAACCCATCTTGATGGGTTTAGCGGCTCCATTAGCCGATCTAAGTCCTAAGAAAACAAAAGAAATCTACTCTAAATTAATTAATGTAACTAAAAATAACTATTAAAACAAACTAATAAACAAATCTAACTATTATATATACAATCTACTATCTAAAACTATACAACTATAAATCTATAAAATCAAATGTTCTATTACTAACAGAGTCAGATCAATTTACAAATGTACAACATCTACAAATTACAGATTTGAATGAAAACCTGAAAAACTCATTGGTAATTTGTCCTAAGACATCGAGACTATTGTTTTTTGATTTTATAATTTTATGAATAAGAAATAACATAAAACTAACTAAACTAAGCATCTAAAATAATAAATCTAACTACTAATCTAAACTATGCATATATCTAACTAAACTACTTATACTATACTAACAAATTAACTATTAAATACTAAATAACAAACTGACCTGAAGTAACGCTCCAGGTTTGTCCTGTGTATGCAATGATTGTCTTAGCTGATCAGAGGGAGGAAACCCACACCGGATTATCCATGAGCTTCTCGTAAATTAGAAGCAGTTGTTCTCTTCAAACATAATTACAGGACAAACAAGACATAAAAATTTACAGCAACCTTATGATTTATAAATCTTCACAGTTAGATAAATCTGTATGCAAAAATCTATACAAAATGGTTCAATTAACAAAGAAGAGAAATATGTCATTCATTAACTGAAACAAAGTAATTGTTGTACTTTTAAAAATAGGAGAGATCAGATACAGACACCATATAAATCCAATCACATCAGCATACAAAGAATTATGATAGCTAAAGTAGTCGATAATTAATTGCCAACTGATATGCAAAAACTTGAAACAAAAGTTTGATATATTGAAAGCGAAAGTTGTTACAAGACATCAACTTTCATCTCAGTCTGAATCATAAATCCATAGTCTGGTTCTCCCACAGTGAGGATGATGATGTTTATTACAAAAAATAACAAGTATTTAAAGACCTCCCACAGGGTAAAACATCCCTGTGGAAGTTATCAAAACTGTTTACACAAATCTGGGAAAATATCCCAAGTCTGACTAAACTAACAACCTAAAATAAAAACTATATCATATAACTATCTCCTAGACTACCACAGCATGCCCAATTGATTATTGCAATTCGAAAGTACCTGAAAGAGGACAAAAATGGACAAGTTACGAGGATGTTTTGTTGATAAAATTGATAAAAATCTAATTCTAAAGACTAGCTACAGAATCTTGCGATTTTGTAGCTAGTCTAAATCAAACACAGAATCGTATTAAAAATCAATTCGAATCTTAAAAAAAATATTCAAACTATTTAAAAATATTTGATTGCTAAAAGAATCATTCAAATCGACACTTGTATGCAACTTGAACAAACTAAATTGTATTCAACCAAATGATAACAGAGATGGATACACTCTGTTTAATTCGTTATCACCAATTCGGGTTAACAGAATCGTATTGGATAACTCAACAACAATGAAATCGTTTCATGGACCAATTGAAATCAAAACCAACCATTTATGTTGCTCCAGCCATTAACAAAATCACTTCGAGTCTAAACGAAATCAATAGGATCATTTTCTCAAATTGACAACACTATATTAAACATAAACAAATGATCCATGCTATTAGCGAATCAAATCAAAACTGGTATGTAAATTATCATAAACGAAATCATAATGGAATTAATTGGATGATAACAGGATTTGTGGGACTCATCCATCATTTTTTATTGCCAATTGGGGGCAGACAGAATCGATTGATATTCAATGAAATCATTACTTGAATCTATTTCAAAAACGAACTATTAGCCGAGTTTTCTCATACGAATTCAACAGAGACAAAATCGTTTTCAAAAATCAAAACCAATGGCGCAGTATCAAATCTACTTTCGATATCAATCTAACTCAAAACAGGAAATCATGCTAACTCAAGACATGCATCAATCAAACCAAAATGAATCGAAACAGTTTGTGTTTGTCACAACCGTTATGAATCAACACAAGTCCACGATTATAGAAAGTAGATCTTTAGCATGGGTCAAAGATAATTAAAATCCAATCGAGAATACTAATTCAATACAGAACAGAGTCGTTTTGAGTTTATTAGGAGCAGAAGAAACTAATTCAAATCATACCAAATAAACTATCAAACAGAACTGATTCACAAACAAACCAAACCGAATCAAAATCAATGAATTGCTTGTACTAAACTAGGCACAACAAATCGCATAACCAAATCATATGTACATTTAATTTTAGTAAAATGAACCTACTGTACGGGATCCATAACATAACCGTTTTTGATAATCAAACTATGACAGAGTCATTTTGAATAATGGACAGAGCTAATCGAAAACCAAAACTCGATTCATTATATTAATTCAAGCAATTCATAAAATGAAATTGATATTGAAATTCATACCTGGATAATCAGCAGACAACTTGGTCATGATAGTTTGGAATTGACGAAGGCTGTCGCTGATTCAACATTCCTAAAAATGATCGAACCAGTGGTTTTCTGCTTCTTGTCATTAGCTTGAAGCTTGTCCCTATCTCGTGACAACACCGTGACTTGGTTTTCCAATGATTTGATCTTCAATTGTAGTAAGGGAACATCGATATAGTAGCACTCAAGCCACACATTACATTGGTTACATGATCTCTATTCGGGCTTCGAAATGACAGTCGAGGGTTTGTTCAGATCATCGAGGGTTTCATTAGGTAGCTTTATCACTGGGTAGCTAGGATTGTTCTTTAGGCAAGGGGGTAAATTAGAAACAGAGTCGTACGGTGGCTCGGAGCATAGACCATGGGAATAAGGGTACTCACTATCTAGGAAGCGCTCGATATCAGAGTTTGAGTATTCACTGAGGACTATGGGATTTTGATCAACGCTAGGTTTAGGTTTATTCCGGGCAAGTCTCGATATCAATCGAGCATTCTTTTTACCTTTGTCGTCGACAGTAGGATTACCCTTGACTTTGTTTCTCACAGGATTTTTTACAGCCTCAACCTTGTCTGTTATAATGTCGGGTAGGTCAATATCAGGGAAGACCGAGGGTTTGGGAGAGGGTAGAAGGGCATGAAAAGGCATGGGTGGCCCGAACTTAGTCTCACTCACCATAGACTTGTCGATTTGGACAGACTCTGAATCAACAAAGCCATTTCTAGACAGAAAATCTTGCCAATTATCATCGTGGAGGTTTAAATGATGAACGACAATAAGTCTAATCAAGCCATGGTGAAACAAGCTGTTGTCAGCCTTCTCGCGTTTGAAACTCTTAGCCATTTTGTAAAGACTACGCTGGAAGTAAAATGGCATGTTCAATGGATAACCCATGAAATTCATTAACATTCAAAGGTGATAAAGAAAAACGAATCCATACCGACCCTCACAGGTCACAAATTGTTTAACCATGATCAAAATATCATGCCACCCGGGTTTAAGCATGGAAATAGGCATACTTTTGTCACAGGATGTAACCTTTCGTGATACGAACAACAAAGGCCATGGCACCTCGTCGACTTTAGAGTTTTTAAACCATCACTGGCTCGTGGATGACAATCCTATGGTAGAGCTTAGGAACTCTTCATTCAGCTCAATATGAATGTCACCTACTTTAGCCCTACACCCAGCAAAGGTAAGGATGAATTGTTGCACAACCAACAGATTGAAACCCTCAAACCTCTGTATAAACGTGAGCCAACCATTATCTTGTAAATCCTTATGGGAGTTATCAAAGAGTAACAGAGATTGAATACCATTCGGTTCAATTCGCACCACCGGTTCCATAGACAGGAACACACGGTGAGCAATGTGAATGAGCCAGGGTTTGACTCACAGCATACGCAGGAGCAGAATGCTCACAGGCTTACCCGAAACTAGCAAGGGTGAAACAGGGATAGGGGTAAACATTAATGACATATTGTGCGAAGGTGGTGGAGCTAGTTCATACATGCACGACAATCATATCTACAGTACAACCACCGGTGCAAATATCTATTCAACCCACTATTGTATAGGTTAACAATTATGCCATTCGCTCGACCAATGAAATCAATGGTAAGTGGATTAAACATTCGCGCGAGCAATAGTTATAGTTTCAAAACCAAACAAATGAATCGAAACCAATACCAAAGGTTTGACTATGTGACATGTGTTGTATAGAATGATTCATAGCAAGGGTTTAACCATAACACCAATGCTTTCTTTTTATGTAACCAATGTGCCAAGTGAATTCATCAAATAATATGTAAATCCAATCACCAATGCATCACAAACTCAATCACGCATGAAACGAAATTACATAATCAATCAAAGAATTCCAAATGAGTACAAATCAAAAGGTCTTGCCAACTATATAATGATAAGTAAAATGTAATTGCAATAGGCATATCGACAAGCATGATAATGACAATTCAGTGACAATTTTAATGCGACTTCGAAAACCAAGTTTTCACGCTTGCAGTCGTGAAAACAAGAACGAAGGTAAGTGTGCAAATAGCACAAAAAATAAAAGTGTCATTTTATTTGAGAATTGAGATGAAAATTAAGGTTTGCAAAACACTGGTGTAGGCAGCTTATAATATAGTAGAAAAATGTGAATTGGCTGCCAACAATGGTGACACACTGGTAGAAGCAGTTATCTCTGCCAAAAGAACAAATTTAGATTAGGATAACGAGAAAAGTTCTAACTCAAAAATAACAACCAGAAAATCGTGTAAACATCATCATTAACCAAATATTCCAGCAGTGTTTAAAGGATGAAAGATGATAACAATCTCAAGACAAGCGAGTTGCGATATTAAAGATAAAATCTCCAATACTGTTGACAGAGCCACTGCTGCCACCAGGCGTCCATAGCCTCGACAGGGTTTCCATTTAACCCACTATGACATCTGTATCCTGCCAAGAAGTTCTAGATCAGAATAAAGGACATTTTATGGTTAAGAGGTTTCTTATTTGAAAATTTTCATATACCCGACATTGCTTCGCTGCCAGCGGGCCTGTTCAGTACCCCGACGAAGTTATATTGGCGCCATGCATGCATTTACCCGCTGCCAGTAGACCTGTTCAGCATCTTGGCGGGTTTACAAGCACTTCCCACAGCTCTATTAATGATTTGTTTTGTTTTGTTTTTCAAATATATATAGTTGAGCGGGGTGATGCTAAAAATTATGATATCTTAACATATTTTTTTAGAACTGTCCTTTATTAAAATCTAGAGATGTTTCATTTACAGAACCAACTTCCTAAGGCAGGGAGTCATCTTCTGAGTGATTCCCTTAAGGAAAAGGGACAGCGTAAAAAGATAATAGATGATCCCAACAAGCTTATGGTAGAGATTGAAATAAATTAACTTCTTTCAAACGACAAACTTTCACCAATCACAGATGTAAATTTCAGAAGTATACAATTGATGTTTATACAATTTTCTTAGCAGTTATTTCAGCGAAGGAATTTTCTGTTTTCTTTGTCTGAATAGCTCAGTATACAGGTATGTGTATTTCCAAAAACACAAGCTGAAAAACTCAAAGGAGAAATCAATAACAAAAAAAACAAAAGAAGAAAACGCAAACAAAAAGAAAAATATGTACATAATGTACAAGGGTTGTCATCAAGCAAAGTATCTTTTCAGGGCCTGGCCATTTACCGGATATGTGTCAGGCTATCCCTCAAGCTTCTACAATTGGAAAGAACTGGGACCTAACTTCTCAGCAATTAAAAACGGTCCAAGCCATAAGTTTTGAAATTTCGTGTGCTCTCCCTTTCCCTCATGCGGTTTTTCCCATTTCAAGACGAGGTCACCTACTTCGAAATTCCTATCAGAAGCAGAGTTAGAATTGAACCAGATTTTAACCAATAGTTGATGTTGATCTAACTTACGTTTAGCTTGGGCTCTCACCTCCTCTAGCTTCATCAAAGCGTTAATTCGGTTTTCTAAAGGGGGACAATCTTCTTCTTGGATTTTCTGCGACAACTGTAGTGAAGGAAGAAGAATGTGAGGTGGCAGAATTGCTTCTCTGCCATATACGTGAAAAAAGGGGGAGTTACCTACAACAGCTTTTGGTATTACCCTATCAGCCCACAGTGCGTTCAACATTGCATTGTGCCAATTTTTGTGATTTTCAGCCACCGTTCTCTTGATGATTTTTATCAAGTTTTTGTTTGTTGATTCTACCAATCCATTGCCCTGGGGGTAATAGCTAGTAGAATATTTTAGTTTGATTGCTTTTTCTAAAGAGAACTCGCTTATCTCAAGAGAGGAAAGGTAAGAAGAATTATCGAGTACTAAACAATCAGGGATACCAAAACGAGTTATAATATTTGAATTTAGAAAGGAAATTACCTGACTGGTGTTGACAGTTCTTAACGCAGCAGCTTCAGACCACTGGGTAAAGTAATATGTGGTTGTTATGATGAACTTATGTTGTTGTGAGGATGGGGGGTTGATCAGACCTATGATGTCAAGGCCCCACTGCTGAAAAGGAAAGTCTACTGAAATGGGCTACAAAGGAAAGGCTGGTTTTTGTAACCACCCTGATGCTTTTTGACAAATGATACACTTACGACACAAGGCATGGGCGTCTCTAAAAAGTGTGGGATAGTAATAACCATCTCTTAAAAACTTATGAGCAGTGGTGTCACCACCAAAATGACTGCCAGCTTCTCTTGCATGCAACTCTAGCTAGACTTTTTCTGCTTCGTCTTTCTCAAGACAACGCATTAGTACGCAGTCAAAACTTTGACGAAACATGATACCATTAACCAGATGAAAGGAGGCAGACTTTAATCTCAACGCTCTTCTTTTAGTGGGATCTAGGTGACGGGGGGCTGACCCATGTTCAAGACAGAATCATATATCGTCATACCACGGACTGATAGTGTTTTGTGCGCAACAGATTGCATTTTGATCGTGTCGTCCTAGGTTTGACGTATCGCTTTCTTCTTGTTGTCCTGCTGCTGAATCAATGAATAACTTGCATAACCCTTGGCCTCTCACTATTTGAGCTGGGGTAATTTCTAAGTCGTACTCCTGCAAGGAGGTGACCCAGTTAGCCCTCTTTTCACCTAGTTCCTTCTGCAATAACAGGTTCCTGACGGCTGGGTTAGGGACAATAAATTTCGTCCTTGATTTCAAGAGATAAGACTGGAAATGATTGACTTCTTTGAAAATAGCATAGGCTTTCTGATCTACCGCTGGGTAATTAATTTCAGTGCCTTTGAAAGTAGATCTCATAAAGGCGATGGGTACTTCATTGTTTTCGACGTTCTTTTGAGTGAGGACGGCGACATAGGAACGGTCAGAAGCAAAAGTGTAGAGTGTAAAGTCTTGAGAAAAGTCGGGGCTCATGAGAGACGGAGCATCTATTATGGCCTTCTTTATTGCATTAAAATCTTAATTCTCTAGGGGTCCCTAGTGATAATGGGTGTCTTTCTTAATTAAATTCTGTAAAGGCCCGACCATTTAGGAGAAACTGGGGATGAATCTCCTCACGAAGTTAATCTGGCCTAAGAAAGACTGCATAGATTTTTTGGATATAGGAGGGGGAAGTTTCGCAATGACTTGAGTCCTTTCAGGGTTGATAATCATCCCTTCGCTTGACACAATAAATCCCAAGAGTTTACCCTGTTCTACTGCAAAAATGGATTTTTTAGGATTCAAAGAGATGCCGTATTTACAACATCGTTGTAGAACGGCTCGTAAATGAGCTAGATGATCGGTTTTGTTTTAGAGAGTACAATAACATCATCTAAGTAAAATATGACGGACTTATTGATTAGGCCTCGGAAAGCAATGTCCATTTCTCTCTCGAAAGTGGCACCAACATTAATCAATCCAAAGGGCATTTTTCGATAAGCATAGGTGACCCACGGGGTACGGAAGGTAGTTTTAAGTTGGTCTAGTGGAGACATCAAGACTTGGTTGTACCCTGAGAAACCATCCAGTAAAGATTGTCTCTCAGAACCGGATACCTGTTGAAGGATCTGTTCCATGGGTGGAACAGGATAGTTGTCTTTATCAGACGCTCTATTAAGGTTTCAAAAATTGACGCAGAGTCAGATTTCCCCACTTTTCTTCTGGAAAGGGACAAGTTTAGAAACCCATTGAGTGTGCCTAACAGGGAAAATAATCTTATCATTTAGGAGCTTATTCAATTCTTTTTGAACGGTTGGTTCGAGCTTAGGGTGCATTTTTCTCAATTTTTGTTGCAAGGGTAAGGTTTGGGGTTTCATAGGAATGACATGTTGTATGATGTTAGGGTCGAAAGTTTTAAGGTCACCATACATCCATGCAAAGACATCTTTAAACTCTCTGAACAATTTAATAAATGCAGATTTTTCTTATTCAGAACATCCTACCCCTAGATTAATGCACTGCGGATTGTCCTTAGCTCCTAAGTTTACTTTTTCGTATGATAATGAGGAGCTATTGGTTTTACAATTGACCGAATTTTAAAATTTATCTTGAAGATCATAAAACTTCTCTTATCTAACTACAAATTTAGGGATCGATTTTACCATGTCCGATGAATATTTAGGAGTTCTCAGATCTGGTATTACTGTGAAATCGCGGAAATTTTCATCGTGAGTGCATTCGTCTATCACCGCGTCTTGAAATTTTTCTTCCATATGCAGGAAGTTAATAATCTGTTGATTGTCGTCGAAGACTCTCCAATTCTTGATGTTGTCGGGAACGGATGGCCTGAATAGCAGCTCGACGGAGAATGCATCCGGGGACAAGCCTTCTGCAGGAAAGAGTTTAGAAGCTACGTTAGCTAATAGATCTGCTTCAGATTTATTCAATCTAGGAATATAATTTATGTTGAAAGCAACAAACTTATTCATTAAATTCCATACCTCGGATTGGTAGCTTTTAGGATGCGGAGACAGACAGTGGATAGAATCTCTTACCTGTCTAACCACTATTTCAGAATCGCCAAAGACAGCCAAGTTTTGAATGTTCACATCCAAAGATTTTCTAAGACCTTGTAGTAAAGCCTCATATTCTGCAGTGTTATTAGTACATTCAAATTCTAGCCTACATGCGATCAATGTTTTGTTACCTGCCGGATCGATAATAACACAGCCTGCTCCAGCTCCTTCTTTGGACTTTGACTCGTCAAAATAAAGAGACCAAATTTGATTTCCATCGGTTACATGAGACTGTTACGTAGAAGTTATTGGCTGCACATATGCTACAATCTCGGACTGTTGTTCTAGATTGGTGATAACCGAAGCCTCGGCCATGAAATCGCCGAAAAAGGTATCCATCCCTTGTACTTTGGGTGAATCTGCAGAAGGTGTAAATGGTTCATTGGGATCGTTCAAATATGTGACTGTGAACTTAAGGTAGCGTTCATGATTTACCTTGATCTTGTTGGGCTTGCCATTCTCTGGAAGCCATAGATGAGACCAATATGTCGCGAAATAACTGTGTAGCTGCTCTGACTAGTCCCTGCTTAAAAATAAACCATACACTTCTGGAATATCTACAACAATTATATCAATGACTTGATGAACCTTGGGGTTAGACGATAATCTTATAAGAACATTCTTTAGTTCGCCTATAACTTTAACATTGGTCCAATCAAGTTGTATGGTTTTTAAGGTGGAGGGTTCAACTTCAGCGTTAGTCTTTTGGCATACAGACCATGGCATCACATTGGATGATGCTCCTGAGTCTACCATACAATTGTGCACGTTTCTATTAAAGATTTTGAATGTTAACAAAAATGGAGGTACATTTTTGCGAGTGCTAAGGGTGGTAGTTTGTGGCTTTTTACTCGTAGTTTCTAAAGCTACTTTATCTACACTATTTACATTATTTACATTATTGACATTACTTACGGGAAGGATTCCTTTATCTTGAGGATCAGGATTTTTTTTAGTGGAAGTCTTCTAAGGAACTTTGTTCTGCACAACCTTGTTACCGTTAGAATCACCATTTTTGTTGTTCTCTGAGATATTCTGTAACATTTTTTGTAGCAGAAATGGAAATTTCAATAACTCATAAACAAAAATGTTAGATCTCAACTTTTTAAGATCTTCAACTACATCATAATCTAAGTTGGGGTTCACATGACTCTGTTTAGTCTCAGTTGGCCTAGATTTCTTTGGAGGTAAAGTTGTAGTGTTTTCGGAAGAAGGTTTGTTTACTATCTTACTCCTAGTATTATAGGGATGTACTGTCTCGAAGTTACCTTGAAAGATGTTATCCGAGAAGTGTCCAAAAATGTTTGGAGAAGACTCTTCTTCTTGAACTGCCTCTTGTTCAACTACCTCCTCAGGAATCTCAGGAGGCATCAAGTTATCTTGGGCTTCTAGAATTGTTTGAAGGGTGTATTGCAGACTTTCTAGATTAAGGCCTTCGGTGGTTCGATTAGGTCGATTGGTGGGAAAAGGTTTCCTGAACGGGGGATTGTAAGGTCCTTTTCTCAAGGAAGCTTCTTCGGTCGTCTTCTTCAAGTCTATAACTTGATTTGAAATCTTTTGAACAACTTTAGTTAAGTTTTCTAAATCTGAGCTTTCAGGTTGTGCTTTACTTTGAGTCGGTCTGGGGAGGATTTCGATTTTCTTTTTGGAAGAAGAAATAGTCTCTGTTTCGTTGCTAGTAGAGTCTTTAAGACTAAGTATGTCTTTTTCAATCTGGCTAGCCTCCTCAAAGGCTTCTAACAACGTGGATTTCTTAGATCATTTAACCCAAATAACTATACTTTGATGCAAACCTTTAGTGTAGTATGCTATTATGAGATTCTCGGTGGGCATGGAATCCGCAGGGATTCAGTTTTTAAGTGTTAAGAATATTTGATTGAGGTCTTTAACTTTCTCTTTAGGGTTCATTCTTAAATTAGAAAGATCCATGACTAGGACTTCCGGAGGCTTACTGTCTCCGAACTTTTCCAGAAAGCATGAGTCAAACTTTTCCCAAGACACGATGGTATGGGGTTGTTGGGAAAAGTACCATGTAGATGCATTGCCCTCGAAAGTATAGGGGAACAACCTACAGACTACGTATTCATGCTCGACATTGCGGAGTCTTATGGCTAACATAAAAATTTTAATGTGATCTTCAGCGATCTGTTTTGAGTCAGGGTCAAACATGGGGATCCATTTCTACGGATGTTTAGGAAAGGGATGCTGAGCTCCAGCTACAGCGATGTCATCCTGATCAAGCCAAGGTCTAGCAGGATTATTCAGGTTGGCCATTGGTGTAGTGGGTGTGGAAGTTTGAGAAGGGGAACTTCCTTCGTTAGAGGAATCTCCTCCAGAAGAGGAAGGAGATGATGGAGGTAGTGAAGGAGGTATTCTAGATCCTCCTGCAGCAGAGGTGAGGATTGGATTTGTAGGGTTAACAGTGAGGTTAGTGCCTCCGAGTTGTTCCCTGATATCAGAGAAATCTAGAGGTTGGTCCAACAGACGGTTTGGTTGCCTCAAACGGGCTAAGGCACTATGAGTTCTTATGAGAGATTGACAGACAATCTCTCGTAGGTCACCACCTGTAGGATTTGGGGTTACTGGTTCAACTGTGACACGTGGATCATCGGTTGATGTGGTTTCTGTTTGAGGGGGAATGTTATCGTTCGAATGAATTCTTGTAATTATAGGTGAGTGATCAGGTGGTGGAGGGGTCTTACGACTGCCTCATGAAATTAATTAGTTTCAGGCCCTCCTTCTAGCGCCATTTGTTGACGGACGAAATTGATCGTCCATCAACTGGAAGAGTGGATCTGGTCTGGGGTTGTCTAAATAACCCAAGTCGTTTGGGATAACCCACCCTGACAGGTTTAGCGGCTCCCTTAGCTGATCTAAGACCTAAGAAAACAAAAGAAAACTACTCTAAATTAATTAATCTAACAAAAAATAACTATTAAAAAAAACTAATAAACAAATCTGACTATTATATATACAATCTACTATCTAAAACTATACAACTATAATTCTTTAAAATCAAATGTTCTATTACTAACAGAGTGAGATCAATTTACAAATGTACAACATCTACAAATTACAGATTTGAATGAAAACCTGAAAAACTCATTGGTAATCTGTCCTAAGAAAGCGAGACTATTGTTTTTTGATTTTATAATTTTATGAAAAAGAAATAACATAAAACTAACTAAACTAAGAAACTAAAATAATAACTCTAACTACTAATCTAAACTATGCATATATCTAACTAAAATACTTATACTATACTAACAAATTAACTATTAAATACTAAATAACAAATTGACCTGAAGTAACGCTCCAGGTTTGTCCTGTGTATGCAATGATTGTCTTAGCTGATCGGAGGGAGGAAACCCGCACTGGATTATCCACGAGCTTTTCGTAAACAAGAAGCAGTTGTGCTCTCCAAACATAATTATAGGACAAACAAGACATAAAAATTTACAACAACATTATGATTTATAAATCTTCACAGTTAGATAAATCTGTATGCAAATATCTATACAAAATGATTCAATTAACAAAGAAGAGAAATCTGTCATTCATTGACTGAAACAAAGTAATTGTTTTACTTTTAAAAATAGGAGAGATCAGATACAGACGACATATAAATCCAATCACATCAGCATACAAAGAATTATGATAGCTAAAGTAGTCGATAATTAATTGCCAACTGATATGCAAAAACTTGAAACAAAAGTTTGATATATTGAAAGCGAAAGTTGTTACAAGACATCAACTTTCGTCTCAGTCTGAATCATAAATCCATAGTGTGGTTCTCCCACAGTGAGGATGATGATGTTTATTACAAAAAATAACAAGTATTTAAAGACCTCCCACAGGGTAAAACATCCGTGTGGAAGTTATCAAAATTGTTTACACAAATCTGGGAAAATATCCCAAGTCTGACTAAACTAACAACCTAAAATAAAAACTATATCATTAAAATATATCCTAGACTTACACAGCATGCCCAATTGATTATTGCAATTCGAATGTACCTGAAAGAGGACAAAAATGGACAAGTTAAGAGGATATTTTGTTGATAAAATTGATAAAAATATAATTCTAAAGACTAGCTACAGAATCTTGTGATTTTGTAGCTGGTCTAAATCAAACACATAATCGTATTAAAAGTCAATTCGAATCTTAAAAAAAATATTCAAACTATTTAAAAATATTTGATTTCTAAAAGCATCATTCAAATCGACACTTGTATGCAACTTGAACAAACTAAATTGTATTCAACCAAATGATAACAAAGATGGATACACTCTGTTTAATTCGTTATCACCAATTCGGGTTAACAAAATCGTATTGGATAACTCAACAAGAATGAAATCATTTCATGGACCAATTGAAATCAAAATCAACAGTTTATGTTTCTCTAGCGATTAATAAAATCACTTCGAATCCAAACAAAATCAACAGGATTGTTTTCTCAAATTGACAACACTATATTAAACATGAACAAACGATCCATGCTATTAGCGAATCAAATCAAAACTGGTATGTAAATTATCATAAACGAAATCATAATGGAATTAATCGGATGATAACATGATCTGTGGGACTCGTCCATCGTTTGTTATTGCCAATTGGGGGAAGACAAAATCGATTGATATTCAACGAAATCATTACTTGAATCTATTTCAAAAATGAACTATTAGCCGAGTTTTCTCATACGAATTCAAAAAAGACAAAATCGTTTTCGAAAATCAAAACCAATAGCGCAGTATCAAATCTACTTTCAATATCAATCTAACTCAAAACAAACAATCGTTCTAACTCAAGACATGCATCAATCAAACCAAAACGAATCGAAATAGTTTGTGCTTGTTACAGCCATTATGAATCAACACAAGTCCACGATTATAGCAAGTAGATATTTAGCATTGGTCAATGATAATTAAAATCCAATCAAGAATACTAATTCAATACAGAACAAAGTCATTTTGAGTTTATTAGGAGTAGACGAAACTAATTAAAATCATACCAAATCAACTATCAAACAAAATTTATTCACAAACAAACCAAACCGAATCAAAATCAATGAATTGCTTGTACTAAACTAGGCACAACAAATCACATAACCAAATCATATGTACATTTAATTTTAGTAAAATGAACCTACTGTATGGGATCCACAACATAACCATTTTTGATAATCAAACTATGACAGAGTCATTTAGAATAATGGACAGAGCTAATCGAAAACCAAAACTTGATTCATTATATTAATTCAAGCAATTCATAAAATGAAATTGATATTGAAATTCATACCTGGATAATCAGCAGATAACTTGGTCATGATAGTTTGGAATTGACGAAGGCTGTTGCTGATTCGACATTCCTAAAAACGATCGAACCAGTGGTTTTCTGCTTCTTTTCATTAGCTTGAAGCTTTTCCCTTTCTCGTGACAACACTGTGACTTGGTTTTTCAATGATTTGATCTTCGACTGTAATAAGGGAACGTCGGTATAGTAGCACTCAAGCCACACATTACATTGGTTACATGATATTTGTTCAGGCTTCGAAACGACAGTCGAGGGTTTGTTAAGATCAACGAGGGTTTCATTAGGTAGCTTGATCCCTGGGTAGCTAGGATTGTTCTTTAGGCAAAGGGGTAAATTAGAAACAAAGTCATAGGGTGGCTCGGAGCACATACCATGGGAATAAGGGTACTCACTAGCTAGGAAGCGCTCGATATCAGAGTCTGAGTCTTCGCTGAGGACTATGGGCTTTTGATCAGTGCTAGGTTTAGGTTTATTCCAGGCAAGTCTCAATATCAATCTAGAATTCTTTTTACCTTTTTCATCGACAATAGGATTACCCTTGACTTTCTTGCTCACAAGATTTTTTACAGCCTCAACCTTGTCTGTTATAATGTCGGGTAGGTCGATATCAGGGCAGAACAAGGGTTTGGGAGAGGGTAGAAGGGAACGAAAAGGCACGGGTGGCCCGACCTTAGTCTCACTGACCACATACTTGTTGATTTGGACAGACTCTGAATCAACAAAGCCATTTCTAGACAGAAAAGATTGCCAATTATCGTCATGGAGGTTTAAATGATGAACAATGATAAGTCTAATCAAGCCATGGTGAAACAAGTTGTTGTTATCCTTCTCGCATTTGAACCTCTTAGCCATTTTGTAAAGACTACGCTGGAAGTAAAATGGCATGTTCAATGGATAACCCATGAAATTCATTAACAGTCGAAGGTGATAAAGAAAAACCAATCCATACCGACCCTCACAGGTCACAAATTGTTTGACCATTATCAAAAGATCATGCCACATCGGTTTAAGAGTGGAAATAGGCATACCTTTGTCACAGGATGTAGCCTTTCGTGATATGAACAACAAAGGCCATAGCACCTCATCGACTTTAGAGTTTTTAAACCATCGTTGGCTCGTGGATGCCAATCCTATGGAAGAGATTAAGAACTTTTCATTCAGCTCAAGCTAAATGTCACTTACTTTAGCCCTACACCCATCAAAGGTAAGGGCGAATTGCTGCGCAACCAACAGATTGAAACCCTCGAACCTCTGTATAAATGTGAGCCAACCATTATCTTGTAAATCCTTACGGGCGTTATCAAAGAGTAATAGAGCTTGACTATGATTTGGATCAATTCGCACCACCGGTGCCATAGACAGGAGCACACAGTGAGCAATGTGAATGAGCCAGGGTTTGACTCACAGCATACGCAGGAGCAGAATGCTCACAGGCTTACCCGAAACTAGCAAGGGTGAAACAGGGATAGGGGTAAACATTAATGACATATCGTGCGAAGGTGGTGGAGCTAGTTCATACATGCACGAAAATCATATTTGCAGTACAACTACCGACGCAAATAGCTATTCAACCCACTATTGTATAGGTTAACAATTATGCCATTCGCTCGACCAATGAAATCAATGGTAAGTGGATTAAACATTCGCACAAGCAATAGTTATAGTTTCAAAACCAAACAAATGAATCGAAACCAATACCAAAGGTTTGACTACGTGACATGTGTTGTATAGAACGATTCATAACAAGGTTTTAAGCATAACACCAATGCTTTTTTTTTTATGTAACCAATGTGCCAAGTGAATTGATCAAATAATATGTAAATCCAATCACCAATGCATCACAAACTCAATCACGCATGAAACAAAATTACATAATCAATCAAAGAATGTCAAATGAGTATAGATCAAAAGGTCTTGCCAACCGTATAATGATAAGTAAAATGTAAATGCAATGGGAATATAGACAAGCATGATAATGACAATTCACTGACGATTTTAATGCGACTTTGAAAACCAAGTTTTCACGCTTGCAGTCGTGAAAACAAGAACGAAGGTAAGTGTGCAAATAGCGCAAAAAATAAAAGTGTCATTTTATTTGAGAATTACGATGAAAATTAAGGTTTGAAAAACACTAGTGTAGGCATCTTGATGCAGGAGCATCGCCCACGTCAAGCGAGCCAGCATGGAAGCGGAGAACAGCTGGACAATGCCAACACAAACTTTGAAACACCTTGATATTTGTTGCGCAAAACATTAATGTGTGAAATTAATGAAGCGCACTTGTACATTGTAATGGACCTTGAGCGGATAGCTCACGTCCTTAGGCAGATAGTCGGCATTTAAAATATTTAATGCTGTTAGGTAGGAATTTATTTGTAGAATTGATAGCCTAAGAGCTCGAGAGGGAAACGGGATATAGACACCCTCCTTTGTGCATTGTAATGGATCCATTGAGAACATTCAGGAGAGCAGAGCAGAGAAGTGTATGAAGAACCTCCATGTACAGATATTGAATTAATAGAAAAGCTTTGATTCAATTCCATGGTTGTATTATTCTCTGTGTATTGTTGATATGATGCTCATGAATGTTTGCTTCTTGTCATGCATTTTCTTTTATATGCTGTGTATGTGATTTCATGGTTGAAATGATGTCTACGGAAACAAGGAGTTAGTTTCAATTGTTTCTCTATCTTGAACCAGAGAATTCCTGCAAGGAGTGCAGTTGAATTTGTCCGGAAGGAGTGCGTGACTGCAGGGTTCAAGTAGGGATAACTTTTGTTCTAAGTTCCTCAATTGCAAGATTGAGCACAAATCTGTGCAAGGTGTGCGCAGGCTGGACGAAGTCTCAGAGTTGCGATTCTAAGCAAAGAGGGTTAAGACTGCTGCTGCAGGTTAGTGTGCAGAGTCAAATAACTTCAACACTTAGTGTGTTTTGAATATTTGCGCAAGGGGTGCGTGCAAGGACTTCCTTCTGAGAGATTTGACGTCGTGGAAGCTCAGGAAGGATAGGCCTTCTAGTTTGTCGAAGGAGGATATACATGAGTTGTGCGTGAAAGGCTTGCAGGGAAGTGTTGCAGGTTGGTGAACAGATAACGAATCTCATAAAGATACGTTTCTTCCTTTTCGTGGATTTTCACAAGGAAAACAGATGTGCGAGATCATTCAAGGAGATTTCGTGAAGGTTGACGGGTTAGTGGATCGGTTGGAGTAGCAGGAAGGCTACAGTTCAAGCGTGGAAGGGTTCGAAGTTCAGGGAAGCAGGAGCATAAATCGGGGATCACGAGGAGCGTGGATTTTACTCGTGTATTGGCATATCGGGCCATCGTGAGAAAAGGGCAGAAGACTTAGCAACAGGAGTCGCGATATAGAGAGACGCGAAGTACTGAGGATTGCGTGGATCACGTGGACCACGGGTGATAGTGAACGAGAGGTGGCGTAAGTATCGGCGTCTTGGGTATCGCAAGCCAAAGTAGAAGTCATTGGGTTGCACGAGTAGTGAAGTCGCGAGGAAGAGAGATCGCGAATCTCGGTGTTTCGGAACATCAGAACTCGGGAGTTGGAGAACCGAGTTCTAGGAGTCGCGAGCGGCGAAGTCGCGATAGTGCGAGGCTGCGATAAAGCGGAAGTCCCGAGGAAGCGGGAGAAGATCAGGACATCGGATCTCGGGGATCCGAAGGCTTAGTGTTCAACTGAGGAACTCGCGAAGTCGTGAGTGCTGATTCCCCAAAAGGAAGAGGGGAGGATCGAGAGCCGAAGAGAACCTGTGGGGTGCAGATTTCCCGATAGGGAAATAGAAGGACCATTGAGTTCTTCGGGCCGAGAGGAGAGAAGGTCCTGGTGAGCGTGGACGTGCGCATCGGGTGGCGTCTGCATCAGAGTGGTATCAGAGCGGGAAATTCTTTGCTTTCTGTAGCAGAGAAGAGAAGACATCATGCCGCCGAGAAGAGAAAGACAATCACCAGATCCCAAGGATAGGGATGTGCGAAGAAGAGGTAGGCCGGTAGGAAATCTAGAAATGGAGCGACAGATGAGAGATCTCCGAGCAAGGCTTGAGGAGATGGAGACTGCACAAAGACGCGGAGTTTATGCAGGGGATCTTAGTGATTCTGAGGTTGAAGAGGAAGCTGGACATGAAGAAGAGGTCACAGCAGAGGATGCATCAATGGAGTGATTGATAAAAGCTATCGCCAGGATGAGTTCCAAGACCAAAATGGATATTCCAGTCTATGAAGGAAGCCTGGATGCTGAAGAGTTGCTGGACTGGATCAGAGCTCTTGATACCTACTTCGATTATGAGGATATCGAAGAGGATAAGAAAGTCAAGCATGATGTTACGCGCGTGAAAGGACATTCAACATTGTGGTGGGACGAGCTACAAGCTGACAGGCGCTGCAAAGGAAAACAAAAGATTAAAAGCTGGGATAGGATGATCACGAAGATGAAGGCGAAGTTCATCCCCAGAGATTATCAGATCACACTGTTCAAGTGGATGCAGAACTTGAGACAGAAGCTGATGACGGTGAAGGAATACACCGAAGAGTTTTACAAGCTCAATATCAGAGCAGGTCATCGGGAGAGCGATGATGAGAAGGTTGTGAGATATCTGAATGGTCTGAGATATGACATTCAGGATGAATTAAGCATGACAACCATTAGGAAGGTTGAGGATGCTTATCAGATGGCTCTGAAAGCCGAGGAGAAGCTAAGCCGTAAGCAAGGACAGCGAGGGCGAGGCGAAATTTAGCCTAGAAGCAAGGCAGTTGCCTAGGAGAAATATCAGAAACCTCAGAGTAAGATTGAAACAGGTGGAACCTCACATCAGAGGCAACCATATGTTGAGCCGAGAGGGCAACAAAATGATCAGTGAGGTGGTTATGCTGATGCCAACACTTTTCCTCGTACCAGAGGTAGGGGAAGAGGCAGAGGAGGAATCATCACATGTTTTACGTGTGGGAAGGATGGACATAAAGCCATTGATTGTCCAGACAGGAAAATGGACAGAGGAGAAGCTCACATCGCTGAAGCGCAGAGGCGTGATGTTGAGAATGAATACACCGGAAGTGGGAAGTCGCTGACGGTGCATAAAGTTCTTTTAACACCCGAGAAAGAGGTGGAGGACATAGCTCAGAGCACCAGACTGTTCAGGACCACGTGAAAGACCAAGGGCTGGAAATGCAAGGTCATTGTGGACAACGGGAGCACCGACAATCTCATTTCAACTGATATGGTGGAGAAACTGGAGCTGGAAACGAATAATCACCCGAGTCCATACAAAGTATCATGGCTACATAAGGGACATCAGGTGAGTGTCACTAAACAATGTTTAGTTGATTTCAAGATGGGTGAATATAAGGATAAGTTCCTGTGTGATGTCATTCCCATGGATGTATGTCATGTATTGCTGGGTAGACCATGGCAGTATAACATAAATGTGGTTCATGATGGGAGAATGAACACATACACTTTGGAGAAGGATGGGAGGACACACAGACTGCTTCCGAAAAAGGATGAGGAGGTGAAGCCGGAAGTAAGCAATACCATACTTCTCATGAGTGGGAAGGAGCTTCTCACAGAGATGGAGAAGAAGGAAGATCCACAATTCTTTGTGGTCAGGAAAATGAGAATTTTCCTGACTAGCACAAGAGTGGACGACTTGCCAGAAGAGATTCAGGAACTGCTGGGAGAGTTCGCTGACATCATCATGGACAAATTACCTCGTTCGTTGCCACCGATGAGGAGGGTGAGTCATCACATTGATCTCATACCAGGAGCAAGTTTACCGAATAAGGCAGCGTACAGGTTGACGCCGCAAGAAAATGAGGAGGTCAAAAGGAAGGTACAGGATTTGTTGGATAAAGGATTGGTCAGAGAAAGTTTGAGTCCATGTGATGTTCCAACAGTGCTTAGTCCGAAGAAGGATGGAGGATGGAGGATGTGTACAAAATCCAGAGAAATAAATAGAATCACCATCAGGTACAAATTTCCACTGCCGAGAATGGATGATCTGATGGATTGCCTGAGTGGGGCAAATTATTTTTCGAAGATTGATCTGAAGAGCAGATATCACCAGATTCTCATGAGAGAGGGTGATGAATGGAAGACAGCATTCAAGACAAACGAGGGTTTGTACGAATGGCTGGTCATTCCGTTTGGTTTGACAAATGCGTCGAGCACATTCATGAGGCTGATGAATGAAGTCTTGAAGGAATTCATCGGGAAGTTTTTAGTCATATATCTGGATGATATATTGATCTACAGTAAGACAAAGGCTGAACACTTGAAACATTTGGCCATTGTAATGAGAAGACTGCAACAAGAGAAGATGTTGGTCAACATGAAGAAGTGTTCCTTCATGAAGACAAAACTCATTTATTTGGGTTTTGTCATATCAGTGAATGAGTTGAATATGGATCCGAGTAAAGTGGACGTGATCAAGAATTGGCCATCACCGAGAAATGTATTCGAGGTGAGAAGTTTCCATGGTTTGGCTAGTTTCTACCGAAATTTCATTACGAATTTCAGTGGAATTAGCGCAGCAATGATGGACACAGTCAAGAAAAGGCACAAGTCTTTTCATTGGACAACAGAGGCTGAGAAGAGCTTCAATCTGTTGAAGCAGAAGATAACAGAGCAACCGGTGTTGGTGTTGCCAGATTTTCGGAAGACATTTCAAGTGAAATGTGATGCAAGCGGATATGCCGTAGGAGGGGTCTTGAGTCAGGAGGACAGACCAGATGCATATTTCAGTGAGAAGCTGGATGAAGCAAAACTGAAATACTCCACATATGATAAAGAGTTTTATGCCATCATACATGCATTAAATAAGTGGAGGCATTACTTGATACCCAGGGAATTTATATTGTATAGCGATAATCATGCATTGCATTTTGTGAGTCAACAAGAGAAGTTGAATCAGAAACATGTAAAATGGGTCGAGTACATGCAGAATTTCACATTTGTAATTAAACACATTTCAGGGACTGCTAACAAAGTGGTTGATGCTTTGAGCAGGAAATGTTTGTTGCTACAGGAATTCAGGGTCAAAACCTTGGGTTTTGAAAATCTCAAGGACATGTATGCAGGAGATGCAGATTTCGCAGAAGCATATGAAGCCGCTGAGAATCCAGTTCTCAGAGACCGGAGTTCTTGGATAGATTACATGATCCAGGAAGGATTGTTGTTCAGAGGCAATCAACTGTGTATTCCAAATTGCTCCATGAGGGAGAACCTGTTGAAGGAGAAGCACAGTGGAGGCTTAGCAGGGCATTTTGGCCACGATAAAACATTCGCAAAGTTGAACGAATCATATTTTTGGCCGGGCATGCGAGCATATGTCAAGAGGTTTGTCGACAGGTGTCGAATTTGTCAACATTCAAAGGGACGAAAGCAGAATGCAGGATTTTATCAGCCATTGCCCATACCTGAGAAGCCATGGGAGGCAATTAGCATGGACTTTGTATTGGGATTGCCGAGGATGCATAAAGGGGTTGATTCCATCTTTGTGGTGGTAGACAGATTTTCGAAGATGGCACATTTTATTCTGTGTCAGAAGACTAGCGATGCGACTCACATCGCAAACTTGTTTTTCAAAGAGGTTGTTAGACTTCATGGATTGTCGAGAAGCATAGTCTCGGACAGGGATACGAAATTCATAGGTCATTTTTGGAGGACGCTATGGAAGAATCTAGGAACTAACTTAGCGTTTAGTTCGGCTTACCATCCGTAGACAGACGGACAGACCGAGGTGGTCAACAGAAGTCTTGGAGACTTGCTGAGAAGCTTGGTGACATAGCACCATAGCAGCTGGGACAACATATTGCCACAGGCAGAGTTTGCGTACAATGATTCTATGAATCAGAGTACAAGCAAAAGCCCATTTCAGATTGTGTATGGGACACAACCAAGGGGAGTTTATGAACTCAGGGAGTCAGAACATGCTGCAACTAGCAGTGCTAGTGCAGAGGAATTCACTGAAGCGATGAAAGAACTTCATAGCAAGGTGAAGCAGCGATTGCAAGACTCAAATCAGGAGTACAAGAACAGAGCCGATCAACGGAAGAGACAACTTCAGTTCGAATTTGGTGATTTGGTTTTAGCACACTTAAGGAAGGAAAGGTTCCCCAGGGGAACATACAATAAGTTGAAGATGAAGAAAATCGGACCATGCAGAGTCCTGAAGAAATTTGGAGAAAACGCATATGAGATTGAGTTTCCGGATGGCATCGGGATATCTACGATATTTAATGTTTCGGATTTATACCCATGCAAGGATGATGAAGAAGAAACTGGAACTGAGGAACCAGTAATCCAGTGGCAGAAGCAATTACCAGTAGCAGAAAAGCCACATATGGAGTGCATACTGGACAAGCGAATAGGTAAAAAGACCAGGCGAAAGCAGTATTTTGAGTATCTGGTCAAATGGAAGAACCACCCAGTGGAGGACGCCAGCAGGGAGACAGAAGCAGTGATACAGAAGCATGGGTAGACCGTGCAGGAACTCATGGATAGGAGCCCATGAAAATTTTCAAGCGATGGGGTATGATGCAGGAGCATCGCCCACGTCAAGCGAGCCAGCGCGGAAGCGGAGAACAGCTGGACAATGCCAGCACAAACTTTGAAACACCTTGATATTTGTTGCGCAAAACATTAATGTGTGAAATTAATGAAGCGCACTGTAGCTGATTCCCCAAAAGGAAGAAGGGAGGATCGAGAGCCGAAGAGAACCTGTGGGGTGCAGATTTCCTGATAGGGAAATAGAAGGACCGTTGAGTTCTTCAGGCTGAGAGGAGAGAAGGTCCTGGTGAGCGTGGACGTGTGTGTCGGGTGGCGTCTGCATCACAACTTATAAGATAGTAGAAAAATGTGAATTGGCTGCCAACAATGGCGACACACTAGTAGAAGCAGTTATCTCTGCCAAAAGAACAAATTCAGATTAGGATAACGAGAAAAATTCTAAATCAAAAATAACAACCAGAAAATCGTGTAAACATCATCATTAACCAAATATTCCAGCAGTTTTTAAAGGATAAAAGCTGATAACAGTCTCAAGAAAAGCGAGTTGTGATATTAAAGATAAAATCTCCAATACTGTTGACAGATCCACTGCTTCCAGCAGACATCCATAGCCTCGACAGGGTTGCCATTTAACCCACTCTGACATCCGTATCCTGCCAAGAAGTTCTATATCGGAATAAAGGACATTTTATGGTTAAGAGGTTTCTTATTTGAAAATTTTCATATACCTGACATTGCTTTGTTGCTAGCGGGCCTGTTCAGTACCTCGACGAAGTTGTCTTGGCACCATGCATGCATTTACCCGCTGTCAGTAGACTTGTTCAGCATCCTGGCGGGTTTACAAGAACTTCCCACATCTCTATTAATGATTTATTTTTTTTTGTTTTTCAAAGATATATAGTTGAGCAGGGTGACGTTGAAAATTATGATATCTTAACATATTTTTTCAGACCTCAGCAGAATTGTTTAGAACTGTCCTTTATTAAAATCTAGAGATGTTTCATTTACAGAACCAACTTCGTAAGGCAGGGAGACATCTTCTGAGTCATTCCCTTAAGGAAAAGGGACAGTGTAAAAAGATAATAGATGATCCCAACAAGCTTATGTTAGAGATTGAAATCAGTTAAATTCTTTCAAACGACAAACTTTCACCAATCACAGATGTAAATTTCATAAGTATACAATTGATGTTTATACAATTTTCTTAGCAGTTATTTCAGCGAAGGAATTTTCTGTTTTCTTTGTCTGAATAGCTCAGTATACAGGTATGTGTATTTCCAAAAACACAAGATGAAAAACTCAAAGGAGAAATCAAAAACAAAAAAAAACAAAAGAAGAAAAAGCAAACAAAAAGAAAAATATGTACATAATGTACAAGGGTTGTCATCAAGCAAAGTATCTTTTCAGGGCTTGGCCATTTACCGGATATGTGTCAGGCTGTCCCTCAAGCTTCTGCAATCGGAAAGAACTGGGACCTAACTTCTCAACAAATAAAAATGGTCCAAGCCATAAGTTTTGAAATTTCGTGTGCTCTCCCTTTCCCTCATGTGGTTTGTCCCATTTCAAGACGAGGTCACCTACTTCGAAATTCCTATCAGAAGTAGAGTTAGAATCGAACTAGATTTTAACCAATAGTTGATGTTGATCTAACTTACATTTAGCTTGGGCTCTCACCTCCTCTAGCTTCATCAAAGCGTTAATTCGGTTTTCTAAAGGGGGACAATCTTCTTCTTGGATTTTCTGTGACAACTGTAGTGAAGGAAGAAGAATGTGAGGTGGCAGAATTGCTTCTCGTCCATAAACGAGAAAAAAGGGGGAGTTACCTACAACAGCTTTTGGTGTTACCCTATCATCCCATAGTGCGTTCAACAATGCATTGTGCCAATTTTTGTGATTTTCAGCCACTGTTCTCTTGATGATTTTAAGAAAGTTCTTGTTTGTTGATTCTACCAATCCGTTGCCCTAGGGGTAATAGCTAGAAAAATACTTTAGTTTGATTCCTTTTCTAAAGAGAAATAACTTATCTCAAGAGAGGAAAAGTAAGAAGAGTTATCGAATACTAAACAGTGAGGGATACCAAAACGAGTTATAATATTTGAATTTAGAAAGGCAATTACCTGACTAGTGTTGACAGTTCTTAACGCAGTAGCTTCAGACCACCGGGTAAAGTAATTTGTGGCTGTTATGATGAACTTATGTTTTTGTGAGGATGCGGGGTTGATCGGACCTATGATGTCAAGGCCCCACTGCTGAAAAGGAAAGTCTACCGAAACGGGCTGCAAAGGAAAGGCTGGTTTTTGTAACCTCCCTGATGCTTTTTGACAAATGATACGACACAAGGCATGGGTGTCTCTAAAAAGTGTGGGCCAGTAATAACCATCTCTTAAAACCTTATGAGCAGTGGTTTCACCACCAAAATGACCGCCAGCTTCTCCTGCATGCAACTTTAGCAAGACTTTTTCTGCTTCGTCTTTCTCAAGACAACGCACCAGTACGCTGTCAAAACTTTGACGAAACAAGATACCATTAACCAGATGAAAGGATGCAGAATTTAATCTCAACACTCTTCTTTTAGTGGGATCTAGGTGATGGGGGGCTGACCCATGTTCAAGACAAAATCTTATATCATCATACCATGGACTGAGAGAGTTTTGTGCACAACAGATTTCATTTTGATCATGTTGTCCTAGGTTTGACGTACCGATTTCTTCTTGTTGTCCTGCTGCTGAATCAGTGACTAACTTGTATAAGCCTTGGCCTCTCACTATTTGAGCTGGGGTAATTTCTAAGTCGTACTCCTGGAAGGAGGTGACCTAGTTAGCCCTCTTTTCACCTAGTTCCTTCTGCACTAACAGGTTCCTGATGGCTGGGTAAGGGACAATAACTTTCGTCCTTGATTTCAAAAGATAAGACCGAAAATTCTTGACTACTTTGAAAATAGTGTAGGCTTGCTGATCTACCACTGGGTAATTAAGTTCAGTGCCTTTGAAAGCAGAGGTCATAAAGGTGATGGGTACTTCGTTGTTTTTGACGTTCTTTTGAGTGAGGACAGCGGCATAGGAATGGTCAGAAGCAAAAGTGTAGAGTGTAAAGTCTTGAGAAAAGTCAGGGCTCATGAGAGACGGAGCATCTATTATGGCCTTCTTTATTGCATTAAAAGATTTATTCTCTAGGGGTCCCCAGTGATAATGGGTGTCTTTCTTAATTAAATTCTGTAAAGGCCTGACCATTTCGGAGAAACTGGGGACGAATCTCCTCACGAAGTTAATCTGGCCTAAGAAAGACTACATAGATTTTTTGGATGTAGGAGTGGGAAGTTTCGCGATGACTTGAGTCCTTTCGGGGTCGATAATCATCCCTTCACTTGACACAATAAATCCCAAGAGTTTACCCTATTCTACTGCAAAAATGGATTTTTTAGGATTAAAAGAGATGCCGTATTTACGACATCGCTGTAGAATGGCTCGTAAATGAGCTAGATGATCGGTTTTGTTTTTAGAGAATACAGTAACATCATCTAAGTAAACTACGACGGACTGATTGATTAGGCCTCAGAAAGCAAAGTCCATTGCTCTCTGGAAAGTGGCACTAGAATTAATCAATCCAAAGGGCATTTTTCGATAAGCATAGGTGCCCCACGAGGTACGAAATGTAGTTTTAAGTTGGTCTGGTGGAGACATCAAGACTTGGTTGTGCCCCGAGAAACCATCCAGTAAATATAGCCTCTCAGAACCGGATAACTCTTGAAGGATCTGTTCCATGGGTGGGACAGGATAGTTGTCTTTATCAGGCGCTCTATTAAGGTTTCGAAAATCAACACAGAGTCGGATTTCCCCACTTTTCTTCCGGACAGGGAAAAGGTTAGAAACCCATTGAGTGTGCCTAACAGGGAAAATAATCTTAGCATTTAGGAGCTTATTCAATTCTTTTTGAACGGTCGGTTCGATCTTAGGGTGCATTTTTCTCAATTTTTGTTGGAAGGGTAAGGTTTGGGGTTTCATAGGAATGACATGTTGTATGATGTGAGGATCGAAAGTTTTAAGGTCAAAATACATCCCTGCAAAGACATATTTAAAATATCTGAACAATTTAATAAATGCAACTTTTTCTTGTTCAGAACATCCTACCCCTAGATTAATGCACTGCGGATTTTCCTTAGTTCCTAAGTTTACTTTTCCGTATGATAATGAGGAACTATTGGTTTTACAATTGACCGACTTTTTAAATTTATCTTGAAGATCATAAAAATTCTCTAATCTAACTATAGATTTATGGATCGAGTTTACCATGTCCGATGAAGATTCAGGAGTTCTTGGATCTAGTATTATCGTGAAATCGCGCAAATGTTCGTGATGAGTGCGTTCATCTATCACCGCGTCTTGAGAAGTTTCTTCCATATGCAGGAAGCTAATAATCTGTTGATCATTGTCGAAGACTCTCCAATTTGTGATGTTGTCAGGAACGGATGGCTTGAATAGCAGCTTGACAGAGAATGCATCCAGGGACAAGCCTTCTGCAAGAAAGAGTTTAGAAGCTACGTTAGCTAATAGATCTGCTTCATAGTTATTCAATCTATGAATAGAATTTATATTGAAAGTAGAAAACTTATTCATTAAATACCATACCTCGGATTGGAATATTTTAAGATGCAGAGACAGATAGTGGATAGAATCTCTTACCCGTCTAACCACTATTTCAGAGTCGCCAAAGACAACCAAGTTTTGAATGTTCATATCCAAAGATTTTCTAAGACCTTGTAGTAAAGCCTCATATTCTGCAGTGTTATTAGTACATTCAAATTCTAGCCTACATGCGATCAATGTTTTGTCACCTGCTAGGTCGATAATAACGCAGCCTGCTCCAGCTCCTTCTTTGGAATTTGACCCATAAAAATAAAGAGACCAAATTTGATTTCCATCGGGTACATGAGACCGTTGCATAGAAGCTGTTGGTTGCACATATGCTACAATCTTGGACCGTTGTTCTGGATTGGTGATAGTCGAAGCCTCGACCATGAAATTGCCGAAAAAGGTATCCATCCCTTGTACTTCTGGTGAATCCGCAGAAGGTGTAAATGGTTTGTTGGGATCGTTAAAATATGTGACTGTGAACTTAAGGTAGCATTCACGATTTACCTTGATCTTGTTGGGCTTGTCGTTCTCTCGAAGCCATAGATGAGACCAATCTGTCGTGAAATAACCGTGTAGCTGCTCCGACCAGTCCCTGCTTAAAAACAGACCATACACTTCTAGAATATCCACAACAATTATATCAATGACTTGATGAACCTTGGGGTTAGACGATAATCTTATAAGCACATTCTTTAGTTCGCCTATAACTTTAACATTGGTCCGATCAAGTTGTATGATTTTTAAGGTGGAGGGTTCAACTTCGGCGTTAATATTTTGGCATACAGACCATGGCATCACATTGGATGACGCTCCTGAGTCTACCATACAATAGTGCACATTTGTATTAAAGATTTCGAATGTTAACAAAAATGGAGGTACATTTTTGCGAGTGCAAAGGGTGGTAGTTTGTGTCTTTTTACTCGCAGTTTCTAAAGCTACTTTATCTACATTATTTACATTATTTACGTTATTGACATTACTTACGGGAAGACTTCCTTTATCTTTAAGATCAATATTTTTTTTAGTGGAAGTCTTCTGAGGAACTTTGTTTTGCACAACCTTGTTACCATTAGAATTACCATTTTTTCCGTTCTTTGAGATATTCTGTAACATTTTTTGTAGCATAAATGGAAATTTCAATAACTCATAAACATAAATGTTAGCTCTCAAGTTTTTAAGATCTTCAACTACATCATAATCTAAGTTGAGGTTCACATGACTCTGTTTAGTCTCAGCTGGCTTAGATTGCTTTGGAGGTAAAGTTGTAGGGTTTTCGGAAGAAGGTTTGTTTACTGTCTTACTCCTAGTATTATAGGGATGTACTGTCTCGAAGTTAGATTGAAAGATGCTATCTGAGAAGTGTCCAAAAATGTTTGGAGAAGATTCTTCTTCTTGAACTGCCTCTTGTTCAACTACCTCCTCAGGAATCTCAGGAGGCATCAATTTATCTTGGTCTTCTAGAATTGTTTGAAAGGCGTATTGCAGACTTTCTAGATTAAGGCCTTCGGTGGTTGGATTAGGTCAGTTGGTGGGAAAAGGTTTCCTGAACAGGGGCTTGTAAGGTAATTTGCTTGTGGAAGCTTCTTCGGTCGTCTTCTTCAATTCTATAACTTGATTTGACAGCTTTTGAACAACTTTAGTTAAGCTTTCTAAATCCGAGCTTTCAGGTTGTGCTTTACTTTGGGTCGGTCTGGGGAGGATTTCAATTTTCTTTTTGGAAGAAGAACTAGTCTCTGTTTCTTTGCTAGTAGAGTCTTTAATACTAAGTATGTATTTTTCAATCTGGCTGGCCTCCTCGAAGGATTCTAACAACGTGGATTTCTTAGATTGTTTAACCCAAATAGCTATACTTTGATGCAAAGCTTTAGTGTAGTATGCTATTATGAGATTCTCGGTGGGCATGGAATCCGCAGGGATTTGGTTTTTAAGTGTTAAAAATATTTTATTGAAGTCTTTAACTTTCTCTTTAGGGTTCAGTCTTAAATTAGAAAGATCCAAGACTAGGACTTCTGGAGGCTTACTGTCTCTGAACTTTTCCAAAAAGCATGACTCAAACTTTTCCCAAGACACGATGGTATGGGGTTGTTGGGAAAAGTACCATGTAGATGCATTGCCCTCGAAAGTATAGGGGAACAACCTACAGACTACGTCTTCATGCTCGACATTGCAGAGTCTTATGGATAACATAAACTTTTTAATGTGATCTTCAGCGATCTGTTTTGAGTCAGGGTCAAACTTGGGGATCCATTTCTCCGGATGTTTAGGCAAGGGATGCTGAGCTCCAGATACAGCTACGACATCCTGATCAAGCCAAGGTCTAGCAGGATTGTTCAGGTTGGCCATTGCTGTAGTGGGTGTGGAAGGCTGAGAAGGGGATCTTCCTTCGTCAGAGGAATCTCCTCCAAAAGAGGAAGGAGATGATGGAGGTGGTGAAGGAGGTATTCCATATCCTCCTGCAGCAGGGGTGAGGATTGGATCTGTAGGGTTGACAGTGAGGTTAGTGCCTCCGAGTTGTTCCCTGATATCAGATAAATCTAGAGGTTGGTCCAATGGACGATTTGGTTGCCTCAAATGGGCTAAGGCACTATGAGTTCTTATGAGAGATTGACGAACAATCTCTTGTATGTCACCACCTGTAGGATTCAGGGTTACTGGTTCAACTGTGATGCGTGGATCATCGGTTGATGTGGTTGTTATTTGAGGGGGAATGTTATCATTCGAATGACTTCATGTCACTATAGGTGAGCGATTAGGTGGTGGAGGAGTCTTACGACCGCCTCGTGCCATTAATTAGTTTCAGGCCCTCCTTCTAGCGCCATTTGTTGACGGGTGAAATTGAAAGTCCGTCAACTGGAAGAGTGGATCCAGTCCAGGGTTGTCTAAATAACCCAAGACATTTGGGATAACCCACCCTGACGGGTCTAGAGACTCCGTTAGCCGATCTATGTCCTAAGAAAACAAAAGAAAACTACTCTAAATTAATTAATCTAACTAAAAATAACTATTAAAACAAACTAATAAACAAATCTAACTATTATATATACAATCTACTATCTAAAACTATACAACTATAATTCTATAAAATCAAATGTTCTATTACTAATAGAGTCAGATCAATTTACAAATGTACAACATCTACAAATTACAGATTTGAATGAAAACCTGAAAAACTCATTGGTAATCTATCCTAAGACAGCGAGACTACTGTTTTTTGATTTTATAATTTTATGAAAAAGAAATAACATAAAACTAACTAAACTAAGAAACTAAAATAATAACTCTAACTACTAATCTAAACTATGCATATATCTAACTAAACTACTTATACTATACTAACAAATTAACTATTAAATACTAAATAACAAACTGTGCTCTTCAAAGATAATTACAGGACAAACAAGACATAAAAATTTACAGCAACCTTATGATTTATAAATCTTCACAGTTAGATAAATCTGTATGCAAAGATCTATACAAAATGATTCAATTAACAAAGAAGATAAATCTGTCATTCATTAACTGAAACAAAGTAATTGTTGTACTTTTAAAAATAGGAGAGATCGGATACATACGACATATAAATCCAATCACATCAGCATACAAAGAATTATGATAGCTAAAGTAGTCGATAATTAATTGCCAATTGATATGCAAAAACTTGAAACAAAAGTTTGATATATTGAAAGCGAAAGTTGTTACAAGACATCAACTTTCGTCTTAGTCTGAATCATAAATCCATAGTCTGGTTCTCCCAGAGTGAGGATGATGATGTTTATTACAAAAAATAACAAGTATTTAAAGACCTCCCACAGGGTAAAACATCCCTGTGGAAGTTATCAAAACTGTTTACACAAATCTGGGAAAATATCCCAAGTCTAACTAAACTGACAACCTAAAATAAAAACTATATCATACAAATATATCTTAGAATGCCACAGCATGCCCAATTGATTATTGCAATTAGAATGTTCTTGAAAGAGGACAAAAATGGACAAGTTAAGAGGATATTTTGTTGATAAAATTGATAAAAATCTAATTCTAAAGACTAGCTACAGAATCTTGCGATTTTGTAGCTGGTCTAAATCAAACACAGAATCGTATTAAAAATCAATTTGAATCTTAAAAAAAATATTCAAACTATTTAAAAATATTTGATTGCTAAAAGCATCATTCAAATCGACACTTGTATGCAACTTGAACAAACTAAATTGTATTCAACCAAATGATAACAGAGATGGATACACTCTGTTTAATTCGTTATCACCAATTCGGGTTAACATAATCATATTGGATAACTCAACAGCAATGAAATCGTTTCATGGACCAATTGAAATCAAAACCAACAATTTATGTTGCTCCAACCATTAACAAAATCACTTCGAATCCAAACGAAATCAACAGGATCGTTTTCTCAAATTGACAGCACTATATTAAACATAAACAAACGATCCATGCTATTAGTGAATCAAATCAAAACTGGTATGTAAATTATCATAAACGAAATCATAATGGAATTAATCGGATGATAACAGGATCTGTGGGACTCATCCATCGTTTGTTATTGCCAATTGGGGGCAGACATAATCGATTGATATTCAACGAAATCATTACTTGAATCTATTTCAAAAACAAACTATTAGCCGAGTTTTCTCATACAAATTCAACAGAGACAAAATCATTTTCGAAAATCAAAACCAATAGCGCAGTATCAAATCTACTTTCGATATCAATCTAACTCAAAACAGGCAATCGTGCTAACTCAAGACATGCATCAATCAAACGAAAAAGAATCGAAATAGTTTGTGTTTGTTACAACCGTTATGAATCAACACAAGTCCACGATTATAGCAAGTATATCTTTAGCATGGGTCAAACATAATTAAAATCCAATCGAGAATACTAATTCAATACAGAACAAAGTCGTTTTGAGTTTATTAGGAGCAGACGAAACTAATTAAAATCATACCAAATCAACTATCAAACATAATTGATTCACAAACAAACCAAACCGAATCAAAATCAATGAATTGCTTGTACTAAACTAGGCACAACAAATCGCATAACCAAATCATATGTACATTTGATGCAGGAGCATCCACAACTCATCAAGCAAGCCAACGCATCGAGCAGAAAAGACAACTGGACAGCGCCTATACAAATTTTGAAATACTTTGGAAGTTGTTGCACCGATCTTTATTGAAGTCAGACATAAAGAAGCGCACTTGTATTGTAAAGGGGACCTTGAGCCTTTAAGCTCTCGTCCTTAGTAGATAGAAAGGCATTTAATAGATTTAATGTTGTTAGATAAGAATTAATTGTAGATTAGATAATTGTAGTTTTCGAGAGGGAAAACGGATATAGACACCCTCCTTTGTACATTGTATTATTATTCAGGATTATTATTCATTCAGGAGCAAGAAGAAAAGATCAGGCATAGAACTTGTGAAGAACACCCATGTACAGATTTGAGTTAATAGAGGAGAGTCTTTGATTCAAGTTCATGTCTGGTGTTGTTTCTCTGTGGGTATGTTGCTTATGTGGTCATGAATGTTTTGTTTTTCCTTGTATGCATTTTCTTTTGTATATGTTGTGCATGTGATTTCAAAGGTTTAACTGAAGTCTGAGAGAGAAGAGAATGAGTTTCAATTGTTTCTCTGTTTGAGCCAGGAGATTCATGCATAGAGTGTAGTCGAATTCATCTGCATAGAGTGCGTTGATGAGGCTAGACAGTTAAACTCTTATCCTCATTCGCCCAGAAGTTGATTTGGTTTGGTAAGAGCCGTGCAGGAGAAGTGCAGACCGGGTTTGAAGTCTCAGTAGCTAGGCTGAGCAAAGAAAGACATAGACTACTATTGCTGGAAGTGCACAAAGTCTGGAAGACTCAACACTTTCAGGGTTGTTGAAGGTCGAGCGCGAGCAGTGGGTGCAAAGTCCCTGAAGAAGTCAGAGTTGACAAGCTCATGAGGGATAGTTCCTTCGTGATTCCTGGGAGAAGGACCCAGGAGAAGGTTTGAACAGAATGGAGCTTTAGAGCAGAAGAAATGTCCAAGGAGGAGAACCAATGGCCAGAGTTTGCAGAGGAGAATCGCAAAATCCCGTCGACCGTTAGATCTGGGAGAAGCTGTGAGGGATTTAACCCTTAGGTGCAGGAAGGAACAAGGCTTATCGAGACTCGGCATATCGGGTTTCCTGGAGGCAAGATTTTCATAACTGTTGAAATCGCGATTGGCGATTTCCCAATTTAATCGGAGCCGTCGATCACTAAGGGGACAGGTGGCACGAGATCCCAGGAAGTCGGGATTCGGCATTCGGGACTTTTCGATGCGAAGGGATTTCGAACAGTGAAATCGCTATCCCGCGATTCTCGATAGAACGGAGAGAGGAGGTGACGTGGTGAGTAGATAACGCACATGCCATCGGAGTTCGAGGTTTGGAGATTTGCAGTGCAAGTGACGCACTACATCACATATGCCGATTTCTCGATAGGGAAATCCCCGACAAACAGAAGCGTTGACTGTTGACCCATATCAAGGTTCGGGGACTCGTGAGGCATAAGGCACGCGAGCATAGAATTCGCAATATCACGAATTCTGATTTCCCGACTGTTAAGGGAGATCATTGGAAAGTGTTGTGGGTGAAGAATTCCCAATGGGGAATTAGAGGAGCATTGACGCTCTTCATCCCAAAGATTTGAGAAGGTCCTGGTAGAAGTGGTCGGACTAAGAGTGTCACGATTTTGCACCAGAGTGGTATCGGAGCACGGGAAGTCTTTTCTTTCTGAAGCAGAGAGGAGAGAAGACATCATGCCACCGAGAAGAGAAAGACAGTTACCAGATCCCGAAGACAGGGAGGTAAGAAGAAGAGGTAGACTGGCAGGGAATCCAGAGATGGAGCGACAGATACCAAATCTCAGGGCGAGACTCGAAGAGATGGAAACAACTCAGAGACACAGAGTTGGTGCTGGGGATCTTAGTGATTCTGAGGTTGAAGAAGAAGCTGGACATGCAGAAGAAGTCACAGTGGAGGATGCTTCAACCGAGCGGTTGATCAAGGCCATTGCTAGAATGAGTTCCAAGACCAAGATGGACATTCCAGCTTATGAAGGAAGCCTGGATACAGAAGAGTTGCTGGAATGGATCCGAGCTCTTGACACCTACTTCGATTATGAGGATATCGAAGAGGATAAGAAGGTAAGGCATGCTGTTACCAAGTTGAAGGGACATGCAGCCTTATGGTGGGACGAGCTACAGGCGGATAGGCGTTCCAAAGGGAAACAAAAAATTAAGAGCTGGGACAGAATGATTTCTAAGATGAAGGCGAAGTTCATCCCCAGAGATTATTATATCACACTTTTCAGGCGAATGCAGAACCTGAGACAGAAGTTAATGATAGTGAAGGAATACACCGAGGAGTTTTACAAGCTCAACATCAGAGCAGGTCATCGGGAGAGCGATGATGAAAAGGTGGCGAGATATTTGAATGGTCTGAGGTATGACATTCAGGATGAGCTAAGCATGGAAACTATCCGGACAGTTGAGAATGCTTACCAGATGGCTCTGAAAGCCGAGGAGAAGCTGAGCCGCAAGCAGGGACAGCGAGGGTGAGGAAGAAGTCAACCCAGAGGCAAAGAGGTTGCCCAAGAAAAATTTCAGAATCCCAAGGAGGAATGGAAGAGACCTCAGGGTAAGTTCGAGAGAGGTGGACCCTCACAGAGGCAGCAATATGATGAGCCGAGGAGACAGCATACAGAGCAGGGTGGAGGATATGCTGACGCGAACACTTTTCCTCGTACCAGAGGTAGAGGAAGAGGCCGAGGAGGAATCATCACATGTTTTACATGTGGGAAGGATGGACATAAATCCATTGATTGTCCAGACAGGAAAATGGACAGAGGAGAAACTCACATCATTGAAGCACAGAGGCGTGATGTTGAGAATAAAGAAACCGGAAGTGGGAAGTCACTAACAGTGCACAAAGTTCTTTTGACACCTGAGAAAGAAGTGGAGGACACAACTCAGAGAACCATACTGTTCAGGACCATGTGCAAGACCAAAGGTTGGAAATGCAAGGTCATAGTGGACAGCGGAAGCATCGACAATCTCATTTCGACCGAGATGGTGGAAAATTTGGAGCTGGAGATGACCAAACACCCGAGTCCATACAAAGTATCATGGTTGCAGAAGGGACATCAGGTGAGTGTCACTAAACAATGTTTAATTGATTTCAAAATGGGTGAATATAAGGATAAGGTTCTATGTGATGTTATTCCCATGGATGTTTGTCATGTATTATTGGGAAGACCATGGCAATATGACAGAAATGTGGTTCATGATGGGAGAATGAACACATACACCTTAGAGAAGGATGGAAGGACACACAGATTGCTTCCGATAAAGGATAAAGAAGTGAAGCCAGAAGTAAGAAATACCATACTTCTTATGAGTGGGAAGGAACTTCTCACAGAGATGGAGAAGAAGGAAGATCCACAATTCTTTGTGGTCAGGAAGCCAAGAATTGTCCTGACTAGCACAAGAGTGGACGACTTGCCAGATGAGATTCAGGAACTGCTGGGAGAGTTCGTTGATATCATCATGGACAAACTACCTCGTTCGTTGCCACCGATGAGAAGGGTGAGTCACCATATTGACCTCATACCGGGAGCAAGTTTACCAAATAAGGCAGTGTATAGATTGACGCCTAAGGAGAATGAGGAAGTCAAAAGGCAGGTACAGGATTTGTTGGACAAAGGATTAGTCAGGAAGAGTATGAGTCTGTGTGTTGTTCCAACAGTACTGAGTCCGAAGAAGGATGGAGGCTGGAGAATGTGTACAGACTCCAGAGTGATAAACAAGATAACCATTTGTTATAACCCTAAAATGCACCATACAGGTTTACCTGGCATCAAGCCAACTCATGCCTCTTCCTAGCCAAAAGCCATGCTGAACAAATCCTCAAAAAACCATTTAAAACAAGCAACCCACGCCCTAACTTCTCACTGGGCGTGGGAAACCGCTTTCTGTCCTTTTACTGCACGCGGGCATCCGCGGGCTAACCCAAAACAGCCCGCGGGTACCTAACAAAGCAAGAAATCAGGAAAGTTTCCGCCGGGACATGAGGCTTTTTGTCAGTTAACTGAAACTCTCCGCCATGCATGGCCGAGAGTTCGCCTAAAACCCTATCTCCTTCTAACCTATAAAAGGAGGGGTAGGGGTACTATTGAAAAGAGGAAAAAGGATAGCAAAGAAACTCTGCCAAATTGCCAAGTCCATTATTGTCCCCACCCTTTAGCTTAGCCTCAAGCTTCAGGAGAACTTCATGTTGCAGCAGTTGGAGGACAAAAGAAGAGGAGGAGCCCAGGATCAGGAT
>ML783712.1:12328-24752 GCA_009831015.1 Picea engelmannii
AAAAAAGGTCTATGAATAGAGGAGAAAACAATATGTGTGTTTAAAATACAACACCACATCGGGCAACAAATATGCATAAATAAAGAACACTAAAATTCTAGTTGTTAAAATGGCCTACCAACTTTTGAATTGTCGAATAATGAGAAACTTTGGACACTTTTTCCATTGCAATCGCATGCATGTAGAGCACCACACTCAACTAGTGCAAGTACCTTATGAATCATCTAGTGGTATGCGACATCACCTCTCTTGTGAATGGGGATTTAGTGTCCATAGTGTTTTCACCTTGGAAGGTCGAAATGTTTGAGGATAAAATCAACCTAAATGAAAGACATTTCCAAACATGGCACAAGAGTATGGTGGTGGCCACTTGAGACACCATCATAATTCCTAATTATTTCATTGACCATTATGAATCTGTGCTAAAGTTCAACATGGATTGGGACTATTGTTATGTTAGATCTAAGATGGCCATAGGTGGATGAGTTGACATTTCACCACTTCCATTTACATTTTCATATGATGTAATTATGAGGAAAATATATTCTTGGACAATTGTTATAAATAAGGAAGCATTGGATGGAGTCATCTTTATGTTTTCATAGGTGGAACATCATCCACAAGACTTATGGAATTAGAGTGAGGATGAAACCATATAAACTCTTTTCTATTGTTGCAACCTTATGAGCTTCTACATGAAATGAATCCACTATTGAAGTTATCCTTAGCCTACTTTCCAGTTAGTATGAAGTTGCAACTAGCACAGAGAAGGTTGCTAACACTCCACAAATAATGTATATTCTTTATTCTGAGGATTTTTCTTGTCAGAACAATGACACACTAATTAAACTGGAAATGAATGCTGCTACAACTATAGGACACAAATTTAAGAAAGGAAAGGAAGGATACATGTTTTAAGAAACACTAGCTACTTCTAGACAACATCTTGGGGAATTTGATCACACCTCCACCATCCCTTCCCAACAAGTTGATGCAGGACCATCGTCAACAGCAAACAAGCATGGAGGCTGAAGATAACAGGGATGAGCGCCATCACATTTTTGGCACAAGTTGAAATTTTTTGAAATGCTTTTGAAAGTTTGGTTGCACATAAATTAATGAAATAGTTAAGAAGGCGTACTTCAATGTTCTAAATAGATATTGAGCGATCCAATCTCATCTATAGGATGTAGAGGCATTTATGCATAGTCAATGAAAGTAGGTAGAGTTTAAAAATTCTAGATTAGACAGTTTAAGGAGCTGGAGGGAAAACAACTATAGACACCCTCATATTTGTATCATTGTATCAATTAGGGGATGGTATGATTAAGTATGATTAAGCACATTAGCATAGAGAAGAAGCAGAGAGTAGTAGAGAAGAATCCATGTACAAAAGTTCTGAGATTAATATATGAAGCTTTGATTCAGACTCATGGTGCTCTAATACTTTCTATGTATACATGCTAAATGTTATGCTTATGGTTGTTTTACTCTTTCTGTTGTGCATTTACTTTTATGCTATGTATGTATGATTTCATGTTAAGTATTTGAAGTCTGAGAGAGTAAGGGAATGAGTTTCAATTGTTTCTCTTCTTGAGTAATAGTTCCTTCAAGGAGTGTAGTGGAGCGTCTGCAAGGAGTGCGTTGACAGAATTCAAAGTTTACCTCTGAAAGCTCAGGAGGGATACTATTGTTCTCATTTCAATTGAAGTGCAAGACAAGCACAGAAGTTGTGCAAGGTGTGCGCAGGCTGGTTGAGACCTTAGATCTTACCAACTAAGGTTGAGAGATTGAAGGACTGTTGTTGCAGAGTTGCACAGAGTCAAGGGATTCAAATAATCATAAATATTTGAAGAAGTGCCACAAGGAGTGCATGCATAAGTCTTTTAGGATATCTGAGTCTGTGAAGGAAGCTCAGGACGATTAGGGCCTTTAAATCATTCGAAATAAAGGCAATAAGAACAAGTAGTTGTGGGAAGGTTGAATCCTAGAGAAGGATCAGGGGATTGATTTGAGCGAAGGTTCTGTGAGGAGAGATTGAACGGTCGAATTATCTGAGGAGAACTCCCGAAACAATGACGACCATAGGATCCACAAGAGTTGCAGGGGAGTTAAGCATCGGACAAATCCACCTTTGAAAAGTAGAGTCGAAGTGGACTGTCGATCGTGATTTGTTCAGGTCATCAAATCATTTCGGGAATTCGGAGTTCGGGACTTCGAAGTGCAAGCCAAAACCTTGGTTGATCAAGTTCCTAAAATGTGAAAGGAGGTTTCGTGTGTGAAGTCAAAAAGTGGCTAGTTCGAGTTTTTAGAACTTCGGAGTTCAGAGTTTCGAAAGTCCTGAGGATGAGTGATCGGGACTTAGCAGGGAGGAAAGTCCGAAATCGAAGGCCGTGACAAAGTATTTGTTGGCATTTTGGGAATCAATTTTTCGGCATTCCCATTGACAAAGGGGCAGAACACTCTACGTCAGAACCTCTGAAATCGTGAAACGCGAAGAAGTTCGAAAGTGCGTTTTGAAATTTCAACAAATCGGGGTTCGGGAATTCGGGGATCGTAATGACATAAGGTTAGGGTCGAGAGTTTTGAACTCCTGATACCCAAAAATCTGAAAATAAAGGAAGATGTCGAAAGGTGGTTCAAGTTATGAAAAGCGGAAAAAGGTGATAGTTGGCAGGAGTCAACGTCAGGAGTATATTATTGCTCGAGGGGATAGTTGGAAAGTCAGGAAACCTCGCGACAGTATTCGTGAAGTCCCGAGAAAGGAGACCATTTTGGCATTTCATAATTTCAGGTTCCGGAAGGTATAGGAGACTGAGAGTTTGAGGATAAGCCTTATGAACTCCTAGTACGTGAAGTTGTGCTAACCGTTGGATCAAGGGGAAGAACCATAGCCGTTGATTTTCCTTGGAAGTGGAACACTAGTGTTTCGGTGTTTCGGGCTTTGACATTTCAGGAATCCTATCGAGAAGAGGATGAGACATAGTGTCAAGGAAATCCCGAAGTCACGAAGTGTGGTAGGACTAGGGTGGACTTTTCAGGATTTCGGTAATTTGGGTTTCGGGACTCCAGGAGTCGAGAGGTAGAGTTGTGCATCATTGCAACTCCCAAAATCATGAAGAGAGAAAAGATGAAATCAGTGAAAAGAAGGGTCCAAATTTTGGTATTTCGAGTTTCAGAGGTCGAAGAGGTAAGGTGCTCAACCACGATATTTGGGAAATCACAAAATCCAGTATCCCAAAAAGAAAAAGGGAAAAGTCCCGAAGTCAGTTGGGGTTTGATTGTGGGGTTTATGTCAGTGAATGATCACGTGGGCATAACTCAGGACGGCCTGAGAATTTCACTCTGAAAGGGGGAGTAAATAGTTTCCCAAGAGGAATTAAGAGAGTCATTCATACTCTAAAGGGATGAAGTTGAAAGATCCTGTGCGGACTCCAACCTGAGGGTTTAGGGGTCTGCATCATTTGTGGTATCAGAGCATAGAAATATTTCTTTGCTATCTGTAGTAGGGAAAAGAGGAATTTTACAGCCATGCCACCGAGAAGAAGAGATAGGAAAATACCTGACGCACCAGAGGAAAGGGAAATTCCAAGAAGAAGAGACAGACAATTACCTGATCCGGTAGGGGGGAGAGAGATGTGTGAATTACGTGTCAGGCTTGATGCCATGGAAACAACACAAAGGCACACAGTTGATGCTGGGGACATCAACGAATCAGAAAGTGAAAATGAAGCCGAAAATGAAGAAGTTGCAGCCGAAGATGCAGCAGAGGAACGCCTATTCACGGTCGTTGCAAGGATAGGTGCTAGAGCAAAAATGGACATTCCAGTATATGAAGGAAACCTGGATGTTGATGAGCTTCTAAACTGGATTAGAGCTCTGGATAAATATTTTGACTATGAGGATGTTGAGGAAGACAAGAAGGTTAAACATGTTGTCACAAGACTTAAAGGACAAGCAACATTGTGGTGGGATGAACTACAAGCTGACAGACGCTGCAAAGGTAAGCATAAAATCAAGAGTTGGGACAGAATGGTTGCGAAGATGAAGGCAATTCATACCTAAGGATTATAAAATTACTTTGTTTTGGAGGATGCAAAATTTGAGACAGAAGTTGATGTCAGTGAAAGAGTACACTGAGGAATTCTACAAGATAAACATTAGAGTAGGTCATCAGGAAAATGATGATGAAAAGGTTGTTAGGTAAATGAATGGTCTGAGATACGAAATTTAGGATGAGATGAGAATGATGACCATCCAAATGGTAGAATATGCTTATCAGATGGCTCTGAAAGCTGAAGAGAAGTTGAGACGAAAGCAGGGTCAAAGAGGTTGAGGCAGAAGTCAAGCCAGAGGCAAAACAATTGCCCAAGACAAAAATCATAAACCTAAAGAAGAGTGGAAGAAACCTCAAACTCAAACTGAGAGAGGTGGAAGCTCACAGAGAGGAAAATATGTGGATAGAAATAATTTTCCTCGAACCAGAGGAAGAGGAAGAGGCAGAGGTGGAGAAATAAAATGCTTTACCTATGGAAAGAATGGACACAAATCCTATGAATGTCTAGACAAGAAGAAAGAAGGTGGTGAAACTCACATTGTCGAAGCTCAAGGACAGAATGTTGAGGCAAAATATGATGAGGGTGGAAGGTCATTGATGATGAAAAAAGTTCTCTTAACGCCAGATAAGGAGGTGGAGAACCCAGTCCAAAGGAATAGAATTTTTCGGACTGCTTGCAAGACCAAACACAGGGTATGCAAGGTCATCGTGGACAGTGGTAGCAGAGACAATATCGTTTCTACAGAAATGGTAGAAAAGATAGAGCTAGAGACTATTGAACATCCAAGACCATACAGAGTTTCATGGCTACAAAAAGGACATCGGGTAAATGTCACTAAACAATGTTTAGTTGAATTCAAAATAGGAGGATATACAGATGAAATATAATGTGATGTCATTCCCATGGATGTTTGTCATCTATTGTTGGGTAGACCATGGCAATATGACAAGAATGTGATTCATGATGGGAGAAAGAATGCATACACCCTGGAGAAGAACGTAAGAACTCACATATTGTTTCCAATTAAGGACAAAGAAGTGAAAACAGAGGTAAGCAACACTGTACTTCTCATGAGTGGGAAGGAACTTCTTAAGGAGGTTAAGAACAAGGAAGATACACAATTCATTATAGTCAGGAAGCCTAGAATTGTTTTAACCAGTACAAAAATGGATGATTTACCAGAGGAAATCTAGAAGTTGTTGGAAGAGTTTGTTGATATAGTAGTGGATGAACTACCTTGTTCATTGCCACCTATCAGAAGTATAATTCATCACATCGATCTTATACCTGGAGCTAGTTTACCAAACAAAGAAACGTATAGATTGATGCCGCAGGAGAATGAAGAGGTCAAAAGACAAGTCCATGACTTAATGGACAAGGGATTGGTTAGAGAAAGATTAAGTCCATGCACTATTCCGACAGTGCTTAACCCAAAGAAAGATGGAGGCTAGAAGATGTGTACAGACTCAAGGACAATTAACAATATTACCATCAGATATAGATTTCCATTGCCAAGGATGGATGATTTGATGGATTGCTTAAGTGGAGCAATTTTTTTTTCAAAGATTGATTTGAAAAGAAGATATCATCAAATTCGAATGAGAGAAGGTGATGAATGGAAGACAACATTCAAGACAAATGAAGGGCTGTATGAATGGATTTTTATGACATTTGGCTTAACAAATGTGCCTAGTACTTTCATGAGTTTGATGAATGAAGTCTTGAAGGAGCTTATAGGAAAGTTCGTCATTGTATATCTTGACGATATACTGATTTTCAGTAGAACGGAAACAGAGCACTTGAAGCATTTGGCTACAGTGATGAAGAGATTACAGCAAGAGAAGTTGTTGATAAATATGAAGAAATCATTGTTCATGAAGACAAAGATCATTTATTTGGGGTTTGTTATCTCTGCAAATAAGATGAAAATGGATCCAGATAAAGTGGAGGTGATTAAGAATTGGCCATCGCCAAAGAGTATATTTGAAGTTAGAAGCTTTCATGGATTGGCTAGTTTGTACAGGAAGTTTATCAGAAATTTTAGTTGAAATAACACACCGATGATGGACAAAGTGAAGAAAAGACACAAATACTTTAACTGGATAGAAGAAGCAAAGAAACTTTTCAACCTGCTGAAGAGAAGGATTATTGAACAACCAATTCTAGTGTTGCCATATTTCAGTAAGACATTTCAGGTCAGGTGTGATGCTAGTGGATTTGCAATCAGAGCGGTTTTGAGTCAAGATGACAGACCGATCACATACTTTAGTGACAAACTGAATCAAGTGAAAGTGAAGTACTCCACAAATGACAAAGAATTTTATGCTGTCATACAAGCGCTGAAGAAATGGAGACACTATTTGGTCCCTAAAGAGTTTGTTTTGTACAGTGATAATCATGCTTTACAATTAGTGACTCAATAGGAAACGTTGAACCAAAAACATGCAAAATGGGTTGAATACATGCATAATTTTACTTTTGTAATTAAACATATTTATAGAACTGCTAACAAAGTTGTTGATGCTTTGAGCAGGAAATGTTTGCTGATGCAAGAATTTAGAGTCAAAACTTTGGGTTTTGATAACCTCAGGGACATGTACAAAGATGATCCAGATTTCAAAGAGGTGTATGAAGCATCTAAGAATCCAATTCTTAGGGAAAGAAGCCAGTGGACCGAGTATATGATCCAGGATGGATTATTATTCAGGGGCAATCAATTATGTATTCCAAAATGCTCCATGAGGGAGAATCTGCTGAAAGAAAAACACAGTGGAGGATTGGCCGGACATTTCGGTCATGAAAAAACGTTCTCAAAATTAAATGGCTCATATTTTTGGCCAAGGATGATGACAGATGTCAAAATATTTGTGGACAGATGTAGAATTTGTCAGCACACAAAGGGAAAAATACAAAACACAGGGTTGTATCAGCCATTACCCATACCTGAGAGGCATGGATTTTGTATTAGGGCTGCCAAGAACACAAAGAGGATTTGATTCAATCTTTGTGGTGGTAGACAGATTTTTGAAAATGGCACATTTCATACCATGTCAGAAAACCAGCAATGCAACTCACATTGCGAACCTTTTTTTCAAAGAAGTCGTCAGACTTCACGGCTTACCAAGGAGTATAGTTTCAGATCGAGACACCAAGTTCGTGGGACATTTATGGAGGAATTTATGGAAGAAGTTGGGGACAAGTTTATCTTTTAGCTTAGCTTATCATCCTCAAACGGATGGGCAAACACAAGTTGTGAACAAAAGCTTGGGAGATTTGCTAAGGAGCCTAGTGACTGAACATCACAGTCAGTGGGATCACATTCTGACACACACATAATTTTCTTACAATGATTCACATAACAGAAGCACAGGGCATAGTCCATTTCAAATTGTTTATGGATTGCAACCAAGGGGAGTTTATGAATTGAAATATTCAGAACATAATGAAACTAAAAGTGCTAGTGCAGAAGATTTTGCAGAGGCAATGAAAGAACTTCACAACCAAGTGAAGGAGTGATTGCAGAACTCAAGCCAAGAGTATAAGTGTAGAGCAGATCAACACAGGCGAGAACTTCAATTTGAAGTTGGTGATATGATTCTTTCACATCTGAGGAAGGAGAGGTTCCCAAGGGGAACATATAAGAAACTAAAAATGAAAAAGATTGGACCATGCAAGGTCATAAAGAAATTTGGGGCAAATGCATATGAGATTTAATTACCAGATGGAATTGAAATTTCATCGATATTCAACATCTTCGATTTGTACCCTTATAAAGCTAAAGAAGACAATGAATAGACAGAGGTTCAGTGGGATAAACAAATGCCTGTAGCTGAAAAGCCACAGATGGAAAGTATACTTGACAAGAGAGTCAGGAACAAGACCAGGAGAAAAGAGTATTTTGAATACTTGGTTAAATGGAAGGGACATCCAGTTGAAGATGTCAGCTTGGAGAATGAAGCAGAAATTCAGAAGCATGGACAGACTATGCAAGAGCTCATGAATAGGAGTCCATGAAAAATTTCAAGTAAGGGAGTATGATGAAGTAGAATCGTCAACAGCAAGCAAGCATGGAGGCGGAAGATAGTAGAGATGAGCACCATCACATTTTTAGCACATGTTGAAAATGTTTGAAATGTTTTTGAAAGTTTGGATGCGTAGACATTAATGAAATAGTTAAGAAAGTGTACTTCCATATTGTAAATAGATTTTGAGTGATTCACTCTCATTTGTAGGATGTAGAGGCATTTATGCATAATTAATGAAAGTAGGTAGATTTTAAAAATTCTAGATTAGACAGTTTCAGGAGCTGGAGGGAAAATGACTATAGACACCGTCGCCTTTGTATCATTGTATCAATTACGTGATGGTATGATTAAGCACATTATCATAGAGAAGAAGAAGAGAGAAGTAGAGAAGAATCCATGTACAAAAGTTCTGAGATTAATATATGAAGCTTTGATTCAGACTCATGGTGTTCTAATACATTCTGTGTATACATGTTGAATGTTATGCTTATGGTTGTTTTACTCTTTTTGTTGTGCATTTAATTTTATGCTATGTATGTATGATTTCATGTTAAGTATTTGAAGTCTGAGAGAGTAAGGGAATGAGTTTCAATTGTTTCTCTTCTTGAGTAAGAGTTCCTGCAAGGAGTGCAGTGAAGCCTCCGCAAGGAGTGCGTTGACAAAATTCAGAGTTTATCTATGAAATATCAAGAGGGATATCATTGTTCTCATTTCAACTGAAGTGAAAGACAAGCACAGAAGCCATGCAAGGTGTGCGCAGGTTGGTTGAGACCTTAGATCTTACCAACTAAGGCTGAGAGATTGAAGGACTACTGTTGCAGAGTTGCACAGAGTCAAGGGATTCAAAAATTCAGAAATATTTGAAGAAGTGTCGCAAGGAGTGCGTGCAAAAGTATTTTAGGAGATCTGAGTCTTTGAAGGAAGATCAGGAGGACTAGGGCGTTTAAATCATTTGAAATAAAGGTAGGAAGGGCAAGTAGTTGCGAGAAGGTTGAATCCCAAAGAAGGATCGTAGGATTGATTTGAGCGAAGGTTCTTCGAGGAGAGATTGAACAGTTGGAATTCTATGAGGAGAACTCCCGAAACAACGAGGACCGTACGATCCATAGGAGTTGCAAGGGAGTTAAGTGTTAGACAAATCCACCTTCGAAAAGTAGATTTGATGTGGACCGTCAATCGTGATCTGTTTAGGTAGTCAGATCATTTCGAGAATTCAGAGTTCGAGACTTCGAAGTGAAAGCCAAAACCTTGGCTGATCAAGTTCCCGAAACATGAAAGGAGGTTTCGTGTGTGAAGTCAAAAATGGCTAGTTCGAGTTTTCGGAACTTCAGAGTTCGGATTTTTGGAAGTCCTGAGGATGGGTGATCAGGACGTAGCAGGGAGGAAAGTCTGAAATCGGAGGTCGCGACAAAGTATTTGTCAGCATTTCGGGAATCGGGTTTCATCATTCCCATTGACAAAGGGGCATAACACTCTACATCAGAACCTCCAAAATCGTGAAATGCAAAGAAGTTTGAAAGTGCGTTCTGACATTTCAGCAAATTAGGGTTCGGGAATTCGGGGATCGTAATGACATAAGGTTAGGGTCGAGAGTTTAGAACTCCCGATACCTGAAAAGTTGAAAATAAAGGAAGCTGTCGAAAGGTGGTTCAAGTTTCGAAAAGAGGAAAAAGGTGACAGGTGGCAGGAATCCACATCAGGAGTATAGTATTGCTCGAGGGGACAGTTGGAAAGTCGAGAAACCTCGCGACAGTATTTGCGAAGTCCCGAGAAAGGAGACCATTTTGACATTTCAGAATTTTGGGTTCTGAAAGGTATAGGAGACAGAGATTTCGAGGATAATCCTTACGAACTCCCGGCACGCAAAGTCGTGCTAACCGTTGGATCAAGGGGAAGAACCGTAGCCATTGATTTTCCTTGGAAGTGGAACACTAGTGTTTTGGTGTTTCGGGTTTCGACATTTCGGGAATCCTGTCGACAAGAGGACGAGACATAGTGTCAAGGAAATCCCAAAGTCACGAAGTGTGGCAGGACTAGGGTGGACTTTTTGGGATTTCGGTAATTTGGGTTTCGGGACTCTGAGAGTCGAGAGGTAGAGTTGCATGTCATTGCAACTCCTGAAATCACGAAGAGTGAAAAGCCAAAATGAGTGAAAAGAAGGGTCCAACTTTTGGTATTTCTGGTTTCATAGGTCAAAGAGGTAAGGTGCTCGACCATGGGATTTGCAAAATCGCGAAATCCAATATCCTGAAAAGAAAAAGGGTAAAGTCCAGAAGTTACTTGGGGTTTGATTGTGGGGTTTATGTTGGTGAATGATCTCATGGGCATAACTCAGGAGGGCCTGTGAATTTCACTCCGAAAGGGGGAGTAAATAATTTCCCGAGAGGAATTAAGAGAGTCAGTTAGACTCTAAAGGGCCGAAGTTGAAAGATCCTGTGCGTACTCCAGCTTGAGGGTTTAGGGTTCTGCGTCACAAGCCCTACTCAACTCTAGTGTAAGGGGTGGATATGACCCAAAAAGGACAATAGGAACGAGAAAGGAGCCTTCAATGGACTCATCCAAGAACCCTAGGGATGAAGAATTTTACAAAATGCAAGATTTGGGATAAACATAATTAATTCAAAATATTGTGACATTACCTTTGGTTTATCAGAAAAATTCCATTGCTTGCTTCCATTCTCTAGATCATAATCTTGAGTATGACCAAGAGTTTCTTATATTTTTTTAGGAGAATTTCAATTTTGCATCATTAGGGTTACTTTGAGGCCAAGAGTTGTGATAGAATATGAGGATCCATAAGTTCATAGTTGAGCTATGTATTTTGTTCAAAGTGACCTACCCCTTTTTCCCTCGAACCTAGTCATGCATTTTCATTTGCACACCTCTTCCCTAGTAAACATTCATGAATTCTCATATGATATATTATGGACCTTTCAATCAACGAGTGAAGAAATTGGTTGTCTCTTTCTACAAGAATAGAAGGGAAAACTTTGATCTACAAAGATATAATATGTAGCTCCAATTTCAACTAGATGATCTACTAGGGGAATGTGATACTCTTCATCACAGTAAGAATACCCTTTTCGATGAGCTTGAAGAAGTCTACCATCATTTCACGCATATGTGGTTGGTGGTTCAGGGTAAAGATATAGAACTAAAAGATGTGGTTGATTATGAGAGGCCCTCCACTTCTCCAAAGAAGTTCCATATTTCTCTAATGTGGTTTAGTGAACAAAAAAAATTGTAGCTACAATTGGACTCGGAATATCACTATGTTGATCTCAAAATGCAAGAACTCATGGGACAAATAAACACCTTGTCCACTTAGCTTAAGAACTACAAAGTGAAACTCAAAATTGTGATAGAGTAGACCAAGTTTATTCATTTTCAACTATCTAGAACTAGTTGGACATAGTCAAGGCTAGGGAGAAAACTACAAAATACCTACAAGTTTGAATGAAAAAGTTATAGTAGCAATATGATCTTGTCATTAATCCCAACTAGTGAACTGAGCTCCAAGAAAAAATCGAAAGGTTGATGAATAGTTGGATACCCTATTTCAAGCATCTCAGAAGGTGTAAGGACAAATTCAACAATTTTGGTTGGTCGCAATAGAATGCTATAAAACATTATAAAAATCAAATGGAATCATTGAGCTTGAGATAGGAGAAAGAGGTCAAACCATTTCCTCCAAGAGTGTGCCCTCTTCTGGTGCAAAACCATGTGCCCTCCTCCTCTGCAAATTGTGTGCCCTCCTCTGCAAATTGTGTGTCATCCTCCTTCTCCTGTCCTCCAAATCCAAACCTGCACGCAAGTGGTGGTGAGTGCATGAACTGTTGAGCAATACTGTGGACTCCAAATCCAAACCTGCGCATGAGTGGTGGTGAGTGCGTGGACTGTGGAACAATACTGCGGACTCCAAATCCAAACCTGAGTGTGAGTGGTGGTGAGTTCGTGGGATGTGGAGAAATACTGTGGACTGTGAGTGCGTGAACTACATGGAGTAGGCCGCGCGCGAGGGGAATGTCTTTGCGTTTTTAAATGAATGTTTTTTGTTTTTAGTTTTCATTTTTTTATATATTATATATATAATATATATTATAAGTTATATATATAATATATATTATATATAATAAATATTATATAAAATATATATTATATATATATAATATAAGATATATAATATATATTATCTATTATATATATATAATATATAATATACAACCCAACATTGATATACAACCCAAACATGAAGTCATGAGACCTACTTGGGTTGTGGATTTGAACCTGGGTTAGGAGTTGGCGTTTTAGAGGTTATGGGTTAATGGGTTAGTGATTTGG
>ML783712.1:40032-57390 GCA_009831015.1 Picea engelmannii
AATTTATATTAAAATGTAGAAACTTCGGCTAATCTTATTAGTCCTTAATATGCAAAATGTAAAAGTTTTGGCGACATTTTTGTAAAATTATTCAAATTTCTAAGGATTTTGTATAGTTTATATAAAATTTTAACGATTTTTAATGTAAAATAATTTTATTCTATGGAATTTGGGCGAAACATTTTTAGAAAAAATGGAAATTGACGAATATGTTTTGGGAAAAATGATGGAAAATTAGCCCATTTGCGAAATTTAGCCCCTAAAATCATCTATGAAATTTAGAATACCAATCAAGAGACTTGCCAATAATTCTATTATTTTGAAGGCATTAGTCCTATCATTCCCCCTATTGGTATTTGGTTGTCAAGGAAGATATGAAATTGAAGGATATTTAATGTTGGTCTAGATCTATTGATTGGTAGTATGCACAATTTTTTAGCATGGTTATTGAACACTCTAAGGTAGAACAATATATTTTACCTAGAAGATGTTCATAACCCCATCAATGCAATCCTGTGGAAAGATGGTTGAAAATATTCAAATGATATAGGATTAGTAGGTGATCAAGAAAAGGGTATCGTAGGATTTCATGAATATGTTTCCCTCTTGTTTCATCAAACTATAGAATTAAGAAGATTAATTGGTGAGGTCAAAACATGCTATGGGAGGTAACTACATGGAATATCTTAGATAGACAACAATGTTTCTATAAGGGAAAGGGGATGAGGTTAAATGGCAGTGGTCTATGCTTTAATGGAAGATTAAAACCCCTCTCAAAAAATCATTATTTATGTGGTTTTGTTTTTCTAGCAAGGTTCTCACATGGAAATTTTTATTGATGAGAGTATGGCAAGGTCCAAAATTTTTTGATCGGTGAAAAATCTCTGTCGATATTTCCACGAAATTTCGTGTATATAGCGATGAAAATCCTGACTAGATTAAAAAAAGATTTTCGTGGATATTGTGATGAACTTGCGTGGAAATATCGATGAAAATCCCGCCCTGTTTAAAAAAAAAGATGAAACTGGTGGAAGCGTGGAAACTTTTCGTGGAATAATCCACCCATATGTAGTAGTGTTTCTTGTTTCTTATTTCACCTTCTTGTCTTCAATTGGCATCAACATGCGTCCTACCATTCTTTTCCAAGGTGTATGTGTTCCTTCTTTCGTCATGAATAAACTTCATGTCATATTGCCAAGGCCTCCCCAACAAAAGATGACAGACATCAATGGGAATAACATCACATAAGATCTCATCTCTGTGTCCCTCTATCCTAAATTCAACTAAACATTGTTTAGTGACAATTACCTGATGTCCTTTTTGTAACCACAAAACTTTGTATGGGCTTGGATGTGCAACTGTTTCCAATTCCAGCTTCCCCACAATTTCTATGGATACTAGATTATCCGTGCTTCAAATATCAACAATCACCTTGCATACCCTATCCTTGGTCTTGCAAGTAGTTTTGAACACACTATTCCTTTGGACTAGATTATCCATCTCTTTCTTTGGCTTCAACAAAATTTTCCTCATCATTAGGGATCTTTCGCCTTCTGCATCTTCTGCCTCGAAATTTTGCCTTTGTGCTTATGAAATGTGAGCTTCACCTCCTCCATATATTTTTCTATCTAGATACTCAAAATATTTGTGTCTGATATGTCCATAGAAAAAAAAAATTATTTCACCTCTTATGCCTCTTCCTCTTCCTCTAGCTCGAGGAAAAGTGTTTCTATCGGCATATTTTCCTCCTTGTGAGCTTCCTCCCCTTTCTGGGTGGTTATGAGGTTTCTCTTCTTCATCCTTGGGATTCTGTACTCTGTTATGGAAAATTTCCTTGCCTCTACTTGGACTTCTACCTTTTCCCCTTTGACCTTTCTTTCGAGCCAATTTTACTTCTGCCTTTGAAGCGATCTGATAAGCATCTTCCAAATTTCTATTTTTCACCATGCTCATCTCATATTCAATCTCATATCTCAGGCCATTCATGTACCTGGAGACCTATTCATCATCACTCTCGTGATGACCAGCTCTAATGTTGAGTCTATAAAATTCCTCAGTGTATTCCTTCACTGTCATCCCTTTCTGTCTCAAATTCTGCATTCTTCGGAACAAATTAATCTGGTAATCTATGGTTATGAATTTGGCTTTCATCTCTGTTACAATCCTGTCCTAGCTTTTGATTCTTTGTTTGCCTTTGCAATGCCTATCAGCCTGCAATTCATCCTGCCACAATGTTGCATACCCTTTTAGTTTGGTGACAACATGCTTTACATTTTTATCTTCTTCGATATCCTCATAGTTGAAGTATTTATCTAGATCTCTAAACCAATCTAGCATCTCCTCAACGTCTAAGTTTCCTTCATACATCAGGATGTTGATTTTTTCTCTGCCCTCTATTCTTGCAACAACTTTGAATAGACGTTCCTCTGCAACATCTTCAACTACAAATTCTTCTTCATCTCTAGCTTCATTTTCGCTTTCAACCTCATTGATATCTCCAGTATCAAGTGTTCACCTTTGTGTTGTCTCCATAGCATCCAATCAAGAATGAAGTTCTCTCATTTCCCTTTCCACGGATGGATCAGGCATGGGTCTCTCTTGACGTCTCCTTGGGGGCATTGTTTCAATCTATCCACAAAGAATTCAATTCACAACTTGTCGTATGTCCTCTTTCACCTATAGAAAACAATGATTATAAGATTTGATACCACCTAACGCAACACCCCTACCTCAGCACGGTCTACTTGACCTCTCGGTCTTTGGATCTTCCTATTTCCTTGAGCCGAAATGGCTCTCTAGTTCCCACTGGAACCTTCAATGTATATCGAACCACATGTCCTTATACAAGTTAAACCGGCATGAACAAGCACTAGGAATGAACCCCTACTCCACATGACCACTGGCATGATCACTGACTTAGCCCAAATGGCTCTTCAAGTTTTGCGATTTGGCGTTTCACAATTTCAGGATTCTTGCTACGAGTCGCCCCGACTCCTCTCATTCCCAAAACCTCAAAATTGGCTAACGGTCCTTAGATCTTACCTTATTCTTTCACCATATGACCTCCAGCCAAATCCTAGGGCCTCTCCTCTAAGCATGTCAAGATTTTGCGACTTACAAGTTTGTGATGCAACTCTTCTCCTTTTCTCGGAGTCCAAACTCATGAATTCCTCTCCACCGATAAATGATCCTAAAACTCCTAAGATCTAATGGTCCAGATTGCATCGAGCTTTTGTCTATCAAGGATTCCCTAGTAGCAAGTTCCTCCACTCTCCCGACTCTCGAAATGTCGATCTTTTAGAGCACCCAATCAATGAATCTCGTTCCTCCATATCTAATAGCTACTAATCCTCCCAATATTATGAGTATTGAAAGACACTTAGTCTTAACCTCCTCGGTGATCCGCTGGATCCAATGGTTCAGGGATATCTTCACTTCTCCCTCTCATAAAATCAACCGTCCGTTCAAGTTCTCAAAGACTCCTGGCCAAATAACTCAGTGCCCTTTCCTCCTGAGCTTGGTTTCTGTGAGGTGCCTTCGACCCTTATCCTTCCTTTTAACTTTCCAAGTCTCTATCCTTCCTGAGCTAAACTCTTGCTGCAAACTCAAATATTATGAGGGATTCTTGCACGCACTCCTTCCAGCCTTCACAATAATCTCTGATTATCTGAAATCTTCCAAATCTGTGCACTCCTTGCGATAGTAGTTCTTAAACCACTCACCTGGTTGAAAAAAATTCTAAGACTTCAACCTGGCCTGCGAACACCTTGTATAGATATGTGTTATACTTTCACTTCTGATGGTATAATAACAACTCTATCTCTTCTGATCTTTTCTTAGGTAAAACTCAAAATCTCCTCAACGCAGTCCTTGCGGACCTTCACTTCACTCTTTGCAGGAATTGTCAGGAAGAGAAACAATTGAAACTCATACTCTCCCTCTCACAGACTTCATACATTCAACATGAAATCATACACATAAAGTATTGAAACAAATGCATAACATGGCATATAAGAAAACTGTAAACATACCATTCAATAGATGCAAACATTATCCATAACAACACCATAACAACACCATGAAAAATTCTACAGTCTTTGTTCTCCTATGCCCTCCTATTCTTTTTTTGCCTCTATTCTTACGAATGAGAATAGTGATACATTACATCTACGAGGGATATTTTCTTGAGTTTTCCCTCCTACAGCTCTAAGTTATCTTATCGAATTAAAATCTCTACAGCTAGTTTACATTGATTACATTAATTGTATACAACCGACAGATGAGAGCAATGCTCAAGATCTGCATTACAATCCACAAAACATTTAAGAGCACTTATGTCTCTCTAGATATTACATTAATGTTCCATCCTTTTGAAATTCAAAATATCTTCAAAATGTGCACTAGTGCATATCTAGCTATTCCCCGCTTACGCTTGCTTGCAATGCTCCTGCATCAGGAAACACTTAGTAAAAAATAATGGAGCAAGAAATATATGTTGGTTGTTGAAGGCCAACATATGGTAGGAGGTATAATCACCTTATGTAACCCATAATCATTGAACCTACTAGCATCCAAATCCATGAGACAGACACTCTCAATTAGCATGAAAATTATAGGTAAAACTGAGGGGATTCTATGCACCAATGTGTATGGACCCCAGAGGCTAGAGGAAAAAAGGAGAATTATCATAGACCTAGAAAATCTAAAGGCTAGATCCTGCAACCTCTGTTGAATCTTGGCAGGGGACTTCAACATAATCATGACACTTGCAGAGAAAAAATGGGGCACTAGGAGACTGGATAGAGACGTGGAGGATTCCTCATCTTTCATTGATACAATGGAGATGGTAGACATCAGAACCAACAATGGCCATCTCACCTGGAATAAAAAGTGAAGTAATCACTACCAAGTAGCTACAAGGATAGATATATTCCTGGTTTCAGAATCCATCATTTTGTAGGGACTAACTTTAGATTGCAGCACCCTTCCACGGGGGGGTTTAGACCATTGGCCTGTCCAATTGGAAGCAAACTTCCAAACCACTACGAAGAAAAAACCTTTTAGATTTGAGAAATTTTGGATCGAACATCCCACCTTCAAGGAGAACATCAACTAATGGTGGTGGGAGTAATTACTGGATCAAGGGACAAGGATGTTCAAACTTTATAAGATACTCAAGCACATCAAACATAAACTCAAGAATTGGAACAAGGAAATATTTGGGGACATAAACGAAGAGAAAAAAAATATCGTGGATAGAATGAGGATACTCTAGAAACTCTGCATAGACGAGGGTTACATAGAGGATTGAAAAACAGAAGAGATCCAAATGACCCAGGAATGGGAAGCAAGATGTCAGCAAGAAGAAACTCTACGGCACCAAAAGTCCAGAATCAGGTGGCTAAAGGAAAGGGAGAGGAATACCAAGTTTTTTCATAGAACCACCATTGCAAGAAGAACCCACAACAAAATCCTGAAAATCAGGGATCGGGATGGGATCGAAAGAGAATCCCACAAGGAAATTGAAATACATTAGTCAATCACTTCCAAGGGATAGCCCAAGAACCCAACAAAGACATAACTGAATCCATACAAAGGATAACTCAACACATCCCCAGGTTGGTCATAGAAGAACAACATATCAATCTAAACAAACCCATAACAAAGGAGGAAATCAACCAAGTGGTCTAGGATATGCCCAATGGAAAGGCCCCAGACCCACATGGCTTCACAGTGGAATTTTTCAAAGCCTTCTTGGAAGTGGTTAAACATGACATTTATGGGGTGTTGGAAGAATTCAGATGTTCGACCTCCGTCTTGAAAGAATTAAATTCCACAATGATCACTCTAATCCCAAAAGAAAATGAAGTAAGGACCCCAAATCGCTACAAGACAATATCTTTATGCATTATGCATTTTAAAATATAATCTCCAAAGTCATAGCCAATAGAATGAAATCTCTCCTACCCACTTTGATTTCACAGGAGTAGGAAGGTTTAGTAGAAGGAAGGAAAATACTGGAAAACGTCATTCATACCCATGAGATTATACACATGCTAAAGAGCCAAAGGAGAGGGGTGATGATAATCCAAATTGACCTGGTGATGGATTATGACAAGATTAGTTGGCACTATATGGCCAAAATGTTGGAATCTTTTGGGTTTAAACAACACTGGATCAATTGGATTTTCAATCTAGTCTCAATGACAAGATACTCACTCCTAATTAATGGAGCCCCAACAAAACCCTTCTGGCCTTCGAGAGGCATCATACAAGGAGTCCCTTTGTCCCCCTTCCTGTTCATTCTGATGATGGAAGGACTCAATAGAACCATAAAAAGCTCAACTTCAGTAGGGGAACTAAAAGGAATCAAACCTTTCGAATATTATCCAACCTCCACACACAAATAGTTCGTTGATGACACCCTACTCCATGGCACACCCATGGTCAAGGAAGAAAAAATCTATAAAAGAATCTTAGAAGACTTTGGGGAAGCCTCAAGGGCAGAGATCAACCACTCCAAATCCATGATCTATTTCTTCAACACTAATCCTACAACTTAAAGAAACCTAGCCAACATTCTAGGATTTCAATGCAAAACGCTCCCAACGAAATACTTGGGAATTCCCCTAACTGAAAGAGATTATAAAATGGAAGCATGGGAAAGAGTGATCAACAAACTATAGGAGAGGGTAAAAAATTTGACTTATAGATCTCTCAACCTGGCAGGGAGGCTTATTCTCCACAAAGAAGTTCTACAATAAATTATGGCATATATGATGTCAGTGTTACCTGCGCCCAAAGGAATACTACAAAAGATAAGAGCCATTCAAAGATATTTCCCATGGAGAGGTGCTAACAATAGAAAGAAATGGGCCTTGGTAGCCTGGGAGAAGTTTTGTATACCAAAAGGAAAAGGAGGCCTGGGGTTATAGGACCCACAGGTAACCAATTAAGCCTATGGGGAAAAAATCTAGTGGAGATGGGTCAAGGAGAAATCAGTACTGTGGAAAAACCTATGGAAGGCCAAGTAGGCCCTGAACATCAACGATCAAGACTAAATTTGAATCATGGGAACAAGGGAGGGATCAACCATCTGGAATCTCATCTGGTGCAACAAGAACTGGATTCATACGCATAGATTTTGGGAAGTAAGAAATGGTCAAACTGCCAGATTCTGGGAAGATAAGTGGAAAAAGGAACCTAGAATGGAAAACCCAGATAGGGAGGAGCTCCAATAGGAAATGACAGAAAAAAATCCATCACTACTGGAAGTCAAGAAATTATAGCAATAGATGTAGGACCTGGGACAAAATCAATCCACAAAATAGAGATTGTATCACAACTCTAGCGAAAGAGGTGGAAGAGGAATTGAGGAAAAGGATAATTTTAGTCTCAGAGATCGAGGACCAATTAATGTGGGGCAGGGAAAATGGTGGGGAATTCAACTTAAAATAAGAAAGGTATTACATCGTGGACCATGATCAAGAGGACCCGACACAATAGTGGTGAATGATCTGGAGTAGCCCCCAATGGCCAAAAATCAAAATGTTTGAATGGTTAGTCCTCCACAACTGAATTCTAACCTGGAAAAACATTAGGAAAATGGGTTATATAGGCCCTTATCATTTCCACCTCTGTCAATCTAAGGAGGAAACAACCAATCACCTCCTGGATGAGTGTAGTTACACAACAGAGCTATGGGACTGGGCGGAAGACATCTATTAACATTCCAATAGAATCTAGGGAAACATCAACAATTGGAATGAGAGTTACAGCGAAAGTGAAATGGTGAACCTATGCTGGAATCTAACACCAGGTATGATCATCTGGGCAATATGGAAGGAGAGGAATCGATGCATCTTTAGGAAAGAAAGCTTACCAGAAGAAAATATCAAGGATGTAATTATCTCACAAATACGAGAAACGGTGCAGAGATGCAACTGCAAGAAGGAAAAAGTGCAAGTCACAGATCAAGAATACTACATCCTAGAGTTTTTTCACCAAAAATATGGGCACAACAACACATGGTAGGGTGGGAACCACAACTCCAACTAGGAGACAACAACTAGACCCCCCCTTTGTTAGGGTTCCTCAAATTATTTTTTTATGGGGAGACAAAAGGAAACCCAGGAATGGCAGGGATGGGAGGGGTGATCATAGATAGTGGTGGTAACAACATCCATATGTATCTAGGGAGTATGGGAAACTCAACCAACAATGCAGCAAAATTTGGAGCCCTGGAGCTTGGACTTGAAATCCTAAGGCACAAAAGGATGACAAACACTATAGTGGAAGGCGAATTGACCCTGGTCATCAAAACGATGAAGAGACTCCAGAATGGTACCTGAGTGGGAAAGGTTCAGAGATACTAGCGCCTGACACTCTCCCTACAGAAAATCTAGGAGCATCTGAAAAATCTGAACACAATGGAGTTGCACTAGGTTTGCAGGTCAGTGAATGGCTTAGTGGACAGACTAGCCAATGAGGGGGTTGGAAAGGAAGGTTCAGAACTAGACATTAACTAGATCAACCTCTTGAATGGAAAACTCAGAACAGACTATGGCCACCAAGAAAAAAAAGACCGTGAAGGCAGTTTAAGAAAGGAAGGTCACATCAAGAAGGGCAGTGAAAGGCCTAGCGATAGGCACATAGGACCCAGGAAGGATATGATTTCCGAACACTTGGTCACCAATGACAATGTAGGATTAGCATAAATAGTCGACGACAGTACAACAACAAGACCCTTGCCACATAAATAATTGTGGGGAAAGAACATGGGAAAGTACAAATGACAAACCACATGCAACAAGTGACGTAAGGCATGAAGGAGTGATATGGTTCAGAATCGTTCCTCCAGGCCAAAGTACAGGTATGAAGCGCATCACAGCAGGATCTCAAGTGATCAGGGGAAGGGACCTGCATAGGGATAAAGGGCGAGTCATCATGATCATACGAGCCAACACTGGGAAAATGGATGGGAGGGGTCACCACTACGGACAAGTCGTGATAGAAAGGACAAGATCATAGTAGGAGAATATAAATAAGAGGAAAGACAACAGGAATAGCCACAAATAGAAGGAGCGCAACTATAGGGGCTATCACATATACAAGGGCAGCGAAAGGAATAATCCCTGTGAAGTTAGGTACATGCTAAGGAACCAACAAAGGAGTTGTGATAGACCAAGCGGGATGGTGAGAAATGAATTGAACGCATAGGAAGAGGAATCCCCTTGGAAATGAAGTTTTGAATAGTCCACAATGGGTGTTAAAACTGGAGCAGGTGAAAAAATATGCAGAGGGCACCTTCCAAACTCTGGTTGCATCGAAAGGAAAAGAAGCCATCACCTGCTGGGAAAATGAAATCAAAGAAAAATGCAAAGGAAAATCTTGGGATGCACTGGCATAGGAAGCAGACTAGATAACTGATATGGGGACAACGCAGCCCAGGGAAACCCTCTACCATAAAAAAGTGGAGATGGTGTGGCTAACTAATATGATGATCAACAAAGTGAGTTCGAAAATGGAAGAAGACAGACGAGAGGATAACATGGATCAGAATAAAATGATGGATGAAATATTGACTCACCTCAGCAGTCTGGAAGCTATTACAAAACTGTTAGTTGAGGTCAAAAAGGATCATAAATCCAATATGGAGCAGTTGGCTGCTCAATTTCACATCTATCTGTGCTATGTCCATCACATGGACATCACACCAGTCGATGGACACTGTGTGCCATCCCACATCAGGAAGAATCGCATGATCTATGAGAAGGAGGATAGCAAGAGCCAAGTGGATGATGGGAAGAAACCCATCGTTGTCCTGGACGAGTGAATGGTTAGTCGAACGATAAGTTCTGCCACTAGCCTCTCAGGGCTAGTGCGTTGTCTCCACGTCTATTTTTTATCTCCATTTTTATTTTCTATTTCTAACTAGGTATGGTGGGATTGGCCTAGTTTCCTCTGGTAGCAGACCAGTCCCACCCCTCGTATATATCAGTAAGTGAAACTCGGGAACCCCTGGTATGGTTTCCTACTAGGCAGGCCAGGAGCCCCCCCTTTTTTGTATAATAATATATTTTGCAGTAATACAACTTCTTACACTCACATACAAAAAAAAAAGTGATTGTTACATATTTCGATGTATCTATTCTGGAGGTTGAGGGAATGACAACAATGAATATACTACCTATGTTTCACTATTTTTTTTCTATTTGTTGAGTGCTATATTAATGCAGATTTTCCATAGCATATTACAATGTAATATGTGATAACATGTATTACTATAACATATTACATTGTAATATGTTATAACATAATACAATGTAATATGTTATAGTAATATGTTATAACATATTACATTGTAATATGTTATAACATATGCACTGATATTAAAATTGAAAACATATATTATCTAAATTATAACATATGCATAGATATTAAAACATATGTACATATATTATACATATGCACGTATATTAAAATTGAAAACAAACTTTAAACTGTAAAATGTAAATTGTGAAATGTATTTAAAACTGTTCTTTCTTCTAAATTTGTAAATGAGGCTTTGACATGAAATATTGGTCTGTCTTTTATCAATTTTTCTATCACTGCAAGGTGACTTTTACATATTTTGGTGTATCTGTTCTAGAGGTTGAGGGAATGACTTCAGTGAACATATTGTCTATGTTTCAAAGTTTTTTTTTATTTATAATAGTTTTATAATGGATAACATCTATTTTTGGTTTCCTAATAGCCCTGTCACACCCCGAGAATCAAACATTCATAAAGTTTGACTTTTGCAAGTTCTTGGAAAATAAAATGCACCAACAATTTTTAGATTTTAGGGGTATCAGGTCATTCATGTACCAGTCTCACTTGACCCATATGTTAATCCATCAAAACTACTCACATCTAGGTTATTTTAAGTCTAGGATGGTGAATGTCTAGCCAACATGTTGCTCTCCCAACCATTGAGTGGATGACTATGGTAAGGGAACATGTCACCAATGAAGGTTTTTTGCAGTATGTAAACTCTTTTATGTCTATATTAGACTTTATTATCCACAATGAAGTATTTGTTATAATTATTCCTTTAGTCAAAGGGTCACTACAATTGCAAAACAACACTAGAGTGGGAGACTGGTTCCTTTTTGAGCATTTTACTATGATAAGAGTATATGGTTTTGAAGAGGATCCATATCAATAGTGAGTGATGAATTTGGATGTTCTAGAGACTGAAAAACATGAAATTCAGTCAATTGTTGACTACAAAGCCAACCATATTACATTAAATGTTGATCAGATGAATTTCAAGGAAAAACCAAATCTACATAAGTAGGTCACTCATGTCTTACACAGAGATGTGACCAAGACTCACGACAATATGAAGAAATTGAAATAGGCATTAATCAAAGTGGAGAAATAGCTGAGGCAAGATAAAGTGGTTACTGCAACAAAGAATTCCAGAATCAACAATCTGTAAAGTCAGATTTATAACTTATGATACTCTAATATTACATATGTGAAAATGGATTTATAAATTGAATTCCTAAAGATTTGAAATTTTTATAAAATACAAAAAGTTTGAAAAAAAAAGATGGACAGTTTGAAATTTTTATGATATTTTTATAAAATACAAAACGTTTGAAATGACCGTGACTTGAACGCGGGAGTCCATCCATGTGGACAATCCGTGGGTGTGGCCACGACATGGCCACATGGCTTCCCCCCCGCAGCCAAATCACAACTAATTTTAATAAGAGATTATCTATGCAAAAAAAAGCAGGGCATTTGAATCTAAATATTTAACACCGTAGTGAAAGACAATCAATTGAGCTCTTGGCCAATTGCTCAGGCACAGACTAATCACTTAAATTTTTACTATATTCTTAATATTTGATTGCTAAATGTCTATATCAAATTTAAAAAATTAATATTTAATTGTTAAATGTCTATATCAAATTTAAAAACTTAATATTTAATTATTAAATGTCTATATCAAATTTAAAAACTTAATAATTAATTGTTAAATGTCTATATCAAATTTAGTAAATCCATATTGTTTATAAATTATTTATTAATGTCTATATCAAATTCGCATTTTTAAGTAAATCGATATTGTTTATAAATTTATCGTTTGTGTGTATAATTTAAACATATAAACATGCAATTTTTAAATTGTCTTCCTATTTTATTTTTAAATTTATTAAAAAATTAAATTAAATATATATGTTTTAAAAATATTCCATTGTATGTATATTTCACACATATTCCATTACAAATTATAAGATAGACAGTAATGTACAACAATGAATTCTAGAATCAACAATATGTAAAATAATATTTATAACTTATGATACTCTAATATTACATATGTAAAAATGGATTTATAAATTTAATTCCTAAAGATTTGAAATTTTAATAAAATAAAAAACGTTTGAAAAAAAACTTATACAGTTTGAGATTTTTATGAAATTTTTATAAAATACAAAAATTTTGAAATGACTGTGACCTGGTCGTGGGGGGCTAGCCATGTGGCCAAGCCCTGGGCGTGCCCACATCTTGGCCACGGTGTTGGCCCCCCACGACCAAGTCACAACCAATTTTAATAAGAGATTATCTATGCACATAAAAGGAGGGCATTTGAATCTAAATCTTTAACACCGGAGTGAAAGACAGTCGATTCAGCTCTTGGCCAACTGCTCACACACAAACTGATCACTTAAATGATTTCTCTATTCTTAATATTATCAAATTATTTTGTATATGTAGAAATCTAATTGACGAAGAATCACTCAGTGTTAGTTTTAGTTGTTTAAATTCTAAATTTGAATGATAGATTGAGAGCAATGCAATTAATCTAAGATTGCAATTTGCAATGCAATAATTGAACTTAGATGTATAATTTGTTTTTAGTGACAGTAAATGTTGTATGATTCAGGTACTTAGATGTATAATTTGTTTTTAGTGTCATTAATGCTTTATAATTCAATGTAGTTGGATCTAACTGTACTAAGATCTCTCTCTCTCTCTCTCTCTCTCTCTCTCTCTCTCTCTCTCTCTATATATATATATATATATATATACACAAATTTATATTTAAAGAAAATAAAAATAGAAGAACATATTTATTTGTATTATCTTTACGAGAAATATTATTTATTAAAAAGAGAAAGATGATTTTGGTTGGATAATATTTTCATATAACCAAGATATCGAAATCTATTTATATGCATAAATTTATTTGAATTAAGCCACTTAATAAATTATATGGTTGCACAATAAAACATAACTATTACCAATCAAAACATATTGTCTTTAAATCTAAACTAGACCAGAACAAATGCGCACATAGCAAATCTAAAATCTAAATACTAATTACAAATCTAAAATAAACATAGATATAAATGTTACATAGTACCAAGAAATTAATACTAATTAAAATCTAAAACTAACATAAATATAAAAATATATTGTGTAATTAAGTACTAATTAACAAATATAAAATTAACATAAATATTACACGGCACCATGAAATTAATACTAATTAACAAATATAAATGTTACACAGTATCAAGAAATTGTGACTATGAAATTAATACTAACTTAAAAATATAAATGTTACACAGTAGCAAGAAATTGTGACTATGAAATTAACATAATTTACAAAACTAAAGTTAACATGATTTAATTAACAAATCTAAAATTAACATAAATTTAGAAATATAAATATTACAGGGTACCATGAAATTACTACTAATTAATAAATCTAAAATTAACATAAATTGTAAGATATAAATGTTACACAGTAGAAAGAAATCGGGAGAACACCAAGAGGGAATGAATTTGATCGAAGCACTGACACTTACAATGTGACTTCACCATAGGGTTGCCCCCCCGCGGCCAAGTCATAGTCTATGGGTTGTGACCTGGCCGCGGGTGGCCAACCCTGTGGCCATGCCATGGGAAAGACTATGACTTGGTTGCGGGGGGCCAACCCTATGGCCAAGTCATTGGCATGCCCACGGCTTGGCCACAGAGCTAGACCCTTGTGGCCAAGTCACAGTGACAATACGAAATATAAATTAAAATTAAAATTACAAATTACAAATTACAATTATAAATAAAAATTTAAATTAAAAATTAAAAATTTTATATTTAAATTTAAAACTGAAGTTTAGGCTTACCTACAACTTCGATCACCCGTAGGACCGCCCGCCAACACGAATATACCAAACACATCCATGCTTAGAGCTCCCTCACACTTTCCAAGAGCTCTCTCAGTGTCAATCAATGGTACTCTTCAAAAACCCACTCACAATCGCCAAGAGCTTAGAAAAGCGTAACAATCATAATGTGTGGTAAATATATAAACATTTTTCGACCGAAAAGATATTTGGGCCAAAAGAATGTTTCAGATGAAATATTCTTTCGTCTGAAATATCTTTTCGGTCGAAATATCTTTCGGCCGAAAAAAGATTGTCGGATGAAAAAAATTTGCCCAAAAAGAGGTTGTCGGATGAAAAAAATCAAGGACGTCATGATTGTACCATTCGATTTGACGTTCAATGGTTCAGCCGAAAAATAATTCGGCCAAAAAAAATATCTTTCGACCGAAAAAATGTCTTTCAAAATTCTGGAGATCTGTTTGTCACAAAAGTGTTACTCAACTCCATGAATTTACCCAATATCATTCTTCCCGATTCCCCTACATCACTTATGAAAATATGCTCCTATAGATCAAGTTTCTAAGTGGAGAGTGGATTCACAATGAGCTTCAGAGGTGGTTTATGGTTTCCAAGTGTTTGAGTACTTGCGGAAGATGGTTGTACCTTATCGAGACACAAGAATAGACAATATACAAGATAAACAATCCAATGGACAAGAAATTTAAGCTTGTTGTTCCTATTTGCAACAGTCAACACGAATATTTATCAACAATTAAAAAACTAGTTACTGCATATTTAACCATCAAAATTGTCAAATAATTATTGGACATTGAAGTACTAAAACAATAGATAACTTTCAAATACTTAAGAATGAACTTTCACGGTAAATTAGGGCTGCCAAATGAAGTTATCAACAAAGTGTTAGGGAAGCCTTATGGTTGTAGTGAGAAATTTCTACAGTCATAAGTTCCAACAACAAAAATAAACAACTAAACCGTAAAAAAAATATCCCATAACCAATAGCAAAGTAATGTAGGTTTAGAAGTCAATTTCCATGGTTGAAAAGTGAGTAAATGATTAAATGAAGTGAAGTTTGTTGCATCCCTAATGGTTGTAGCATTAAATTTATTGCAACAATGAAATCCTTATCTAAAAGTTGATTCCCTTAGGGCACAAGAAAGATTATAACATGAAGAAAATATTCCAACTTGAATAATTTCAATATCTCTTAATTCTACATATCACATTGCAATGATCTTATTTCTCCAATGCAAGAGATTTGTGCCTTTAGTTATTGGGTTATGTAGTCTTTAAAAAACAAAAGGGCTAGACGTGATACTTCGTTGGTGGTGTAATCCCTTTTACTCCCCAAGGCAAGTAAGACTAGCTAAGGAAAACCCTAGGAGGGTGTAAAAACAAAGTTACCTACTTAATGAGAACTGTGACGTCAAAATGAGAGCTATGTCCCAAAAAACCCATATTTTTGCAAAAAAAACATGAAAATCAACCCCCAAATCAAAAAGTGGTTCTATCGGTAGTACCATTTTTTCAAACGGGGTTAAAATTAAAACATTTTCCAAACATGGCCTTCAAAATTCATACAATAGCTCAGAAAAACCTTCAAATCGACACCTAAATAAAAAAATGATGTTACATAGTTTTTTTGTTTTCAAAACCTTAAATTTATAGATATTTTGAAATTGTATTTTTAATAGTCGATAACATTAAAAAAAAATGTCAAAATCAACCATCAAATTGAAAAGTGTTGTTACAGGTAGTACCCATTTTAAATTTTGGGTATTAAAGTGACATTTTTTTAAAGAGGTAATCGAAATCATCGTTACTGCAAACAAAATCATCAAAGCAACCCTTAAATGTTTACTTTTGAAATCTTAGTTTATCACTCCAAACACAACATAATACATAATGCCATGAAAACAATACATTTAAAAATATATATTCAAAACCCCAATTTGGAAGAAAAAAAAACTTTAAAAAAAAGTGGATAAAAAAAACTAAAAAAAAATGACAAAAAAAAAAAAAAAAATCCTCAGAAAACAATAATTTTTAAAAATATATGTATTTTTTTTGAAAAAAAAATAGCAAAAAATCTATTGAAACGTAAAATAAATAAATAAATATGGTTATAACTCATGATGAGGATGATGATTAATTTCCACTAAGACTGAATTGGTCTATCGGACATTAGGAGGGTAAGTGATTACTTGTGATTCTTTACAATTTTGTTTCTGTGCTAAAAAAGAATTAAGAAAATCTTTCCAAGATCGCCATACTTTTGTTGAGTTAAGAGGTTAGGAAGGTTGGTAGTGTGAAAAATATTTTGAAAATGAGATCTAATATGGGTATAGGCTCGACAATCTAAGAGAAAGTGATTTTCATATTCAACCTTCTTAGTGTCACAAAGGTGACACACTCTTTCATACCATGGCATTTTAAGAATTGACCAACACCCGGTTTCACTATGGAGCTCATGAGAATTTGATCTTATCTTAGAAATGTTTATTTTTTCCTTTACACTTGGAAAAACGGATAGATAATTTTGATCTTATAGAGTAGGGTTGATTACATCCTTATAATACCTTAATTTTATTTTTTCCTCTAACTCTTTATCACACCACATTTTCTCCTTAAATTTGGATTTGACGATTTTTTTAATAGTATCTTTATTCTGCAAAATGGTGTCTTCCATGATTCTCCAAAAATTTATTCAAGACCGGGAATCTTTATACCATCCTTTCTTGAGTTGATGGTGGGTATGACTCTATTTTGAAGTAATTTTAGGAATTCTCTTGTCTTCCATGTTGTTTAACTTGTTCTTATACATTATGTATCTACTCATAGTCATCCTCTCAATAGGGTAGAGGCTTGTTTCTAATATTAGGATGAGATAAGGTGCATTTCCTTTAATTTGTACTATATATAATTATTTTTATATAAATATATTATGAGGGGTGATGTCGGGCATAACCCCAGCCCCCACGCGGGAAAGGGTCAGGTCCCATTGGTGCCCACAGGACCTAGCCCTTCACTGTAGGTTGGGCTGGGGTGATGCCCGACATTGCCCGTCATGTTATATATATTATGTTTTTTGAATTTTTGTTATTAATTTTTTTTTTTTTTAATTTTAGATATTTTTAAGGTTTTTTTTTTTTTTTTTTTTTTTTTT
>ML783712.1:57549-68916 GCA_009831015.1 Picea engelmannii
TTTTTCCAGTTTAGTTTTTTAATATTTTCTTTGATTTGGTAATTATATAAATTTGGTTTTTAATTTTTTTTTCTTTCTTTTTTAATTTCAATTATTTCATTTTTCTTAGTTTTTTTTAGTTTTAATTTATCAAAAAAAATTCAATTATATCTTTTTGCTAAATGTTTAAAAATAGTGTTATTTAACTACAATGATTTTCTGTCTATTAAAGTAAAGTTAAAAAATGTCTTAAAAACAATATTTTCCACTATATTTAAAGTATAGAAACATAAATCAATATAGGAGATGAAAAATCACATTTAAAAAAATGTAAATGGTAAAAAATATTTTAAGATTGAAAGAATCCTGGAAAAATCACTAAAAACATTGTTGATAAAAAAAAAAAAAAAAATTGAAAACAAATGAAAAAACAAGCATTTAAAAAAAAAATTGGAAACATTATTTATTAAAAAATTTAAAATATCAAAAATAACCTAAAAATGAAGGGGGGTGCTACCCATAGCACCATTTTTAAAAACGGGGTAAAAACCTTGACCCCCCAAAAAACAAGAACTTTGTAGAGTTCTTGTTAAGTTGGTAACTATGTTTTAACCCTTTTACTCCTCATAGTATTCCTTTATGAAACAAATTATTCCAAGACAAATATTATGGGTTTAGTGGGGTCGTATTCCCTTATGCTCCCAAAAGTCTTAGCAAATTAACCTTGTGACTAAGAAAAGAAGCAATAACATGAACGATTCCTTACCTAGTCCAAGCATCAAAAAGATAAACTCCTTTTGACCAAGAAAATCCACCATAAAAGAAAGAAAAAGCCTCCAATAAAGATATCCCCTTACTTCACCCAATAGCCAAATAAAACCATAGCAAGAGAGAGTAGCAAGAGAGATAGACAAATTTCCCAAGAGGGCGAAAATTTCAGCCAAGAATCCTCTCCAAGATGGGAGAGTTATCATGCAAAAATGAAATGAAATGATCTTGAGTGATACAAATCCTAGTAAAAGTGTTTTCCCACTTAATTTTAGGGTAAACCACAAAGTAAGGGGACAACAACACTTAATTTTTTCCTTTACAATATAAAATTCAAATTTAACCATAAAATGCACATAAGAAACCCTAAAGAAGCATGACGTCACCCCTTTAGGGAAACCTTTTAGCACATTTACCAAATCGTTGAGCTTGGAGATGAAACGTTGGGCCTCTAAGGGTCTCCCTCTTAAGTGATAGGGTCCTTCAACTACCCCTCTCTATAGGAATATACCATGTCTCAAGTAACAACGCCACCACCATGAGCCTTATCCCTAAGGTGATGTCAACCTCCTCAAATGTGACGTTTTAACCTCAAGAGAAAATCATTGGGCAGGATAAAGGATGGGCTATGTCGTCCATGGTATATCCTCAAACCTCCAAAGGATAAAATGGTTGTCAAGTGTGCAGATCATGGTATCCAACCCGTGGGCTTCAAACCCCAAGGAAGCCCAAGCTAGGCTTGTTCTTCCAAATATGTCCACCAATTAGGTCCTACAAAGACAATGAATGTGCCCTCCATGGATCTCAAGTCAAATGCATCATGAGAAGTAAATAAAATCAATAAAAGAGTCATCTAAGCATGTACATCCAAACCACTACATAAAAATAAACAATTTCTCAAAATCCCTATGCAATTTTCCAAGCTTAGGAATGGGAGGGTTGACAAGCGACCTATTGGGTGAATTGTACCTCAAGTTTAGGGGTGTTTCCCAAGTTGAACCCTCTACAAGACATATGGAAAAAGTGACATGGGTGGGGGAAAGAATATTGGGAATGGGGGTCAGGACATACAAGGGACTGTAGTATCTCATGTATGGGTTGATTTATAGAGGGTGTGTTGCATCTTCGCTTTTAATGCAACCTTTTTACAAGCCCATATACTGCCTTTTGTTCTTTTTTGATGTTTCCAAGTTGAATGCAAGGTGGGGCTTCTCTATAAGAATGAAAAGTAGTTCCCACCTTGACTCTACCTTGGTCACATCATGCTTCCCCAAGTTTAGTTCATGTGTGGGGATTCTACATAAGCATGAAAAACAATGCCCACACATACTCTACCTTGGTTGGCATTTTACATATTTTATTTTTTAGGGGTCCCATTATTTTTTTACGAGAGACATTTCATTGTCCTTAGGATCCTTTGGAGAGAATATAGAAGGTTTATATTTGGATTTTATACTATTCCAACTACAAGCCTCTGGTAATTCATCCCCTTCTTCCAATGAAATGAGATGAAATCCCTTCTTGGGTCAGTACACCTAAAAATCCCAAAAGTGAAGGAGATGAGGGGATGAAGAGTGGAAATTAAAAAATATGGTCGGTAATGTCACGATGGCTAGTAAAGAGGACCTCCCAATAAAAAACCTATCCCCAAGGGTGACCCACTTATTAGGGTGCAATGTCAACCACAAAAGTGAAACAAGGCAAAGAGCATAATTTTCAAGGAGACGTTATAGAGTCAAAAGAAGTATAAAATGAAATAAAATCAAATGCATAAAATATTGAAATGATACTCACCATAATACCTGAATTGTACTCATGGAGCAAGACCCAATGTCTTTCGAAAACCAGTTCGTGTGGTGGATACCCTCATGATGAATCTGGAACTGCGGTGGTGAGGTGGGTCTTTGTCTATGCAAGTGGACATTGTTGGTTAAGTTGTCTCTCAGTACTCCATGTCAGTAACCTAAGGGCCTCGAGATATCATATGCTTAGTTATCCCTGAAATTGGGGATAATAGATACCATAATAAATGAATGGAACACTCGATGGACTGAGAGAAGTGAAGGGGTACATTCCTTGGGTTGGGAAGGTCGAGAGGAAGAGAGTCGAATGAAATTTGGTATAGTTGTAGGACAATGTCAGTGGGTTGTGGGATTACATGATTTGTGAGTGGAAAGTGAGAGACACCCTCTTTTGTTGATTCCTAACCCTAGCTTAGGGGTGACTTTCCATTGAGATCTGGAACATCAAGTCTATGGTTAGGTCAAATGTTCATCCCAAGGAGCTCATTGTAGAACTAATTTTAAAAAGATAAGGTTTTATTTTTTTTCTATGTTAGTTTATGAGTTTGATTACTATTTATTTTACTTTGTGTATGAGAATGAATTATATGTTGTTGTGACGAATTTATTAGTTGCATTCGTGTTAGTCTAGCATATTATAGATGCATTTAAATAATGGTATCAACAAATGGTTAGATATGTGTATTTTTCTATAGCTCGTAAGATGGAGGATATATTATCGTAAAAATATATATATATATATGTTTATTCCACTTGTAACATTCCTTGGTTTAATTTGGGAATGTTACAAGGACTTCCACCCAGTTTTAGATGTGGTAGTTAGTTTTGTTGGCTACATAAATTCATTAGCATGGGGATGAATTTGAACTAAAAGTGATTTTATTTACCACTACACAACATACTTGACATGACACTGATGCATAATTGAGTTTTTGTGTTTGACGAGAATTTATCCTTGTTTTCTGTAATATATATATATATATATATATATATATATATCTGTGTGTGTGTGTGTGTGTTTGTGTTTGTGTGTATGTGTGTGTGTGGCAGAATCGAAAACTAATTGGGCACGTACTCACGTTACACGTGGTCGTGTTATCCAAATGCTACCACTATAACCTCCAGGTGTGCCCACGATGCCCACGATGCCCCATACATGACACACAAGATAAGTTTGGGGGAGTTGAAATTGAAACCTCATGGAACTTCATATCATGACACTTGCCAATTGAGTTAACCCTCGGGGGGATTTATATTTGGAGGACATGGGGGTGAGATTTGATCCACTTATGTGTGTACAGGTCACGATATTATTTAATATAATATCTTTGGGTACAACCACACGTTCAACCACTATCTCAAGGTGCCCTCATCGCTCCAGGTTAGGCCCTCACAGGAATTGAACCTTTCCCAACAGTGAAAAACTCCTCACTTTTCACCATTGGATCCAACCACTTTGGGCCTTTTGTGTAATATATTAATTGAATGTTAAGTTTCATTTGGATTCGACAAGAGTTATCTTCGACAAAAATAGTGGTTTGTCAAAAGGATTGTTTTGATTTTTAGCTCTAGAGAGGAAGCAACTTCTACCTTATCAACAGTGGATGGCAAGGTATGTATTGGAAATTTCATACAATTCATCACAAACACTTGTTTAGATTTTATATATGATTCTTGAAGGTTATCCAATCAATTTCGTTAATGCGCTCTCGTCATGGAGATTTGGAAATTTCATCCCATCCCTGTTGTAACTCAACTTCTTGTTATAGATCACCTTTTAGTACTAGACTTTTGTTCATCATTATTTATAAAACTAGAAATAACTTTATTTATAATTCTTCTTGCCCCGAAAAAAAGTTTGTATTACATATGAAAAAAAAATACAAGTTGTCCCAACTACATATGTAAGTCATGATTTCATAGAAAACACCTTTGATTTTGTAAACCAAACCTTATGTGGGGCTTGACTCAGTATGTTGGATAGCCAAATTCTAGATTCCCTCTTATAGAAGCATCTTTGGATGAGACATTTGTTGTGCCATGTCAGTAGATTTTTTCAGATGACCATAGAAGGCATGTACACCATCTATTCCTATTATGCTTGTGTTGAAACCCGATTCCTTCAGCCCTTTGTTATCTTCTTCTCTTTATGGAATGGAAGTGGCAGTGGCTTCAAGGCTTTCCTCCACCTGCCTTAACCTGTTATCCTCAACATTTTTTATGGAAGTAGTTTTGGAATTCTTGTCTTGCTCGAAGGAGCCACTTGTAATGATTTGCAACTATCGAAAGGTGAGAATATCACCATAAAACCCAGATTCTCATGTAATTCGTTGGAGTAGAGCATCTTTAGGGTCAACGTTTGTCATAAACCCCTTGAAATTATGCTCGCCACAGAGATTTTGTCTCGGCAGTAGCAAACTCTCCCAATTTTAAAACTGGAGAAATCGTAAAATGTCGATAGCTTGTAATTGTCGAGTCTCCGAGTAGTATTATAGCCATTTATCTATGAGAAAAAGAATGAACCCGAATTCTATAAAAACCAAAACTTCTCGTATTTGTCAACTTGACATTATCATTGAGTTCCGCGATCCCTGCTTTGATATTTTGCTTGGACTCTATGATGGTATTTGTTGGGTGTTTCTCTTCCATGGTTTATTTATTACGGTCATGCAAAGGGAATTAAAATGGTTTACTAGTGTATTCATGCTGTGAATGTATAGAATTTGTTTGTATTGTCAAAATTGGCCATGGATATCAACTTTTTTGAAAATATGTTATTAGTTAAATAGGAGTCGAGAGTCTATCTTTTGCTTTGTTTAAATAATGTTGAATATTTAGTTTATAGTTGCTTTTTATTTGTGGATTAAGTGAAAGGCTAGTGTATATAGAAACATAAGTACATTATCAATGGCTGATTGATATTTTTTTCATGTTTATTAGATGTCCTAATTTTTTTTAGGGTCGATTATTCTTTTTGGGTGTTTCAAATTAAAGGGGCAGAATGGCTTTTGCAAGTAGACTTGAAATCCTACTTAGCCAATCTATAACAAAACATATTGGATCAAACACCTTAGCACCCATGCTTTCTCTCTACAATGTTATTCGCAACAAGTCGTCCTCTAAGATTTGTGTTCGCAACATGTCATCCTTAAAGATTTTTGTTGGAGGTACATTTAAACTTTGTTCTTTGTTTCTTCTAAGAGTTTTATATTTTCAACATTGTAAGAAAAAATAATTTATTATAATTGAGTGCTTTGAAAGAGATTTTATGGGGAATGGATGAACAATCCTTGCAATAAGTGTTTAACGAATTTGAGAGTGTGACATAATGTATGTGACACTAATGGATTGGTTTTTTATTGTTTGGTAATTGGCCTCTGTGTTGATAAAGTGGGATCTAGCTTTCGCTTGACTACCATGACTAAGGGGAGGGGTATCTATTCTGTCAGGTTCAACTCCCCCAATTGTCGCACATGGTATCATTCATTGAGATATGTTGCATACTTGTCCTATTAATTTTGTCGAGACAACCACCCAGTTTGAAATGTGGTAGTTAGTTTTGTTGGCTATATGAGTCCATGAGCATGGGGTGAATTTGGACCAAAAGTATTTTGATTTAAACAATTCGACCAAAAAATGTTTGACATGACACTAATGCATTGTTAATTTTTTATGTTTGACAATATTTCCTTCTTGTTTTGTGTAATATATTGATTGATTGTTAAATTTCATTTGGATTCAGTGAGAGTCATCTTGTGCAGAGAGAGTGGCAGGTGAAGAGGCTTTGGTTTTGTGAGTTTTAGCTTGGGAGAGGAAGCAACTTCTACCTTATCAACAATGGATGTCAAGGTATGTAATGGAAATTTCAAGGGAATCATGACACATTTAATGAGCCAACATTTGTTCTTCATTATTTCTATCTCTAGGAATATATTCTATTTATAATTCCTTATGCTCAAAAAAAATGTTTATATTACATATGGAAAAAAATACAATACTCCCCAACGACATGTGTAAGTGATATTTTCATGCAAAACACCTTTGACTTTGTATACCAAACCTTCTATGGTGATAGGCTCACTAGCTTGGAGAGCCAAATTCTTAGATTAATCTGAAACCAAACCTTATATGTGGATTGGCTCACTAGGTTGGATAGCCAAATTCTAGATTAAACTGATAATAAAAAGGGGAAAATGTTGTTGAACATCACGACATGTTATTGCCCCTTCTCTTGTTTAATTGAATTTTCAGCCGTGATTTTTGTTGCTACATGTTCTGTTGAGAGGGCTTGACAAGCTCAAAGATTTTAGCTCTTGTTTTCCTTGCCATATCTTCGTTAGGATTTCATATGCCCTATTTGCTTGAAATGGAAACCTCATGAGGAGATTCTTATAGAGCTTCGTCTTTTTCAACTTCTCTTCCATTTATTAATTATTAACATATGTAATTTTTTTTTATCCTATAATCATTTAGAAATGAATTTGTTGATTTCCAAGCAATACTTATATTCGCATTTTTATTTGGATCTAAATAAATAAAGTTGTGTTATTATGATAGGAAATTCCATTTATTAATTAATAATGTATGTAATTTTTTGTTATCCTATAATCATTTAGAAATGAATTTGTTGATTTTTCAAGCAATACTTATATTTGCATTTTTATTTCGATCTAAATAAACAAAGATGTGTTGTTATGATAGGAAATTCAAGGTTGCAGTGTTCATGTTAACTATATTGTAGAGAGAAGTAGAGGATTTGGTGGTGGAAGCTATGAAGGGGGTGGGAGTTATGTTTGTGAAAAAACATATTTTTCTAATTTTAATTGAATAATATATACTTCAGATTACCATGAAGTCAAATGTTTCTTCATTATCCTTAGTCATAGGGTATCTCCTTATTCTTAATGCCATCTTGATTTCCTATAGAAACTAACATAGAAACAAGGTAGTAGTAGTAGTAGTAGTAGTAGTAGTAATAATAATAATAATAATAATAATAAGGTCACTACAAATCCACACACCAAATTGTTGTATGATACCCCCTTGATTATGGGACAATGGGCCCTCTTTGTGCAATAATTTTTCTGCTACACCAAATTTGTGTATGAGACCCCCTTGTTTGTGGGATAAGGGGCCCATCTGTGCAATGATTCGATTGATACAAAAAATTGGTGTATGAGAAACCCATGTTTGTGGGACATGGGACCCCCCTCTGCATAGTGATTTGATTGCTAAAGTCTAGCTATACATTCCCTACCACCCTCTATATTTGAACTTGTAAATTTTTTGGGAGGAAATAAATGTTATTAACCATTAGGCCCACTGAAGTTGTAAGTATTTAAATTTATTTTTAATTTCTTATTAACATAAATTATATTCAAATAAGTTGCATCCTCAATGATTTAAGCCAAGCTTCAGACACCACCTTTAATCTAGCCAAATCATACTCTTCTTCTTAAACACCCCTGTTGCAGTCCAAGGACACATTTCCCAACTTTTGAATATTTCTGTTTGCTCCCTGCCCTCTCAGTACCTGGGCCTCTGTAGTGTCCCCAAGGCCGAGCCCCGTTACAGATCATGTTATATGCAAAGAATTGTAAATATGTTCTATAGGCTAGTGAGCCAAGTTTTGTATAAGCTGTAGGCTTATGAGTTTTGTTAGGCCAGGAAGCCTAAGTGTTGAAGGCCAAGAGCCTGTTAATGTACTTGTATGTATGCAGGTCAATTAATAAAATATAAATACCGCCAGTGCAGACCGACCACGAAGAATGAGTGATGGGGGACTGAGCGTCCACAGAAGGGGCAAGGAACTAGGGGCTGGAAGGTGGGAAAAGGGCTGAGTGAGGAGCCTAGGGGCTAAGCCTAGGGGGCTTAGGCCTGGAATAATATTTTATTATTATTCCTAAAAATCCATGTGCACGTTATTTTATCTTAAGTCCTTTTGAAGGACCCGTGATTCCCCAAGTGGTGGAAGAAAGGTGTACGGATGGAATGCATGCAGTTCCCAGGGTGACAAGTGTCAACCCTGGTGCATGCAAATAAAACCAAGACCAACAAGTCGTGAAGGGGGGGCGCGGAATCCATTCGACCCGATTGCTTGGGAGGGAAGAGTACGAGCCAGTCTGCAAGAAGCCCGTGTATGTCTGTCACAGAGAGAAAAAGCTGTGTTTTGTGTGGAAGACCCGGGTACAAACCTCGGTTAGGAGCCGTGTAGTCGGGGTCTGTCTCTGAGATAACCTGTGAGTATAATTCCCAGCTTGCAAGAAGCCAGTGAGGTTTTCGGGAAGAATCTTGGGGTTTTTGGGAAATCCGAGTTAGCCTGGGTGTGAAGTCCCTGTTCCGAGAAACATTGTTGTGAGATCATCTAGCGATTGTTGAGCTGAATTGGGGAAACCTGTGTCTGTGCTTCCTGTGGATGGTTGTGACTGCGCAATACTGGACTGCGTGAGGCTTGTTGACCTATGAGAGACTCCTCCAGGTGAGGAAGTGCGCAGAGGGAGAAGAGGACTCCTGGAAGGAACCCTGTAGCTACCATAGAGCCCGGAGAATTCCGGTCTGGCCTGTTCCTGTAACCCAAGGTAAGGGAGACTGGCAGCCGAAGGAATGTCTAGGTGACAGAGAAGGTGCACTCTCCTGGGGTGGAACAGGCATGTGGGGAATGAGTGTCTGTGGGTAGTGAGCGTGGGAGATTCCTGGGAGAGCTTCTTCCTGGTGAATGTGTATGTGCTATCATCCCTGTAACCTCAGCCTAGTCTAGGATTCCTTGCCTTGGGGTGGAGCTCGGTCCCAGCTCGGGGGTGACCTACTGTTGAGCTGATGAATAGTGTGGTCTAAGGCTGGGAGGTTCGTGGAAGGCCTGCACTTGGTTGGTGAATGCTACAGCAGATAAAAGATAAGTAATCTGAGTTATGTTTTAATACATTTGACATGACTGTGCTGTTTTGTATCATGTTTTCCGCTGTGTAAATTAATTAATGATAAATKCTATGGAATGATTAATTATAGTAGTACCCATATATTATACTCTGAGTTTTAAGTATGTTTAATTCTGGTTAAATGCATTTGTTTTATAATTCCATGTAAGGAATGGTAAACTGTGAGGTTGGGAAACCTGGGTAGTGAAGGGTACACTACAAATTGGTATCAGAACAATTGGTACACTACAAATTGGTATCAGAGCAAAGGTTTCGACACTGAGCCTAGATGGGCCAGTAGAGTGGTCTTTGGACCGAAAATGTGAAGGGAAATTGGGCCCGGAATGGCCAATTTCAGAGGTGGGTTTGTTATAGTGCGTCAAGTAGTTGCTTGACCATGTTTATAAGCTCAAGAGGTTTAGCAGTGCTGTGAAGCTACAGCTGGTATGGTCTATGACCATAGGAAGATAGGTTTCTACACCAAGGGTGTTAGAACCATCAGATCTGTTCGGGAGGGAAAGCGAACCCTTGCAACCGCCAGATCTGGAGAACGTGCACGAGGTTTAAAACCTCTTGATATTGCACAGGAGTTAAACTCGGGAGGATCGTGAGTCGTCAGATCCCTGTAGGATTAACCGCCAACCGTCCGAGTTGACGAAAGTCGCGCGGGACTTAAGTCCTCATGAGTAGAGGAGAAATCTCGAAGGGGCGTCGGGATATTAGAACTCAAGAGAATTGAGACCCTGTGATTTCGAAAACCCGAGGAGGGATCATAGCCGTAAATCTTGGAAGGACACGTGTCAGAATCCGGGAGAGAGTCGGAACTCGGAGAATCGAAGTTCTCGAGCACGTAGAAATCTTGTCACACGAAATCGCGATCCGCGAATTCGCGACAAGATCCGGACCGTTCATTTAGTGGACACGTGGCAGAGATCTGCACCATCGGGAAAAGTCCCAACCATGAGTAAATCCATCGGTGATGGAGGATCAGCGAGAAAGTCCCGATAGAAAGGTCATTCATCAAAAATCGGGATTTGAGAATTCGAGAAATCGGGAACCCCAGTGACGAGTGAGTCATATACTTTGAAACCCCGAACCCAGAAAACCCAACAAAAGCGTATGACTGTGGTCATATGAACGTAGGTCACATGGACCTGACTTGACCGCGATGTGTTAAAGCGAAAGGCGCATCGGATATCGGGCATCGAGATATCGGAGAGTCCGGAGGCAAAGGTTTCGAGCACGGGAAAATCGTGATACGCGATTTCCCGATAAGGCTTAGGTGCGTGGGAGCCACACCCCCTGTCAAGAGGACAGGTGGCAGATTTATAGCCACAAGAGAAAGGATTATTGACAAGGCAACAACTGGGACCCATCGGAGATCCCGTGAGCGTATGAGCATGACGTTGAAATCGCCGAACCCCGATGAGTGGTTGATTAAGGTCATATAGTGTGGTCGTAGTGTGAGGCTATAGCCCGAAGGGCTAGCACGGACAGAGCCATCGGAAATCGGGAAATCGGGCATTCCGCTGTCAAGCGTTTTGGGCGCATTCATATTTGTGAAACCCCGAACCCCGATAAGGGATAAGGCCAGGGTCTACGAGTCAGCAGTCACATAGGCCAGGGCTGAGTTTGGAGGACTAAGGCATATTGGAGATCGGAGAATCAGGGGTTGTGAGGACATGCGCCTGTTGACAACGCAAGTGCCGAAACTCCGAAAGGGGTAGTCACGAGAGGGAAATGACCACGGTCAGGGCTCATGGTCATATGAGTCACGGGCTAGGCTCAGGAGAGCTAGCACGTAAAAGGGTCATCGGAGATTGGGAATCCGAGAGGATAGTAAAATTTGACATCAGGAGTTGCGAAACTCCGAAACTGGAAGTCCCGAAATAACTGAAATGGAA
>ML783712.1:75039-85906 GCA_009831015.1 Picea engelmannii
TAATCTGAGTTATGTTTTAACACATTTGACATGACTGTGCTGTTTTGTATCATGTTTTCCGCTGTGTAAATTAATTAATGATAAATGCTATGGAATGATTAATTATAGCAGTACCCATATATTATACTCTGATTTTTAAGTATGTTTAATTCTGGTTAAATGCATTTGTTTTATAATTCCATGTAAGGAATGGTAAACTGTGAGGTTGGGAAACCTGGGTAGTGAAGGGTACACTACAAATTGGTATCAGAACAATTGGTACACTACAGCCTCCCTCTCTCAGAATCGGCTTCCAGAAACATCTCATGGGACTCTCTCATCCTCTCCATCTCCAACCGTCTCAACACTTAGACCTTCCACTCCCTCAACATCCCTACTAGAATCATCCTCTTAAAATTTGTCGTCCAAGCCATCCCTACCTACCTTTCCACAACACTCGTTTCCCCCCAATCTGTAATAAAGAAAATAAGGAATTTTCAAAGGAACTTTCTATGGCATCGCCACAACCTGGAAAAAAAATGTGCCCTAGTTAGCTAGGATAAAGTTTGTAAGACCAAATCTCTAGGCGGCTTGGGCCTCCAAGACCTTGGCAAACTAAATAACACCATGGGAGCTAAAATCTGGTGGAGATGGCTCAAAACTCCAACAAAAAATTGGGCAAAGCTCGAGAAACACAAATATGCCACAAGCACACAACAAACCCATCTAATCAGGATGCAGGACAAAATTAAAGGGTCCAACATATGGAATGCAGCTTGGAAAAATTGGCCACTAATATAGGAACACGCTTTTTAAGAAATTCACAATGGATAAAGTGCCCTATTCTGGACAGACTCCTCACAGCAACTGCCACCCCTCCAATCAGAATAAAACCTGCAATCCTATGAAAATCACATACAATATCTTTCCACATCCAAAGTTGCAGACATGTGGACAAGCATCCAAAGAAAATCTCCTTGGCGAAGATGGAAATCAATCCATTAGGAACTTCAAGCAGTAATGGACTGTGACCTGCAGCACTGGAGGCAAGCAACTATTCCAAGACAAATTCGGATAAGAACAGATCCAGATATTCTCAGATGGGGACACATGCCCCATGGAAAATTTACTCTCAAATAAGGATATATTCTACAGGAAAAATTTCAAAATCTGCAAAAAGACCACATCGAGACAATAGTATGGGAATCAAAATTCTGGCCCAAAATCTCCATATTCCTCCGGCTCCTTCTTCAAAACTAGATGTTAACCTGGGACAATCTTCAAATAAGGGGTTTTATTGGTCCCTCGATCTGCCATCTATGTTATGAATAAGAAGAAACTATGAAGAACCTCCTAAATAATTGTATTCTTAGTGAAGAAATCTAGAACCAAGACACGCAACTCATGAGAAGAACCAAACAGGTCAAAGATAACATCATGAGAACAATTAGGGTTTGGGGTACCGAATCTTATAAAATTCCAATGTTGAACAGATCCTAGCAACTCTTAATAGGCTTCATAGTTTGGTGACTTTGGAAAGAGAGGAATAGAATAATCTTTCACTCTCATCCCTCCCAGCCTGCTCGCCTCTGGTCCACCGTTCTCTCGCACTTCCAGGAAACTCTTAAGCTCCAACTTTGTACCCAAGAAGAATTCCCCTTTGATCTGAGTGAGATTTTGATCCTCAACACTTGGGGCTTCTTGCTATCACAGTCCACAACTCCAAAATATCCCCACCTCATAGCCAAAGCCTTTAGTCCCTCTGTATGGTCTCCCCCCTCGCCCAACTTTCAGAAAGTCAATTTTGATAGTGCTTCAAAAGGAAATTCAAGTCTCTCAGGATCAGGAGCGGTCATAAGAAACAACAAGGACCAAATTCATAGCCTCATTGCAGAAAATCTGGGATTTGACACCAACAACTCAGTGGAAATGTGGAGTCTAATTAAATGAGTGCAATTGTCTCTGGACCATAACCTCACCTTCCTGATCATAGAAGGATACTCTAAAGTCATAACTGATCTGGCAAAAAAAATCCTAAATGGAAGAGATCCGGAAAAAATCACCCCTAGTTGGTGCCTCCTCGGACCCCTCTACAGATTTTAGTAACTCCTCAGACCCTTTCTCACTCTCACAACCTCTCACATAAGGAGGAGTGAAAATAAGGTGGCAGACAGACTAGCCAACACAGGGGTTGACTCCACACATCAGATTACTCTCATAAATTCCAGGAAATCTCGAACCTCACCTCTATGGACTCACTGCATGGAGCTAGCCCATAGGGACTTCCCTCACCTGAATGGGGTGCCACCTAGTAAGAGATTGAGGACACCTAGATCTGGGCAGCCAGGGGAGTTATTAACCTGACCTCTAGCCCCTACACATTAATTCCTCCATGGATCACACCATGAGAGGAGTTATGGTAGTGCACCTGGCTGGGGAATTGGGAGAGAGAACCAGCCAGGCAGAGCATACCAGGAGGACGCAACGGTCATTTCAGGCTTCAATGGAGGACGCGGTGGTCATTTCAATCTTCAATGGAGTTAATAGGTCCAACCAGGATTTTGATCGGGGGTCTCATTCAATTCCTTACCCACCGTGGTACACTCTTCCTGCTACGCTCCTTGGCTCTCACAAAAATTCCCAAACCATTGTTCTCTACAACCTTTTATCGTGCACCGACGACATCCTCCCTGACTCCCACCATTGCATTATCCCTCTTAGCTTCTCTGTTTCCCTCCATCACTCCCTGCATCTCCCCTTAGCCTCCATTTCTTCCTTCCTCCACCTCCATATTCCCCCCAATATGCCTCCGGAGTGAGGAAAGCCCAAGCAGGGTGCTCGCAACAAAAGCACCCTCTCTCGTGGTAACATGATTACCCTCTCCCAAAGAGCGCTCATCCCTTATTTTTCCATCCCATGACACACTTCCCAGAGGATGCAGTCAGCTCCTCTCCAATTCTATGGAGCTAGTTGGGTAAAATTGGAGGCAACCTCCTCCACTGCTCACTACCCCTTGTCCCCACCACTACTTCACAACCCGAGGAAGGTAAAAGAGGAGGCGCCACCCTTGGGAACACACCCCACTCTAGACAACAACCTCTTCCCCCCCCATCGTCAAGCCATGCAACCCCTACTATGGAGATGGAAGCTGCAAGGTGGAGGAGGATATTCCTCCAAGTTGGAAGCAAGAGAACAATGTAGGAACTACCAAAGATATCACCATAAGGGCTGCCAATTAAGCTGGCAAGAAGGAGGAGGAGGATCAACCACAACATTTCACCAACTGTATCATGGAGGAGCACCTTCAACTCCTCTTCAAGATCAGGATAAAACAAGATGACCAAGTGCACTAAAAAAGTGTCGTTAGCCAACGGATAGATATCTTGTTTGATGCGCTAGTAGATTCTCCTGCATGCACCAGATGCTCAACTTGTAGTCAACAGTTCACCCCAGTCTACACAATACATGGAAAATCAGGCCCAACTATGGATTGATGTCTCCAGGTTTCATTTTTTTCTCTATTTCATTTTTTTCTTATTATGTCTATGTACTTTTAGTCATGGAAGCTTTGTCTATAGCTATCCTTAGCGGAAGGTTGTAGAACATGGTTCACATCTTTTTGTTTTCGTAGACATACTGTAATGTTTTGTGTAAACAGTTTAATTCTAGCAAGGCTAGAACTCATAAGGACATGGCAATGTTTGAACATCAAAGACACACTTGTTCAAGTTTCCCACTTGTGGTGGAACAGGTGGCTAACATTTGTCACTATATAGCATATAAAAGTCTAATACAAGGATTTACCTTTTGTTTACAAAAAAAAACATAAATCATATTCAATTCCACTCATATATATATATATATATATATATATATATTCATTATTTAATAGAATGAGAGTCAACAAAAAAAAATATTGTATGTAGATATTTGTGTATTATTTGTGAATTTTCAAGTTGTGTTTCAAAGTTTTTATTAGGTAATTATTTTATTGATATGAATAAATTTTCTCTCAATATTTTTGAGATTTTAAAGATGTCTCGAGTGAAGTTTTCAAGTTCAAAAATTAAAATGTAATGACAACTTTAAACTCACTCAAATCAAACACTATCTTCAATTTGGAGGAGAAACATTGACAATTCATGTTTAATTAATTAAATTAAGGATTTAAAGTCTCGATATCTTATTAATCTCTTTTTGTTTAATTATAATTTATAAATATGACAACACTTAGACTTAGTCCAAAAATAACTCATTTCTCATATTCCCTCTCCCTTACTCCAATGTGCGTCTAGAGATAACTTCTATGTAGAGATAAACTACCATAAATCCTTCACAAATCATTCAACAACATGAATGATTTATAGAACTACCTCCTCCTCTTTCTCTGACATTCTCTTCTTATTTATAGTTAATGGTAATCTTCAAATGGAAACCAACCTACAACTACACATTGAGATCCCAACTTACCCTCTTAGATCATCTAACAATCACAACCATCAAGGACCCATATAAAGGAGACACCCACAACTCCAAACAAGATCATAGTCAAACAAAAAATATGAATCACTCCCAATAAATCAACTTTAGGCTATATGACTACCCCTATGACTTAATGATTAAGAATTTTTTGAAATAGTTTCCTCACAAGGATGTTTTTTTTTTACGAAAACGGTTATGTTGCATTAAGCGGCATTCTGGCCAGCCAGAATAAAAAAGTTACAAATCTGAAGAAGATTGGTGACCTCTAACAGTGCTACCAACCTTCTTGTGAATGTCTTGGGAGACCAATCCCCTCTTCTCCTTGAGCTAATTTGATGATATGACAAAGATTGCGTACATGAGTAAATTATCACAAACTGTGAGCATAGCAAAAGACAGAAGCAAAGAATTATACCAAGGGGGCTGAATTTTTCCCCTTAATGTAGGGGTCCATCTTTTTCTGAGAACCTAAAGAAATGTTGGAGGCTGCCTCCTTTTCTCTACGCGCTTTGTTGGTCCTTCGCCCTCGGGTTAGGGGTGGGGACGGGGCTGAATTGTGTTCAGGTTCAAAAGTTCCCCCAGAGCCGCTAGAGGGGACTATAACAACCAGGCCTGCATGGGCAGGGGGTTCCGGATCTGAAGCCCGAACTTCTCTCGCTGCTACTGAATCTGGGGGGGTGGATTCCGGAAGGCTTTCGTCTGCTGGAGGATCTTCCTTGACTGCTGTTGTTTCTGGTTCTGGGGCTTCATCTTCCTTTAGCGCATCAAAACTGTTTTTATTTTCTAGAGTTGCCTCTGCTGAATAAGTGGCCTTCGGGGCTTGGGCTTGTGGATCCTTTCTCCTTGACTGCCTTCGTCGGTTAGATACGGGATGAAAATCATCTGCTTTGACTGGTCCCGGTTCCTCAGAGGCTTTGGGGCAGTTCCTTGCAAAGTGACCGTAAGCATGGCACCAGAGGCACTTAAAAGGAATCTGCTCGTAGTCCAGCTCTTGGATATGGCACCATTCCCCCAGGGAGAGCTTAATGGATTCTGGAAGACCTTTCTCGAGGTTAACCTCAACACAAATGCGAGCACAAGTATACTGGTCCCCTTTCGGCTCCGCACTGTCCAGGAAACGCTCAAGCATATTCCCAATGTCCTCCAGAGAGCTTGTCCCCCAGAGATGCAAGGGAAGGTGAGGCAGCCTAACCCAAATAGGAGCTGCGGTGATCTCGACTTCGGGGTTGAAGTCAAGAGTCCAGGGGGCTAAGAACAGTCCTCTCGACCCCATGAAATAGGGTCCAGATCTGAAAACTAGGTCACATTCCTCTTTGGTCAAGAAACTGAAGACAAAAAAAAACCTGCCTACTGCGAACAGAGAAGTTGTTCCCTTTATCAGCGGTTTCCAACGATCATCCATCCATGCCTCCACCGTTTTGGGGCTAGGCCATAACCCCGTAAACTTTCCGATGAGGGACTTTTCTGCTAGAAGGAGGGAAAGAGAGCAAGGTTGCTCTGGAGATAGCTCCAGAGAAGGGATCTCCTCCATCTTCTTAACAAACTTAGACGAGAGAGAAGGCTTGGATTTGGGTCCTGCCGAGCGGACTAACGCTTTGAATGCTTCCAAAGGGTCTTTGCCCCTCTCGGCGATCGGATCTGGGGCCATTGTAGTCGATCTCCAGCAACAAGAAGACAATGCGCGACAGCAAGCCACCACTTCACCAACACGCATGCAAAAACGCAGGCGAACTCAGGCCACGTAGGAAGGTGCCGATTCGCAGCTTTGTATGCACAGGGTCAACATTCTTCGCACCAGGGCCGCCAAAGGAGGGGGACGCGACCTTCAGACCTTCAAAGTGGGCACCGCCCTTGAGCCAGAACGAGATGCCGACAGCGTGAGCAGCAAAAAACAACGACCTGGAGCAAGAATTCGAGGTGCCGGTCAAGCTAAGCCTGGCCGCTGAGAGGGCCGAGGCTGCCTGTGCGCACGGCTAGGGTTCTTCCTCGCAAGGATGTTTGTATTAGGATTGCTATAGATTAAATATGGAAAATTACAAGGACAACTTAGCTTGAGCAATATCAAGGAAGAGGAGGAGCATCTACAACATTGTTTAGAGTGGTCAAGTTACTCCCAACATTTGATTTGAGCTCAAAGAGGATATTGACAACGATAAATAAACTTTTAACATTTGATTTGACCTCAACTCATATTTTGACCACAGTGAAGCAATTTTTCACAAACATGTTTATACATTTCTTAACAACCTTCAAATGTAGCTATATAATATCATTGAAACCATATTAAAAAAATCTATATAACAAAAACCATATATTAAACACTAATAAAAAATTTGGACTATTTATAATGAGATGCCATTATTAAAATGACTAAACATTTATATGAATATAGTTTTTTTTCACAAACATGTTTATACATTTCTTAACAACCTTCAAATGTAGCTATATAATATCATTGAAACCATATTAAAAAAATCTATATAACAAAAACCATATATTAAACACTAATAAAAAATTTGGACTATTTATAATGAGATCCCATTATTAAAATGACTAAACATTTATATGAATATAGTTTTTACTTTTCATTTGTTTCAATAGTGCTTTCCCTTGGTGGAGGATTTCTCTCACTCTCTTGTTAATAACTAGACATTTATATGAATATAGTTTTTATTTTTCATTTGTTTTAATAGTGCTTTCCCCTTTGTGGAAGATTTTTCTCAATCTTTTTTTAATATGTGCTTACATTGTCATAATTGTAGTAATTGAACCTCATGTTTTGATTTACTCCTTTTTGAAGCTTATCTTATTAGTTTTCTACATTCTAAATGAAACAATTTAAATATTCTAATCCACACGAATCTTGTTCCACCTATCTAAGAATATAAAGAAGGTCCAATCAAGTATAGCAAAAAAACTAGAATACCACACCCTCATTAAAGTTGTGTTTTAAAAATTCTGAATATATCTATATTTCCTTATTATACCGCATTACATTGTACTTATTTTAGGCTTATGGTTCTGCATAATACGTTCCACTCAGTAACTACATTCATTAAAAAAAACTTATGATGTTGGAAGCAATTCATATTATTGAGAAATGTATTTTGATTATAAAATCCAAATAATCCATGCTTAACTTTATGAACTCGTTCAATGCTTTAAACTTCTTAAAAATGCCTGAAAATCAATAATACAGAAAAATACCTGAAAATTTAAAAACCCATTTACGAATTATGCAACAAAATGAAATTGATATTTCTTTATTGTGGTTTATTAATCTCAAAATTATAATTTTGAAATCGAACGCACGGCATGAAAAATATATGAACAAAAGAAACTCGAAACCCATCTCAGAATTCAATATCTTGGCATAACTGGATAGTTAACTTAACAATATAATCTCAGAAATACTGAAATCTTGGATTGTACAGCCTGTTTTTACATTTGCATTTCCAAACCTCTGGGTAGTAATCCTGTGCAGGGGTAGCGCGTGGATGGATGGGAACTTTTACTCTCACACAGGGAGTGCATTTTTTGCATTTAAAGCTGCAAAAAATTCCTCTGTAATGGGCGTGCCCTGCGGTACAGAATAAATTCCTCTGTAATGGGCACGTAGGCAGAAGATATAGCCCACTTCCTCAAGAAAGCTACAGTTATATTAAAAAAAAACACACAAAAGAAGACAAACAAAAAGCAATTGAAGTTCAAACAGCTGATCTGAATCTAAAATAAAATCACGTACACATTCATGGAAGTAATGAGAGACTTTGAAAGAATAAGAACTCACCCACGCATCCATCAAAGAGTTTTTCCTTGCAGGCCAACAAATCAGCTTTGTAATAATAAGGAGCCTCTGACATTAACTGTCTCTAAGACCATCGATTTGAATAACCCCATAAAAAAATGAAATCTCAAACTTTAACTTCAAAAGCAATACAAAAGAACAAACGTGTCAACTACTAGAGATATGGCAGACTGGTGTGGTGTGGTGGCCTCGGAAGTCTTCGTCCTGAGTGCCTGTTTGTCTTTTCAAGGACTGTCGGTGGCTCTCATATGAAATGATGTAGGTGGTCTTTAGCTTTCAGATTCTTTGTTATTCTTATAGCTGTGAATATTCCTTAGCAAGTTGGAGTCGTCCTCAGCAAGCAAGAAGAAAAGTAGAATGATACTATGTTAGATTTTGTTAGTGTCAATCAGTCTTCTTGTAATAAAGCATCTGCCAGGCTAAGTAAGAATGGGGATGTTTACTTTTGTTATTTAATAATTAGTATGTGGTCAGGCTAAGTAAGAATGCTAAGTAAGAATGACGATGTCTACTTTTGTTATTTAATAATTACTATGTGAGATTTCTCCTTGAGAATTTGATCATGCAGGGAATATTATAAGAATAAAAGCAGCCTGTTACAGTTTGTAGTGTTGGTATTGTGGGTTTAAGAAAATATGTAATAAGAATAAAAGCTGCATGTTACCGTTTGTAGTTTTGGTATTGTGGGTTTAAGAAGACATGTAATAAATTTAAATTATTGTGTGTTTTAATTTTAGATTTATATAAGTTTTAAATAAATAATGTTTATTTTAATTTTGGATTTATGTAAATTTGGTAGTCAATTTAGAAAAATTTTAAATTTAAATAAGTTTAAATGGTTTATTAAGAGGAATGGTGATAAGTTTAAAATTTTTTAATTTATTTTATTTCAATTCATTTTAAAATCATTTATTAATTTTTTTTCTAATTTATTTTGTTTATAAAATATTTTAGTATTATTATTATTATTATTATGTATAAATAAATAATATTTGTTTATTAACACAATGATTATAATAATTAATTAATTATTGATTAAATATATATATTATTTTTTTTAATCCTAAAAATATACACACAAAATATTATATAATTAACTAATAAATAAATAAAAATATAGTAAATAAATAAAATAATAAATAATTAGATAAATTGGTAATAAATAAAGAGATGGATCACGAACATGCATAAATAAAATAAAAAACTTTTTTACATAATTTTTTCTGTTTTATTATATCCTAAATCCTTTAATCTTGAATACTCCACTCCCCCATAGAGCTCAAGCTGAATCGACTCATCTACTATTGCAAAATTAAATATTCGAGCATTTTTTTTATTTTTATTATATCCTAAATCCTTTAATCTTTAGCACTCCACTTCTCCATAGAGCTCAAGCTTAATGGATTCACTACTATTGCAAAAATATATATCAGATGGCTTTAAGTAAAAAAAAAATTAATATAAATGAGGTGTCTCATGTCCCCTACCATGATATACCAACCAAAAATGGGGTGGGGTGTTTTGGTCATGTCCCCCTTACCATGGTATATCGATTGATATTTTGTATCAAAATAAAACGTGTTAATTAAAGCATATGGTAATGAAACGGAAATTTAAGTTTTTGTGGTGTTTTCTACTTCCTTACTTTTTTTTAGTGATGAGTTTATTATCTTTAAAAAGTGGGATGGGTTGTTGTATGTGGTTTTATTATGGTTTTTTAAGGTTGGATTCTATGTTGTCATTCTCTGTTTTAAATTAAAATCCAAGGTTTTCATTAGTTTTAGTAATTTTGTTGAGTGGTTCATATGTTAACTATTTGGAGAATGTAATCAGTATTTGGAGAATGTAACAAAGTTTTAAGGCTAATTGTCAATCTATGCTAATTGTCATGCCATTGAATCTACTCTTCATATAAAGATTATATTAGATAATCTTTATTATCTTATATAATCATTTTAATTTATTAAATAATAAATTTGTCTATAAAAAATTATTTACATACATAAAAGCTTAAATGATAGAATGGATTTTAAATTTTTTAAAAGATAGAATATACTAAAAAGAAAGGTATATGTGTGTGTATATTTTTTTAGACTTTACTAGTGAAATTGTTGGGAGGAGGGGGATCCTTTGTCCCACAAACAAGGGGGTCTCATACACCAATTTGGTGTGGCCTATTCTTATTCTTATTCTTATTATTATTATTATCAACTAAGGTAGTTGATAGGAAAGATTGTTATTCTTCTTATTGTTAATCATATTTTTACTATGTATTATACTAACCATTATAAATTTGGCTAAAAAAAGGTTTATTTCTAAGATGCATTTTAAAAATCCTTTAATAAATGAAAAATATTTTAAAATACATAAAAATATAGTATGAACACATACTTCTAGACTTTACTGGAGTTTCTTGTCCCATAAACAAGGGAGTCTCATACAACAATGTGATGTGGCTTCACCGTGACCTTAAAAATTATTGATGATGATGATGATGATGATGATGATGATGATGATGATGATGATGATGATGATTATTATTATTATTATTATTATTATTATTATTATTATTATTATTATTATTATTATTATTATTAT
>ML783712.1:85956-109554 GCA_009831015.1 Picea engelmannii
ATTATTATTATTATTATTATTATTATTATTATTATTATTATTATTATTATTATTATTATTATTATTATTATTATTATTATTATTATTATTATTATTATTATTATTATTATTATTATTATTATTATTATTATTATTATTATGATGTACTTGCAATTACGTAAGCATCTTATATTTAGGGTCTAGATATATATAAATACCTCCAAGGAAACACTACATCGAAAATTTTCATTTCTTTCTCATCTCCCATGTGGCATTTTCCCCATGAGCGATCTTTTCAAGATATACAAAGTACAAATACCTCCAAGGAAAGAATAATAAGGTTGTTAAGGTCGTTGTCATCTTCCCTTCACATTTGGAAAACACTTATGTTTTAGTTTTTTATTTTATTACCATAACACACGTACAATTTTGCAATTAGTATTTTTATGTTTTATGTATAAAATACAATACAATTTTGCAATAAGTATTTTTATGTTTTATGAATAAAATACAATAATTGATTATAGATGAGTCAGTTTATATTATTATATTATTTTTCATGTATTTTGATGTTTTAGTTCATTTTAGTGGTAGGTTTCAGTTTGGAAAATTGAGATCGAGAACTTTCTAGAGCCATTTTGAAGAATTAAGCAAATTTTTTCAGGTTTTTGATGTTTGTAATAAGTGCACACCTACTTGAAAGTGTTATACATTCTGACACCTTTTCAAAAGTGAAAAACATGTGTGAATCGAAGTGCATATGCAAAAGGTATGCATCATGTAAGTTGAACTATCATGTTGACTACCATATTATGAGATGATGCTACATCAACCCCTGTTACTTATGCATATAGGGATAGCCACATGAGGGATTTCAAGAATATTCTAGAAATTTCAAAACCCTACCACAATTCAGAGTTGAAGAAGTAAAAAACCTATCCCTAGATGGCCATTGAGATATGTTAAATATCGGGTCACAAGGAGGAGAAGGGGTTTCGTTCTATGTTTTTTTTTTTGTTCTATAGCATAGTGGAACAACTGGGAGTGAAAAAATTAATGACCATAACAGAAGGGGTTAATGTTATATAGAATACTAATAGGTCACGAGTCTACTACTACCAAATCACAGGTCTTAGGTCACTCCATAGAGAGTCCATTCTCCTTTGTACTTGCATTACTTCCACACCAGAAAAAGGAGCATGGTAACCTCACCTTCTAGCTAATTTTTCTTCTGTAAGGGTTTCCCAAATAAAAAATTTGTGTTGGCTTGTGGATGGTGTGTGATTGTACTTTACTGTTCTCTATTTTCCTCATTTTGTCTATTTCATGCATAAGCAGAAAATTAGTAACTAAATATTTTGGAATCTAAAGGAATTTGACCTGCATAGTGTAGATTTACACATGAATATAGAAAAAAATTATGATAGATCTCTCTTTTAACATTAAGTTTCAAGTTATGTTTTAATGTATATAAAAGTAATTTTTTGAGTTATTTTTCAATGTTTTTGCAAGTGATTGTTATGTTTTAATAAATTTTGAAGTAATTATTTAGAAAAAAAATCAATTATTTTCCTCCCAACCAACATATTTATGGAATCTTAAAGATACTCCCAAGAAAGGCCCTCAAACTTACAAATCAAAGGTCATATTTATGGAATCTCAAAGATACTCCCAAGAAAGGTCCTCAAACTTAAAAATCAAAGGTCATTGATGAATCTGAACATAGGTACACCAAGTACCAAATGTAAACTGTTGACACACCAGGTTTGACCATTTACTATGTTTTTCTCTCAAGGAAAACCTTACGGAAAACTCTTTGGATACTTGCCCATAACCCATCAATGTGTACATAGACACTAGCCTAAATCTAATAATAAATTCTCATAATTACAACAACAAAAATTTCTACAACATAACATCAAATCTTAAAGAACTACCTTCCCCACTCAACCTCATATTCTTCCTATTCATAATTAATAATATTCTTTAAATAGAAACCAACTATGAGTTGAGTCACAACTTCCCTCTTATATTACTCAACACAAACCAACCAAAGGCCTACCTACCATCCACATTCATAATTCATAAAAGCCACATCAAACATAATCAAATGAGAAATATGAATTACTCCTAAGTTATATTCCTAATCCCTAAAAGTTAATACTTAATACTTGAGAACTTTATGAAATTATTTCTTTCAAAAATATTATCATCAAGGATGATTTTAAGGATGAAAATTTATTTTAAAATGTAGAAATCTGAGGGAATCTTACAAATCCTTTATATTCCAACTATAAATGGTTGGGGATATTTTTATAAAAATATTCAAATTTCTAAAAAATTTATATAGTTTGTATAAAATTTTGGCGATTTTTAAAGTAAAATAATTTTATTCTATATAATTTGGGCGAATAATTTTTAAAATAGCCAATCTATTTTTTGAAAAAAACTATGGAAAATTGTCCCATGAGCAAAATTTAGCCCCTAAAATCATCCATAAAATTTATCATTGAGCTTGCTATACATTACACATAAAAGTATAAATATTACTTCATTTAAAAAACCCCGCATTATCCAAAAAAAAAATAAAAAAAATGTACAAAGTATCCTTTTCACAAACGTATTCATACTTTTTTCAACTATTTTCGAAGTCATCCATATAATATTATTTTATCCATCTAAAAAGAATTGATATATGAAATTCAAACAAAGATTTTATCAACCTTCAACCATCCATAATGTCATTTCGATAAATGAATATAAAAATTATGAATAATGTCATTTCGTTAAATGAATATAAAAGTTATGAATAGTTCATTCATAAACGAGGTGCCACATCTTGTTTTAAATAGTTGGGGCATATTTTAATTTCCTCTATAATAGTACATTACTTATTACTTGTATTTAGTAAAACTTTTGGGTTTGTTACTCTGCAATACCTCATGGCCAAGAAAAACATTCTAACTAAGAAGCCAAGAAAAAGATTCTAACTAAAAAATAGGGTCAATAAGAGATTTCAATGTTAGTCTAAGATGTTAGATATAAGTAAATTTAATTATATAAAGTTTAAATTATGTTTCATTTTAATAAATTTAAATCTTCTACACAATAAATCTTTTCTTGCAGATGTTTTTCAAATTTATTTTATAATATTTTTATCTGTTTGAATTTTTAAGCCCTTTACAAAGTCTTTCTAAGTAACATTTATAGTTTTTTAAAATTATTTTTACAATAGATCCATTGCAGCCTGCATACATCGGGTTTTGTTCTAAAAAATTTAAAATTGTGTCGAGTTTCCATGCCATGTCACGAGATCCATTATCCTTGACCTTCCATATATTGGAAACGCTATGAATCGACCCTTCAATTCCATTTGGAGGCTATAAATTGAGTCATATACTTGAGCCTTGAGGGAATTCAACATTGAGAGCAAAGACACTTTGGAAAAATTTACAAAATGCCTTCACTTTCCCTCTACAGACTCAATTTTCCCCTTTTTGTTATTTCTAAAGTAAAATTTTCAAAGTTTTGTACATATATGTGGGCCATAGTTAGACATCTCGCATATACACAAGTTTATCCATTACAGCCTGTGTACATCAGATTTTGTGCTAAAAGTTTTTAAAATATGTCAGGTTTCCATGCCATGTCACAAGATCCATGATCCTTGACCTTCCATATACTGAAAACGCTTGTAATTGACCCTTCAATTCCATTTGGAGGATATAAATTGAGTCATATACAATTCTTGATGGAATTCATCATTGAGAGCAAAGACACTTTGCATAAATTTCACTTCATATTGAGTCTGCATCCCTTTTTCCTTGAAAGTCTGAACTTCTTGTGTTCATCCCCCAAGCTTTTCCTATTTTTAGAAGGAGAAAATCAATTAATCCTACTACTTGTGAGCTTTCCTTTGTGGAGGATTGAAGTGGAAAAGGTCCAGCTGGAGGGACTTAGTTTCTTGGTTCCAATATATCTTGTTACATAAGTTTGTAAACTATGTACTTATATTGATTAGATTAATAGAAGCACTCTTTTCTCGTCCAATTATATGTCACAAATATTTGTACTAATTTCCATTGGCATATTTTTTATACATGTTAATGGATTATGCTAGTTTATATGCTGATGTTCTATATAATTTATATATGCTTGTGTATCTTGGATGTTAATGACAAGTTGGAAGCATCAAGATTTTGGTCATGAGCTCAATCGTGGTCTTTTTCGGACATCCGAGCGAGATAGGATTATATCCTTCTCTTGTTAGAATCTATATTTATCTAGAATTGATCCAAAATGAATCTAAGAAGGCCTAAAAATCAAAGTTCTCAAAACCAGAGGAAACTAGATCCATTGTGTTGTTCTTGCCGTTCTGATTCCATCCATATAATGTTTTCCAAAAATGGACACCGTATGCAAAAGTTATTGCATTCTAATTGGTTTCCCAAACATGAAAAAATGTCAACTGGTCAAAGTCAATAGGTCCTACTACTGATGTCAGCAAGGACACGTAGCCGCACAAGGAGGTGACATGTGTCACTCATTTTTGGCATATTCAAGGGGTTATGTGGAACAATAAAAAATTGACATGTGGAACTGTACAGATGCAACCCTTTGTTGTACAAAATGCTAATGTGGCCCAATGATAGGCCAACACGTGGAAATATGGATGACATGTGGTTGTACAGATGCTGACATGGCAGGATAAGTCGATAGTATGGATGTTAATGTGGAAATTGAATGGGCAGGTGACTTGGCTGTACGGATGTTGATGTGGTAGGCTCAGGGTACGACACGTGGTTTTACAACAAGTGACATGGAAGGTGACTGTGAATTTTGACTAGATTATATGAGTCAATCTAGAGGTGACATGTGTCACAATCATAGGTCTCCACGTGGCATCCCCGATTTATCTAATGTTGACTGTGTAAAAAAAAAATTTCCACCTCTGGGGGATTCGAAGCCCATGACCTCTAGGAGAGGAAATCGACCACAACAAAGGTGTTAACAATATGGGCTACTATGGTTCTTAACAAACCATATGGTCGGATTTAGATTTAATTTGTGATTCATCATCGTTTTAGGGATAGGCCCCAATCGGTGGGTGGGATAGCCTGCAACTAGAGCTATGAACCAGGAGCCAAGCCAGAGTTTTGGGTGCATGAGAGGTTATCACCGGGGCAGATGGCCACCATAGGACCAAATGTTTAGGGGCTTGACCGAAGGACAAGGGCCAATGCTTATCCCTCAGCCATATGGCAGTGCCCATATAACCAGGGGCCCAAGAGAAAGGGGTTGTGCCAAAATTGTTTCCAATATGGGTTTTTCAACTATATTATATGTTTTTGTTTTTGGATTATTAGCCTAAGTTTTGGATATTTTTTCCAAAATTGAGGATCTAGATCCCTTTTTGAGGCCATATCTTGGGGGGAAGCTGGGAAGAGAACCCCAACTCAAATCCTATATAAATCAGAAGTTTTTGATAGTCCAAGGGGTTCATATTATCATATTGATGATGAGTTTGTGAAGCTTGTAGTGATTTTTATGTAGGGAATCGATTGAGGAAGCAAACTTTAGAGGCCAATTCCAGGAGCTATGCTCAACCTTTTTTAGTGTCGTCAGTTGTGTTGGATTCTTAAGGTCGCGTAGAATAAAGACAAACCAGTTTTTAATCCTTTTGATACATTTATGATGTTCTTTGGAAGCGTTGAAGAGAAATAAGAAAGCCTCCCCCACTGAGACAAAGCCCAAAGACGTTGGCAATCTTTCTCAACTCCGTTAACAACCTTGATGTTATGGTTTGTTGTTCTTTATTCTTATATTCATATTTTCATTCTTTATGATGGATGCAATATTCTCTCATTAAGCTATTTTTCTCTCCTTAATTCCTAAATGGTAATTGAACACATGCTTAAAAATTAACCAAGTCTTTAAAGATCATTTTCAGATCAAGTGGTATCAGAGCAGGTTGACTATTGGTTGTTTGAGTTTGCATGATTACCAGGGAAAATCTAAGTTGTTGTGAAGGCGAGCTTGCAGAAGGAGATCTAGAGATTGTATCCAGAAAGAGGACTTCTCAAAGTGAGAATATGGCATCGGAAGAAGGAATGTCTTAGAATGAGATAGAGGTGAAAAATACTTTATTCACCATGTCTCAGATGGTAAAGCTCTTATATGAGGATTAGTTGGAACAAAAGAGTCCTTTCCAATGGGAATATTCAAAAAAAGACAAAAGTGAAGAAGAAGAGGATCCTCCTAAAACTCCTCCTTCACCTCCATCATCTCCATCATCTTCTTATTATTCAGGTACAAGTGCAACTTATACCGCAAGAAAACATTCCCATAAACACAAACATGATATTCCATTACTTAATCTTGGTGCGAAATTTGAATTGCCCATGTATGATGCTGAAGTTAATGTTTAGAGGCTTGATAATTGGGCCAGACAGATGGAAGTTTATTGCAGTGTGCAACAAATCAAAGATGAGGAAACCCAAATCAATTTGGCAACACTTCATCTTATAGGCACAACACTCACATGGTGGCAGAGTAAGTTGCAACATGGTAGATACAAAGTTGGTAATCTCTTTCCATCATGGAAAGAATTTTTTTTTGCACCTAGAAATCAATTTTAGCCTTTGGGTTATAAGGAAATAGATTTAATCGAATGGAAAAATATCAAACTAAGAAAAGGAAAAAAGGTGCAAGAATACATAGATGAATTTCATAAGATGGCATTAATGTTAAATATTCCATTACATACACAAGAAACTCTTATAAAGTATATAGGAGGTTTACCCGCACATATTCGTAACACTGTATTTATGTTTGTACCTACTAATTTTGATGAGGTTTATGTTCAAGCAACATACATTGAAGCATGGAAAGTAGGATTTGGTGTATCAAGGGAGGGGAATCATCTTCAAAGAAAGAAGAAAAAGGAAAGGGGAATGGAAAGAAATAAAATTCAACGATAAGGAAGGAAGAGAAGCTCTCTGCAAACATTGCAAGAAAGAAGGGCATGATGATGACCATTGTTGGAAATTGCATCCAGAGAAGAGACCAAAATGTTTCAAATAGAGGCAAGGGAGGAAAACAGTTGCAAAAAAAAATGACCAACAGACTTGGGATATGATTCAGGTGATGAGACTAAAATCACAGCAGTTGGTTTGACAGGTAAAATTGGTCATAGATATGATTCTAGAAGTAAATTGTTTCATATAAGGGTGATAATGAAACATAATAAGATAAACACATTCACAGGAAGTGGTTAAACAATTGGTATTGAAAGCTAAGCTACATCATAAAACTTACTCACTTAAATGGATAAGAAACAATCATAAATTGCACATAACAAAGAAATGCACTTTAAAGTTTGGAATTTCATCAAAGTTTGTGGATGAGGTAACCTATGATGTGGTGCCACTAAATGAATGTGGAATGGTATTAGGAAGCCCTTATTTGTATGATCGAAAAGTAATATTCTAAAGGGAACATAATCAATATCACTTAACTAAAGAAGGCAATGAATAAGTTGTACATACTCACCACTTAAAAGAAAATCAATCTCTTCAAACAATGGAAGAATTAAGGAAGGTAGATTATGCAAGAAACACACCTATAATTGTGCCAAGTAAACCATTTGATCTTAAACATGAACATCAGATGGTTGTAGAATGGAAATTCAATCATACTTTGCTTCAAGATAAGGTAATGTCATGCAAGAATATCAAACATATTATTCCATTTCCAGTCATATTTCTGATGTTATCATTGCTAATGTTTTCAACATGGATGGTAGTGACTTTAGTGAGATGTGAATGAGTTCAAGTGGCTAACAATATGCTCTCAGTTCCCATGGTGTTTTTGCAATTGATTATGATGTGACAGGTGCACATGATATAGTTTAAAGACACATGACAAATGGGGTGGCCTATCGCAGACTCGATGACTAGTTAATACCCTTTTGGAGGACCAAAAGGTCTTAGTGGGGAGGCATGATACAAAATGGATCCAGGAAGGCCTAAAAATAAATGTTCTCATAATCAAATGAAACCAATTCCATTGCGTCTGGATCATCATACTGATTTCGGCCATATAATGTTTTCCAAAAATGTACACCGTATGCGAAAGTTATCGCGTTCTAATCGTTTTCCCAAACATGGAAAAAAGTCAACTGGTCAAAGTCAATATGTCGTACTACTGACATCAGTAGTACGATAGGTGCCGTTAGTATGAAGTCAACAAGGACACGTGGTAGCACAAGGATATGACACGTCTCACTTGTTTTTGGAGTTTTTCAAGGGCTTATGTGGATCGATAAACAATTGACACATGGGACTGTACGAACGTGACACATGGCTATACGGAACCTTGACGTCGGAAAGTGACAAGCCAACACATGGAAGTATGGATGACAGGTGGTTGTATGGATGTTAGCGTTGATGGATGACTCAATAGTACAGATGCTGAAGTGGAAGTTGACTGGGTAGGTGAATTGGTTGTATGGATGTTGATGTGGCATGATCAGGGTATGACATGTGGTTGTACGATAGTGACATGACAAGTGATTTTTCATGTTGAATCTATTGTACGGGCAAATCCATAGGTGACAGATACCCCAATCACAGGGCACAATGTGGCACCCTGGATTTAGCCAATGTTGACTGTGTAAAAAAATTTATTCCAACTCTGAAGGATTCGAACCCCTCACCTCTGGGTGAGGCAGCGAACTACAATAGAGGCACTAACTATATGGGCTACTATGGTTCTTAACAAACCATATGGCCTAATTTATATTTAAATTGTGATTGGTCACATTTGGGGATAGGCCCTCGCCAGCGGGGGCTCTAGTCCATGACCAGAGCTACGGAATAGGAGCCAAGCCAAATTTTTGGGCATGTGAGAGGTTAACACCAGGGTACATGGCCACCATACGACGAGATGTTTAATGGCTTGACCGGAGGACTAGGGCCAATGCCTAGACCTCGGTCATATGGCAGTGCCCATATAAATGGGGCCTCGGGAGAAAGGGGCTATGCCCAATTTTTTTCCAATATGGTTTTTTCAACTATATTATATGGTTTTGTTTTGGATTATTACCTTGATTTTTTGATATTTTTGCCTAAAATTGAGGATCTGGAGCCCTTTTTGAGGCCAGATCTTTGGGGGAAGTTGGGAGGAGAACCCCAACTCAAATCCTATATAAATTAGAGGATTGTGACAGTCCAAGGAGTTCATATTAGTCGAATTATAAATGAGTTAGTGAAGCTTGAAGCCCTTTTTATGCAAGGAAGACAATGAGGAAGAGAACTTTGGAGTCCAATTTTGGGAGCTACGCTCAACCTTTTTCAGTGTCGTCAGTTGTGTTTGATTCTTGAGGTTGAGAAGAACACAAAAATACTAGTTTGTAATCCTTTTGATACATTTTTGGTGTACTTTTAAAGCATTGAAGAGAAATAAGAAAGCCTCCCCCACTAAGACAAAGGCCCGAAGACATAAGCAATCTTGTCGAACTTCGTTAACAACCTTGCTATTATTGTTTATTTTTATTTATGTTTATATTTTGATCTTCATTCTTTATTATGGCTACAATATTCTCTCATTAAGTTCTTTTTCTCTCTTTAATTCCTAAATTTTAATTGAACACATTCTTAAAACTTAACCAAGTCTTTAAATATCACTTTCGGATCAATAATACTTGAGTTTAGAGTTGATTTATGGGTGGTGTTACCTATGTTGTGGTAAACCCCTTTCTCTAGAGATTTTCATTGTAACAGAATTGGTGACTCCAATGTGGATGATCTCCCTTTTGGGGTATCAAGTGGTTTTTCTCTTTTCTTGCTCTTTATGTGCCTGCGTCTTTGTGTCTCCTATTGCTTGTCAACATTTATTTTTATTTGTATATAAGTTTGTTCACCTAACCCTTTCCTTTGCTTGGCAACGTTTATTTTGATTTGTATCTAAGTTTGTTCACACCTCTTGAGTAAGAAGAAGCCATTAAAATTAACACTGAATAATTGAAATTGATTAGAAATGATTTTATTTTTCAGGGTACACGAACAAGTGTAGGACCTAGGGACTTGGGATAGGATTTTGTGAGAAAACTTATCCAAGGATATAAAACTCAATATATGTGTCTGACCAAGGAGTAGGGAAACCCCTTGTGGAATTGGTTTTCTTAGGAGGCTTTGTCGGCACTGAGGTTAAGCATGGAGTCGCATGAAGTTGGTTGTAGAGATGTCCCTCTAATACCTTCCTAGCATCAAATATATTTCTAGGGTTATGTTCGTATCTAAGGGTTTTTCTAGTGGATTTACCTCCTTGAGAGGTGATACTTTTGAGATTCAATATTTTCTACCTTTCCCATACAGTGCATCGAACCTACTACTATTCTCCTAAGAATTGGTTATACCATGGTGACCTTAGTTTCTTGACCTAGGTATCCATATAGGTTTCTTGCAAGGGTTATTCTATAGGTACCTTGAGTCAGTTAGGTATCGAAAAATGCACAAAATTTATGCAGGAATTTCTCTCTGGAGGAATCTAACCGACTGCGCGGTGAGGCCTATGAGGCTCCTTATAACTTATTATGTTACCTCCACTCTAGTTTTTAGGAGTCTCATCCCCTCTTGGGAGAGGAATACCTTCTTTATCTTGAGAGGTCCCTTCATCCATCATATATTTTTTGTGTACATTGGCCTTTAGCTTTATTTAGGAGTGTTCTCTTTGTTTATTAGTTGTCCTTAGGATATTGTATTTTGTAATGAGATCTAAGCCATCATGGATCAAGACAAGCCTCCCTACTGGTCTCCTCACCTTTTGAATCAACCACCATGGTTTGTTCATATACCAAAGACACCTTCTAAAAGGTTTAGAATTAATAAACATGCTACATATATCTCCACCACCCACACTTGTGATCATACTACCATGAGTACTGAATCTAATATGAATGTATTGGGAAGATATTCGACTCTAGCATCCACTATGATTAGTGGGGTCCCCTCGACTACCTGATCATCATTTGTTTGGATCTCGGAGGCTCCCTCAGCTAATGCTACCCAACCTATTTTCTCTTCTCATCCTATGGGAACAAATCATTTTTTATTCATGAGCGGTATGTCGAATTATAGTACTCAGTCAATGCATTGGGCCTCTAATCCTTTATCTTTTGGTGTGCCAAACATGACATTTCACTTTTCATCCTTTGTTTCAACATCTCATGTGAATCCTAGTTTTGGGTATTGGGGCACGACACCTTCTTATACTCCTTTCACGTTTGGTGGGGGTCATATCCCCCAACCAACTCCCATAGTGGGAATTTGGAATCCTCCTTCATTCTGACCCAATCCTAGCTACAATTTTCCAGGTTGTAGTGCTCAAATGAGCAGTCCTTATACTTCTTATATCTCGTCTATGATTCCTTCTTCCAAAATATTGATTCCTACAAAAAATTATTTCATGGAAAAACTTCCTCTAACCTCTGGTTTTTCATCAGGTGGGAGTAAATTGTATGGTATGGGAAAACTCCCGCATGGAATTCCTTCGTCTAGGGGAAATATATATCCTCAGATGAGTAACCCTTATCACGTCACTTTCTCCTTGCAATAAGATTCCTCGGTCAAAATTCCCTTAAAACATTTTATGAATCAATTAAGAGGAGGATATTGTCCTACCAGATAGGGCCATCGTGTATACCAGAACTGTGGTTGGCCTATGATATCTCAAAACTAGTATTTCTTGAGAGCTTGTTCTCAGACATCGCAACCCTGAATCCCTTTTCTAGCCACGTTGAATCTTCCATACTTGTAAAAAATGATGAACGAACCAATGTGTAACTATTTTTCATCCCCCCCTGTCCCTACCAATCTTCCCTCTAACATTCCAAAGTTTGAGGGAAAGACTGGTGAGGACCTAAGTGATCATGTGACTACTTTTCACCTATGGTGCTCATCTAAATCCCTTGATGAAAATTATTTTTGTTTGAGACTATTTCAATGCATCCTTATGGGGGTTTCCATGAAGTGTACATCAAGCTACCCGGGGGCACTTATGGAACTTTCAATGAGTTGTTCTTGCTTTTTCTCAACCACTTCCAATTTTTGGTTCTTTACGATGTCGACATAGAACTTTTATCAGATTTTCATCAAGATAAGTCCACCCACATCTCTGATCATATTCAAGAGTGGCATAGATGGAATAGGTTGATTAAATCTTACATTCCTCCAAATTTTCTGTTGGAATGGTTCCTCAAGTCCTTATTTCCTTACATTTCGAAGGATGTTTCTACATATGGAGTGACCTCTAAGGAATAGGCCATTTTCAAATCCCAACAGTTGGACCTCATATATTCTCAGTCTGGGATGCTCTACAAAATTATCTCTGATGCACCATACTCAAATTACAATCCTAGGAAAAATCTTGGGCCTCATGATGACATAATCATAAGCTCTGCAAGTGCCAAGACCGTAGACCAAGCGAAAAACTAGCTAAAAGATTTATCTCTTAACATGTCTACAGTAGGACAAGCTGAATCTTTTTCCTCAACCACCCAGCTGGCGGATGTGCATTATGTATAGTCAACGAACCCAAATGGTGACCAACAACCCATAGGGAAGAAGAAGAAAGTTCTTGGTAATAATCGTGAGGGTGGGAATAATAATAATAATAATATATAATAAAGGAAAAGATGACAACAATAATGATAAATCTAATAATAATTCCAGTGAGGGAAAGAAAGAAAAAAGGAAGGTGAAGTTTCCTTGTAAACTTTTTAAGGATGATCACCTTACCCACGTATGCCCCAAAATTAATGAATCCTTGAGGCTCATAGCACAACAACACGCTTTGTGGACTAACCAATTTCCACATAACCAAAATATGACCTTGGAAGCCTCCAACACAAAAAATGCATCGAGTGGAAGCCAAAATACCTAGGCACATGATGGTGGGAATCAATGTCTCAATATGGTTCAATCTAAGTTTAGTGGAGCCACTACGACTCGTGATTACGGTTCTTCACAACCTGTTGTACATCAATATCCTCCTCTAATGAAAACACCTTTGCAGATTGATAAGCCAGAACCTTTGTCTTGTATTTTGAAAGGATTCCTTAAGTGCTCTACCCATAATCGTAATGCCAGAGCCACCCAAAATTACTTGATTTTCGAGTATTTCGGCCAAACATCGTGCACGATGATAGCTTTGGAGGTGCCCTAGATATGTCCTACAAAGAGGAATTCCTTGTTATATGATTTAGGAGCTCTAGACCTGAGTCACTCAAACGTTATCAAGTTTTATGCTCCATATCTCAAGCCTCACTTTCCTTACCATCTGGCCTTTCAAATCCATGTGGAGGGTATGAATATCACCATCAATCGAACTGTCATTGATGAAGGTGCTTCGACATCTGTAATGTCTTTGTCTTGTTGGAAATCCATTGTCTCTCTGCCACTTTCCCAATCCATGAGCATGTTAACTACATTTGACGGATATTCTTTCAGACCCCATGGTATCCTTCCCTCTTTTTCAATCCAGTTAAGCGGAAAGATTATCGAGGTCAAGGCCGAGGTGGTTTATGCACCTCTTGACTACAATAGGGACATAATTAGACTTACTCTATGACATTCATTGTGTTGTCGGTTTTTCGTGTTTTATACTTTCCTCATGAAGGGAAGATTATGACAATCGACAAATTTTCCTTTACACATCCTAGTCCTTTTGGATCAGTGGGACATTCCATCTGCGTCATCCATAATTATATACAAGAGACTAAGAATTTTTGTGTCAGAATGTATTCCTCCTTGTTGGGAAATTTTAATTTGTCAACGTTGATATCATACCTTAATTCTATCTCTAGTGAGTCTTCATCATCATTGAGGTTTGTTCCCTTTTATAAATCATATCTTACTGACAAATGAACCCTACCCTCTCCAGATGTGTCATATTAATTCCATTCACACATTGGGATGGAAATGTCACTTCCTGCAGTAGAAATTGTGTATTAGGCTATATAAAAAGATAATCCAGACCAGGATCCCCCCTCCTCGCATACGGAAGAGGTGGATCCTGTCTTAGAGCCCATATGGGATGCTCACTCATCTAGTTCGCATGACTCCCTCGATGATAATTTACACTTGGATGAAGCCATATTAGAGGCCATGTCTGGCCTTGATAGGACTTAGGACGATATTCATCATAGATCTTATTTTCTCCCAGAGTTTGAATGGATTGAATAGGATGAGTTTAGGTCCCCTTTGAGTGAGATGGTTGGTCACGTTGTGGTTCTTTTAGATATGCACGGTATATATGATGAAGGAAACATGGTTAACATTAGTCCTATCATCATGATATACATCTCTCGAACCCCTTCTAAGATTGAAAATGTATATATCGATGCAGATTGTTTTCCTAAAGAAATTCAAATCTACATCAATCTCTTCAAGGAATTATGAGATTTATTTTCTTGGTCATATGAAGAGATTCCATGGATTGACCCCATTATTGTCAAACATAAAATTAATTCTTATTTGAATGCTAAAACTACTCGAAAATGACTTAGAGATGTAAATCCTAGGAAGTGCCCCGTTATTAAGGCAGACGTAGAGAAGATTCCCAACATTGGCTTCATTTACCCGGTTCCCTTGACTGAATGGGTATCCAACCTTGTTCCCATAGATAAGAAGCAAGGAACCATTCATGTAAATATGGATTTTAGGGACCTAAATAAATCATGTACTAAATATAACTTCCCCACTCCCTTTATTGGTCATATTATTGATGAGTGTGAGAGAAGTGAAGTATTTTCTTTTATGGATCAATTTTTAGGTTATAATCAAATTCCAATTAAACACAAGGATCAACACAAGATGACATTTACTTTTCCTTGGGTACCTTTTCATACCAAAAAATTCCTTTCATTCTTAAAAACATTGAAGAAACATTTCAACGTTCCATGAACTTTGTGTTTCACGATCTTAAGCTTATTGTCGGAGCCTATCTAGATGATCTTTTTGCTCACTCTCAAAAGAGGGTTGATCATTCAACTCACCCTCGACTAGTATTTGAAATATGTCGCTATTATCATATTCAGTTGAACCCCCACAAATGCATATTTTGCATTAGGTCTGGCCTCCTTCTGGGACTCATAGTTTCTAAGCATGGGAACATGGTGGATCCTATGAAGGTTGAGGAAATAATTTTAGTTCATCCCCCACACAATATTCGACAACTTCATGGTTTATAGGGGAAGGCTAAATTCCAACGTCGTTTCATAGATAACTATGCCAATATAACTAAGGGTTTCATGTATCTCTTGAAAAGGGTCAATCCCTTCATATGGGATGAGTGAGCCCAAAATTCCTTTAATGCTCTTAAGAAATCCCTAGTATTCATAGCTCTTTTGAAGCCCCTAGACTATAGTATTTATTTCCTACTTTATATTGTTGCATCTGAAGGGAAAATTTGTATGGTTCTAGTTCAGGAAGATGACGAGTGCATTATCTATTACCTTATCCGAAATATAATTGTCCTTAACTTAAGTACTCTCACATAGAGAATCTAAACTTAGTAATCATGCATCTAGTTCAGAAATTATGTCACTATATCTTACTCTGCAAGACTATCATGGTTGTTGATATCAATCCATTTCAGTATGTCCTTACAAGGTGTATCATAGGTAGAAAACACAATAAATGGATTGTGATTCTCCGTCAATTTGATCTTGATTTTTCCTCAGTGAAATCCAAGAAATCGCTAGTTTCTGTAGAACTGATGTCATGCTTCCCTAGGCTTGATGAGGATATTTTTAATGATGATTCATTCACTGATGAAAACATATTCATTTTATCATCTTCAGGGCCCTTGTTTACAGATATTTTAATCTACATTCAAACTCTAAAGCTTCCCTAACATCTTTCGAGAGACAACCAATGACGTACACGCCATGGGACCAAGATATACCTCATTATCAGTGACACATTATATCGTCGAGGGGTGGATGCTATTTTTTGTCATTTTTTGAATCAAGAGGAGGATGAAGTTGTTCTTAATGACTACCACAATGGGGCATGTGGTTGTCACTTATCCGGGCTTGCAACAACCCAAAATATATTGTGAGTTGGTTATTTCTTCCTATAAATTTTTAAATATTATGTTGAAGCGGTCAAGAAGTGTCACCCTTACCACGTGTTCTCTCATAATATGCACTTGTACCCTACCCCCTGCACCCAATCATTACCGTTGATACCTTCACCAAGTGGGGGGTCGATTTCATGGACTGCAACCTAGACTAGGTTGGGGGCCACCATCATATTATCATGGTCATAGATTATTTTAGTAAATGGGATGAGTCCATGCCTATTGTTAAATCCAATGGTGAGATTGTATCATTTTCCATATTCAATCAAATTAAAACACGGTTCAGAATCCTGAAGGAGATTATCATTGATCATGGTAGTCACTTATAGAATTAAATGATGACAGAGTTAGCATCCATACTGAGTTTTAAACACAATCATTTGTCACCATACTAACCCCACAAAAATGGACAATTAGAAGTCGTCAATAAATCTCTAAAGACCATTTTACAAAAAAAAATTGGACAAAGTAAATATAACTAGCACGTGATGCTTTACCCTACGCTATGGGTATACCAAACCATAGTAAGGACTTCCATCAATTTCTCACAATTTCAATTAGTCCATGCAGTGGATTCAATCCTTCGTATTGAATGTGAAACCCCTTCTCTTAAGTTTTCATTCAATCTCCTACCTAACATGACCAACCTCGAAGAACTCCTAATACACTTAGAGTATGTAGATGAGCAATGTCGAGATTCCATTGTAGCCATCGAGGAAAATAAACAATCTGTTAAGGTCCAGTAAGATAATTTTGTCCATGCCTGGAGGTACGTTGAAGGTGACTTGGTTCCTATCTATGACCAAGCTAAACAACCATTGGGGACATGAAAATTTAATCCCATGTGGCACGATCCTTACTTCATGGGACGTTTCCTTAAAAAAGGATCATATGAGTTAGAATATTATGAAGGGAATGTGTTGGACGAGCCCATAAATGGGATATACCTTAAAAGTTATTACACTTGAGCCTTCGATCTCAAGTGTGGCCTTTTTATACTAGTGTATGTTAGTGTATATATTACTCTCTTTATTATTTTGTGTCCTCGACTTTCTTATTGATTTTTCCCTTGGTTGGAAAATGTCAACAAAATATTCGGTGTTGTTAGGATTTGTAGATGGTGTCAGTCGTCATACTCAGAACATGGCTTTTATCTGCTAGGGTTATCTATTCATATGAGGGACAAATAGTGTATTCATGAGATGTTTGTCTATATCCATCAATGAATAATGTCATTGAGTATAGCGTCGTTATAGGTTTATTGAGAGACGCCATTTCACATGGTATTCGATATTTAAAAGTTTGTTCGGATTCCCAGTTAGTTGTGTGTCAATTAAATGGAATTTAACGGGTAAGATATCCTACATTACTCTGACGTTTCCTTCGAGTACGACTTTTGGAACGATATGTTGATTTTATTACTTACAATCATATACCTAGAATTTCTAATCATGTATCTGATGCATATTCCTACTTTGTGTTTATTATTCATGGCCACGAACAACTATTAGTTATATATCCGCATGTATTTGTAGAGTAATCCATATTGGAAACCATGTTTACATTGTCAATATGAATTTTAATATTCTCACAAGTGACTAGTTCATCCAATCGGGTCCTCACTACTCCATTTCTAGGAATTATAATGTATTTCTCCCACCACGATTGCTCCTCTAACCTCACACATTATGGGGCATTTGTTATAGAATTTTTTTCCAAACTCCATGCATCTTGATTTTATTTCCTTCCCTTTCCCTTTGCAGACTTAAGTTTCCCCTTTTTGTTTTTTCCAGAGTAAAAAAATCACAGTTTTGTACATATATGTGGGCCACATTTAGAAAAATCATGTATATGCAATTTGATCCATTACAACCCGTGTACACTGGGTCTTGTGCTCAAAATTAAAAAAAATATGTCTAGTTTCCATGCCATGTCATGGGATCCATGATCCTTGACCTTTCATATACTCGAAACACTCTGAATCGACCCTTCAATTCCATTTGGAGGATATAGATTGAGCCATATACAATACTTGAGGGAATTCATCATTGAGAGAAAATACACTTTGGATAAATTTTACTTTATATTGAGTCTGCATCCCTTTATCCTTGAAAGTATGAACTTCTTGTGTTCAACCCCCAAAATCTTCTTATCTTGAGAAGGCGAAACTCAATTACTCCTACTACTTGTGGGCTTGCCTTTGTGAAGGATTGAAGTGGTGAAGGCCCAACTGGAGGGACTTAGTTTCTCGGTTCCTATATGTGTCGTTACAAAAGTTTTTCACTGATGTACTTATGCTGATTAAATTAATAGAAATACTATTTTCTCATCCAATTATATATCACAAATATTTGTATTAATTTCCATGGGCGTATTTGTTATACATGTTAATGGATAATGCTAGTTTATGTGTTGGCGTTCTATATAATTTATATTTTCTTCTTTGTATTGGATGTTGGAAACAAGTTGTAGGCATCAAGATTTTGGTCATGAGCTCAACCATGGTCTTCTTGGGACATCCAGACGAGGTAGGATTTTAGCCTTCTCTTGTTATTATTTCTATTTATTAGGCATACTTGAGTTTAGATTTTGTTTTTGGGTGTTGTTCCGTATGTTTTGGTTTACCCCTTGCCATAGAAATTTTCCTTATAACACCTCCAAATATTTTAATTTTTTTATGAATAAAATAATCATAAAGAAATATTTGGTGAGTTGAAGAGTTGCAGAAATAAAGGTTGTTGAATCCCATAGGAAGATGTTTAAATGATCATCCAAGGGAATTATAAACTTACAAAGTAATCTGCAATTTTGTTTTACATTTGAAGGTAGAAAAGACTATGGAATTGATTATATATTACTTTCTTTTAAAGATCTAGACAAACATGAAGACTATGTGTCCTAATTTATCTATGAAGACTATGAAATCTATGTTTCCTAATTTATCTTTCCTACAACACAAACTCTAGTGTTTTGAAACAAAATTTATCTAGACATAAAATGTCCTTGGCTTGTTGGATGGTCCTACAAAACCCTATAATGCCTTGAAACTAAATTATGATGATGAAACTAAAATAATTTTCTTAAAACTCAATTCTACCGAAAAGAAACTAATTAGTAAAGAGTAAATTCAATATTTTCAAAATGAACCTGATCTATAGACCACTAAACAAAACAAAAATTTCTATTTCCAACCACAAGTTTATGGTATGTTGTTGAAAGGATAATCACAATAACGTAAATATTCTATCTAAAAAACTGAAAAAAACAACACAATGAAATACAAATGAAAATGAAAATATAAATACAAATGCACATTCACCAACAACTTCTTCAAGTGGGAAATTCTTGAAGAGGATTGGAAAATTCCTTCTTAAAGAACTTATATTATCTAAAAGTAATAACAATATTTTATTTCATTAACAAACTTCAAAATTACAATTTCAAATCTACATCTCTCTAACCCTAGTTGTATGTAGTTTAAAAACATTCCACTATTTACCCTAACTTGAGCTATAAATGAGCATATTTATACTAAAGAGGCCTTGGATTCCTCAAAAAGTGATAAGAAACTCCAACCTAAGTACTAACAATCTTACCACTAAAATCACTAACTTCATCTTCATCAATTATAATAGCTTGTTGGGGACTGAAATTCAAGGGTACACGATCCTCCTTCAACAGTCGAATAGATGGTCTCCTCTAGAGCTCTTCTCTCTTAATATTGGTAAAATTATTTTATGTTATATTGTGGAGTGTATGAACATTCCTTATATTCTCAATAAGGAGAGTTGTGGAGTTTTCACTTTTGTACCCCCTCCTTCCCTATTTAGATTACAGAGGAAAGTTAACTCTATGTGTCCTAATATATGCTAATTGCAGTGTTGTCACCCTTCTTAAACTAATGAAAGAATATATCCTATAGAATACAAGGGATGTTTTTACCCACTTGAACTTTCTCTTTGAGGTAACTAGGACAAGTGTTAGTGGTAGCACCAAATGCTGAGGAAAATAATTAAAATAACTTTTCTACATTAGTAGTGATCAAGGCTATTGAAAAAATCAATTCATAATAAACACATCAATGTTACAAACTCATCAATACGAAGGAAAACTCAAGAATGGTCATACAAAAGTTCATAAAATACCACCAAAAATAATCATAGTAAGTAATTAATCAACAAATTGTCAATTTACAAAATTGTTTAGTTCAAAAATTATGAAGCTCAATAATGGGAAAAAATCAATATTCTAGAGGATGAATGGCTATGAATGATGAAAAATATGGACCAATTTAGGGTCCCAATGATAATACTTGAGGTTTTATTAGTTGCAAACTTATAATTTTGATATTGAATATTCTCAATGAAAAATGCGAACAAAAGACTAGTTGTCCTATAATATTTTGCATCTCTCGTGTTGCTGAAACATTTTGGTCCAACCAAGGTTGAGCCCCTAGGTACTACATAAATAGAAATTGCAAGAGAATATTTTTCTCCTTTCTAATCTAGATCCAAAAAAAAATTGGAGGAAAACTATGACTTGTAAAACTAAAGAAAATGTTATGATTCCCCTGACATACTAGAATTCCTACCTTAAATGTTTTTACAAAAGATGATGTTTTCTATACAAGACATAAATTTTTTTGTTAATTGAATTGCAAATGGTAAATATAAGGACATTGAGGGAAACAAAGATTAAATATAAAAAATTGGACAGCCTATTAATGTCCCTAACATACACATGATTTTAAATTTAGCAATCAAGCAGGGATTCCCTAAACCTTGGACTCAAAGCATCATTGTACCTATTTTTAAAATTGGGGATAAAATTAATCCCTCTAATTATAATACATTTATGATTAGCCTCATTTCATCCAATATACATGGGAGTATTTTGGAAAGACGATAAGTATATATGGATAGAAAGCCATGGAAAAAGAGCTAAATGTAAGGTTGTTTTTGTTACCCCCCATTTATAGGGTAAACTAAGGAGATGATGTCTCAAGGATTTCAATTTGAATACATGGAGTGTTAAGAGAAATAATAGTAGACAGAGCCCCTCCTCTTACCACACATCACCATTAATCGATAACACAAATTTCCACCACATGAGCTTGGTTCACAGAGGAAAATAAGTATTTTTTTTATGAGGTATCAAGTCCAGTCTCATGGTAGGTGTCATTTTAATAATTGATGAATTTTAACTTGTTGCAAAGGGTCCTTTATTGATTTTGAAAAAATTTTCTTGGAAATTATGCCTTTTGCCTCATTTCACCTTGGTGGTTGACATGTTTTCCTAGTAAGTGGGTCACCTTCAGGGAAAAGGCTACTAGGGGTTATCATTGAAGGTCCATCATACCATTCCCATCCATACTTACCACCTTCTACACTTCATCATTTTCATTTCCTTATCTTTTAGGTTTACATACTTATTGACCCAAGAAGGGCTTGTAGCTCATTTCATCGGAAGACGGGGCTAAATGACCAGGGGTTTTTGTAAGGTAGCTATATAGGTAGTGGGGGGAGGGGGGGGCAAAGGGCCTATAGTGATAATAGTGGAGTCCATTCAATATAAGGTGGACTAAATCCACTATACTATTAAATAAGGCTCACTATGGTAGTTAGATATAATAAATGGGTAATTAAATATAATAAATGTAAGAGGACTTCTTAAAATGTTCTACTTCTAGAAGATTCCTCCTCTAGAATGTTCTTAGGTGATGGTAGAACTATATAAAGGGGTTCAAACAATGTAATGGGACATGAATAAAAATATTATATTTGGAGCGGTAGCTCAATAGGAGGATGCCCCCTTGAAGAGGCAAGTGTACAAGAGAGGATCCCTTCCATAATAGGATCCATTGTATGGTGTCTCCCTACCTCAAGGGTTTGGTAATAATAAAGTGTAATTTCTTCTATCTTTGTCTATGGATATACTGTGTATTCAATATTTGTGGTGATTATATTTGTATATCTATTCAGGTTCTTAACAAGTGGTCTCAGAGCACTTTCCTTGGCAGACATTGTGGGCAAATCTTTTTTTATTTTTGCAGATTTTTTTACGGAGAAGAAAAAGTGGGCCGTGACATTCCATAATGTTTCGGTATATTTCTGTGAAAAAATTGTAGAAACAGGCTATAGATATGATTTCCTCTCATAAACACACCCAAGTTGAAAAAACAAATCGTCTGAAATGGAGTCCGGGAAGTCAATATATTGAAGTTTGAAAATCTGCAATTTTTTTAGGGTTTTTTCCATGGACGACAGCACGATTTTTTTATTTTATTTTATTTTTTCTTTTAATTTATTTATTTAGAATATGGAGACAAAATTTGCCCAAACAAATTACAGATCTGATTTCCTCTCATGATTTCACCCAATTTCAAAAAACAAATCAGCTGAAACGGAGTCCGGGAAGTCAAGTTATGAGCATTTTAAATTCGACAGTTTTTCAGGGTTTTTCTGGGAAAAACCCTGATTTTCTGTTGTAACTTATTGTTCTATTTTTTGGGTTTTTTTCATGACGGTTGTGGGAATGAATATTTAATAGGGTACTCAAATGGCTATTTCCTCTCAAACCCTCAATGAAATTCTACAAATTACTGAAGCATTCAAATCTCAATTGTATGACACATTGGATGGCCTCACAAACGACCTCAATGATAGTTTTCGTAGTATTCAAAATTCATTGGATAGGATGCAGGAGAGATTTCTTATGGAGAACATTCGGGATGAATATAATAAAAAAATATATGCTTGGTATGATTTGGATGTTGATTTTGATGATTGGTATATGGATAGTTGTCATTTATGGGATGACAACCACTTCCATATTTTATTTGATGACTCTACTAGTCCACGTTCTGTAGAGAACATCAATGTCCCACGTCAAGAGCTAGTTATGATTATCAGCATCCATCTTGCATATTCTACAATGGTATTGTTCCTTCCAGATTCAACATTGACCCTTTCCCACTATGTGGCTATATATTCTTATTTGGATCCACATGATAGGTGTCAGTATTGGGAGCATCATTTTTAGTTGGTTATTGAGTCCCAATATCTTCCATGTGGAGTTCACATGAGCACTTGGACATGTGACCCTAGTTTAGAATGGTGGTTGGACTACTTCAGCATGGTGGCTTCCATTTATCAATGGGACCCTGGTTCTCCAGTCTACTTCAGCACTATGGTCCACACTTATCCATGGGACCCTGGTATATGGTTGTACATCAAGCAATGAGGACAATGCTTTCATAAGGGGGATGAAATGTAAGGTATATAGAGAGGTAGCGGGGGGGGTGGCAGAGGGCCCATAATGATAATAGTGGAGGCCATTCAATATAAGGTGGACTAGATCCACTATATTATTAAATAAGGCCCACTATGGTAGTTAGATATAATAAATGGGTAATTAGATATAATAAATGTAAGAGTACTTCTTAGAAGGTTCTACTTCTAGAAGATTCCTCCTCTA
>ML783712.1:109604-123260 GCA_009831015.1 Picea engelmannii
TGTATTTGGAGCGGTAGCTCAATAGGAGGATGCCCCCTCGAAGAGGCAAGTGAACAGGAGAGGATCCCTTCCATAATAGGATCCATTGTATGGTGTTTCCCTACCTCAAGGGTTTGGTAATAATAAAGTGTTGTTTCTTCTATCTTTCTCTATGGATCTATTGTGTATTCAGTATTTGTGGTGATTGTATTTCCAGATCTCGTATATGTACTAAACAATTTTGTATTTGGAAAAAGATAAAATCCATACATTACCCTCTATATTCTCACCCTAAGGTCTTGAGAGCAATCAAATGCTTATCCAAAAATTCAAGGAGCTGTAACAAGAAAAACACATAATTAAATAAATGTCCTCCTTATTGAGGGAATGCACCTTGCAATGTCTTTTACTTTCCTTTCACATGACACTTTGTGTATTCTAAGATTCAATTGGAATTGAAGTGATTCTTATTTTCCATTACACATAGCATTCAATGTTTTGGACCATAATAAATTGATGGAAAATAAAGGGCATGGGAAAATGTTGCATTGCAAATGAGGATGCAACACACCCTCTACAAAGGGACCTATAAATGAGACAATATGAGCCCTTGTATGTCAAGATACCTCATTCCCAAAAGTAACACCCCCATCCACCTCATAATCATTTACATGACTTAGAGAGGGTCCTCTTTGGAAACACGCCTTGACTTAGGGATTGACTTACCCAATAGGGCACCATGATAATCTTCCAATACTTAAATTTGGCAAGTTGTATAAGGTCTTTGAGGATTTGTTTATTTTGAAAAGGGGGGATTTGATGTAGATGTTTTCATGGTTTTTTTATTAAATATGGATTAATTGGAATGATATATGTGACTTGTGAACCATTGGAGGGTGTACTTGTTTGTCTTTGCAGGAACATCCCAGGTGAAATATTTTCCATGGAGGAACTAGGTCACTAGGACCTTCATAGGGGTTAGGAGCCCATAGGATGGATGATGTACCCCTACTCATGGCACACTTGGGAAGATGAAATTTTGATTTAGAGGAACTTGGACAACATGATATGATCACATTGAGGCCCCTTGCACCTGAACATTGACATTCGGAGGCCTAGAAAATCATATCCTATCCCTTTATGTCACCTTTCTTCATGGGGTTATGATGGGTTTTTTATGGTAATGTTGGTGATGTGATATGATTTTATGGCAAGAGATGCATGTATTGTCACCCTAGCACATGATGAGGTGACACGTGGCCTTTGGAGGTTTAATGACTTTCACCTAGAAGCTCAATGTCTATCTTGGAGGCCTAATGTCACCCTTTAGAGAATGACATCAACCTTTAGGGGTTTTAATTTAATGTTGTTTCATTTTTGCAAATTGTAAATATAAATTAGAGGGTCGACCCTCTTTCTATTTTGTTTTTGACTTGTAAAGTGGACAAATTAGGGTTAGATGACCTTGTATAAATAAAGGTCATTTCACTCTCATTTTATCATCATGTGGTTGAGAATCACATACTCTCTTGAACGAAATTTTCTCTCTACATGGGAAATTCTCTCTACATCTCTCTTGGTGTATTGTGCATGATTTTTTACTTTCTATTCGAATGAAGTCTATTGCTACCACTTTATGCTTATTTTATTGGAAATGTGGTGGAACATTATTGTTATGTAAGGGTTTTTGTATGTTATCTCTTTAACTAGGAAAGGAATTTATTCAATTGTGTTGTTTCTTCTTGTTTTTTAAGGTTAATATCGTTAAACCCTTGAAGGAGTATAATTTCATACACCCTCTATCATGATCTATCTTGTTTTCATTGAAAATGATATTTTGCAAAGGTTGCTACAAGGAGTAAAGGGCTTACACCCTTCTAGATTTACCTTGCTAAAGTTTGTTTTCTTTAGGGAGTAAAAAAGGCGTACACCCCTATAGAAGTAATAAACCCTGGATCCTAAACAAGAGACCCCATAATCCAACATATAAGGCACTAATTTGTTGGAATTGAAGATTGAATATTATGCATTCATAAACATGATATCGAGGAGTTTGAATTGTCTAAGTTTGGAATATGATTTTACATGCTTTAAGGTAATTTATGCACTAAGGGCATATTGAATAGCCAAGTTATGTCATTTTTGTTATGAATCTAATGTCATGACCAATAGGGATGCAGAAAAAACATCTTTATCTTACTCTTTTCTCACCTTTCAAGTAGTTTCAAGATTGAGTGGGCATCATGAGCTTGTCTAATGATCGTCTATTTTTTTGTTTTTTTTTCCTCTTTGAGAAAACAGATTCTTCTTCACCTTCATGATTGATTGCAGGTTATATTATCTTATTACCATTGATTTTGTATTATCTTAGATTATTACCATTACTTGAATATGGAAATTAGTACAAAACTAACTATCAATACATCTTCGTGGTATGAGTAATGTATCTAATTATGAGCTACCGATTACACTGGTTTGAATCTCTCATTGTGTAGGAGAAAATGATATTGCTTCCCATTAATTCCATAACATTCCATATTGTGAATCTCATCCTAGTACTAGAACAATGATCACTATAAGGAAGTAAGTCCATTGAATAGGGATACTACTAACCTCTTCCCTATTTGTCAAGTTACAATTAAAGGTTGTTGTATGAGCTATAACATAAGGTCATGAAGCAAACAACATGGTTGTTAACTACAAAGGGTAGTATATAATACGAACTAAAGGCATTATATTAACCTATAGTACAATAGGAATAGAGCCATTCCATTACTATGATATCAGTAATACAAGAACAACTTATCTTAAGGTTCAACAAGGTGATATCATGTTACCTATTTACCATAATCAATATGTATTGTGATATTAATCTTATATCTTATTAACTACATGGGATGTCACTAAAAAGAAATGGCACTAAGTATCAACAAGTATGTATTACACTTGTATGTGATTCCAATGCTTGTGTGAATACAAAGGATAATACATCACCATCTTCAACTAGTATCTTATCCAAAGGGTAATAAAACATTATCTTCAACTAAATGCTTGTGTAAATACAAAGGGTAATAGATCATTAACAAATGTGTTTCAAAGAGTATATACTCTTATCCAACACATATGGGTTTTACTTACTCTGATTAAGAGAGAGATAAAGAAATGGAATCGACTTCATATATTACCTGTATGAGCTATGTCAATATTACAATATAGTTAAGGGTGTAGAGTCTCAATCTAAGGTGTAAGAAACTGATCACAAGAATGAAGATGCAAGTTCAAATTGCATTTCTTCTATGAGATTTCCATTGTGTTCTTATCAGTTTTCTTGGGTATCATTAATTATGTTCTATTTATTGAGTCTTCGTACTTTTAAGCCCTTCTTTGTTGAAAATGGAAGCTAGCTTGAATTTTGAAGGAATCGTAATTGGTATCTCAATCCATCACATTGGAGTTAGATATTTGGATTTAAATTTGTTATTTCTTATCATTCTATAAATGAGACATTGACATGAAATGTTCATTGCTTGTGTCTTTTTGTTACAGTGAAAAGTACTATAAAATATTTTAGTTGTGGGAATAATTGCAGTGGATGTTTTCCCCATGTTTCAAGGTTTATTTCTATCTATTGTATGTGATATTTTGTAGAATTTAAAACTGTTCTTTCTTGTATCTTTGTAAATGAGGCTTTTACATGAAAAATTGATATCTTTTATCAATTTTTCTATCAATGCAAAGTGACTGTTACATATTAAGAATGTGCAAGCTAGGGTTTGACAGTCACAGTCTCAACAACGTTAAGAATGGCTACCAAAGGGGGTGGGAGTGGCACCCCATCATACAAGAAGGTACTGGTGGATAGGGGGAAAGGACCACGAGGTGTTGGTTTCAAAGAACCATTGACAAGAACCTCGGGATGAGGATCGGAAAAGAACCAGGAGAGAAACCAGGAAAAAATGGATCGTGTGGGTGAGGAAGCCAAATAAGCCCATAAGGTTTCGCAAGAACCAGCGAACCCTAGTGGGGCAGACGGGCACAACCCATGTAAAAGTAAAACAACAGTGATACCCAAGGTTATACTGGAACACCAACAAACACAACTATATCAAGACCATATGAAGAGGCATGCACTAATCTACAAGTTCACGGGGTTGTGGCCCATAGAAAGAACATTGTGCAACTAGATAAAATATCAATGGAAGCCAAGTGGAGAAGTGTAACTCCACCTGGGTTCGAAAGGATTATTCACAACATTATTCATGAACCTAGAGGATAGGGATAATGTCTTTGAGAGGGAGGCATACTTCCATGCCTCAACAGGGCTGTAAATGTGGTTGTGGAAGGAAAAATTCTCCCCATAGAAAGAAACCTTTAAAAATGTCCCAGTCTGGATGAGGTTTTACTCCTTACCACTAGATTATTGGATATCATCCACCTTTGAATAAATTGAGCACAAGCATGGAAAATATGTTAAGATATAAAAAGCAACCCTAAAAGGGAGATATACATCCTATGCAAGGTGGAAGAAAGGAAGGAAATCAAACAGCGTAGCCCTACAAGAACTAGGAGCCCTGTTGATAAATTCAGGTAAGATAAAAAATATCTTTCCCAACTCTCGCCACATGTTTAAGTGAGTATAATAACATGGAATATAAGAGGCCTAAATAGCTCATGAAAGAAAATAATACTTAAAAATAGACTAAGGAAGGAACAATCTGACCTCTATTTCATTCAAGAGACAAAATGCATTGTAAAAAAAATGAAAATGTATCAGCACCCCTACCTCAACAGGGTTTGGGTCACCTCCCGGTCTTTGGATCTTCCTATTTCCCTAAGCCTAAATGGCTCTCTAGTTCCCAGTGGAACCTTCAATTCATATAAAATTATAGGTCATTCTAGAAGTTACGCCTGCACGAACAAGCACTAGGCTCGAACCCCTACTCTGTGTGACCACTAGCGTGACCATTGACTTAGCCCAAATGGCTCTTCAAGTTTCACAATTTCATGTTTTGCAATTTCAATATTCCTGATGCGAGTCGACCTGACTCCTTTGATTCTCAAAACCTCGAAATGGGCTAACGGTCCTTAGTTCCTCCCTTATGATTTCACCATATGACCTCCAACCAAATCCTGGGGCCTCTCCTCCGAGCGCGTTGGGATTTCGCATTAATGTCTCTCTAGATATAACATTAATGTTCCATCATTTTGAAATTCACAATATCTTCAAAATGTGTGCTGGTGCATATCCAATTGTCCTACACTTGCGCTTTCTTGTGATGCTCCTCCATCATACTCCTTTGGCTAAAACAAATCATGGACGCCTGTCCATGAGCTCCTACACCATTATTCCATGTTTCTAGATATTTTCTTCACTTTCCCAACTAGCATATTCAATCGGGTTTCGCTTCCACTTTATCAAATATTCAAAATATGTCTTCCTCTGGGTCTTCTTACCAGCTATCTGATCAATGATCTTTTCCATCTGTTGATTTTCAACTACAGGCATCTGTTTGACCCACTAGAATTCTTTTTTATTCTCTTCCCAATATGATTCATCTTCTTTGTAAGGATAAATATCTGCTACATTGAATATGGGTGATATGCCCACATCATCTTCCAATTCTATCTCATAATCATTTTCCTCAAATTTTCTCAGAATCTTACACGACCCTATCTTTTTCATCTTCAACTTGTCATATGTTCCCCTTGGGAACCTTTATTTTCTTAGATGTGCTAAGACTATATATCTCACTTCAAACTGAATCTCTCTTCTGTGTTGATCTGCTCTGTGCTTATATTCCTAGTTGGAACTTTGCAACTTCTCTTTAATCTTACTGTGGATCTCCTGCATCTCTGTTGCAAAATATTCTGCTCTAGCACTCCTGAACTCATTTTTCTCTAAGTCTCTCAACTCAGATACTCCTCTTGGTTGCATTCCATACATTATCTGAAATGGGCTCTATCATGTGCTCCTATTAGGTGAGTCATTATATGAAAATTCCTCTTGCGACAGAATCTTATCCCACTGACTATGATGTTCAGCTACCAAACTCCTCAATAAGTCTCCCAAACTTCGATTTACTACCTGATTCTATCCATCTGTATGAGGGTGATATGTTGATCTAAAAGATAAACTCGTCTAAAACGACCAACAAATTTGGTGTCTTTGTCTAAAACAATACTCTTGGGTAAACCATGAAGTCGAACAACTTCTTTGAAAAACAGTTTTCAATGTGTGTTGCATCACTAGTTTTCTAACATGGAATAAAATGTGCCATTTTTGAGAATCTGTCGACCACCAAAAATATGGAATCAAAACCTCTTTGTTTTCTTGGCAATCCTAAGACAAAATCCATGCTTACCGTGTCCCACAACCTCTTTGGTACTAGAAATGGTTGATACAATCCTGTGTTCTGTCTTTTTCCCTTTCTGCGCTGGAAAATTCTACTTTCGTTGACAAATTTCTTGACATATATCCTCATAGAACTCTTTGGGATACACAACTGGCTTCCTTTCAATAGAAATCCATCCTGGAATAATTATTCAATCCATTGGATTCTGTCTCGTAGAAAAGGATTCTCACATGCTTCATAAGCATCCTTGAAATCTGAATCATTATTGTACATGTCCTTAAGGCTATCAAAACCGAATCTCTTCACACGAAACTCCTGCAGAATCAAACATTTCCTGCTCAATCAATCAACAACCTTGTTATCATTTCCAGAAATGTGCTTTATAACAAAAGTAAGGTTTTTCATAAATTCAACCCATTTTTCATCTTTCTGGTTCAATTTTTCTTGTTTGGTCACAAACTGTAAGGCCTGGTTGTTGTTATATAAAACAAAATCTTTTAGAACTAGGTAGTTCCTCCATTTCTTCAATGCTTATATGATTGCATAAAACTCTTTATCATACATGGAATAATTCCTTTTGGCATCATTCATCTTCTCCCTGAAGTATGCAACTGGCCTATTGTATTGACTCAAGACTGCTCCAATCACAAATCCACTTACGTCACATCTCACTCGAAATATCTTACTAAAATCTGGCAGAACCATAACTCGTTGTCCAGTTATCTTCTCCTTTAACAACTTGAAACTTTTCCCTGCTTCATCTATCCAATGAAAATATTTATGTCTTTTCTTGACTGTGTCCATCATTGATGCACAAATTCCACTAAAATTCCTGATGAACTTCCTATAAAAGCTAGCTAGTCCAAGGAAGCTTCTGAATTCAAAGATATTCCTTGGAGATGACGATTCTTCGATCTCTTTTAACTTTTGAGGATCCATCTTCAACTCATTCGAAGAGATATCGAACCCCAAATAAATGAGTTTAATATTCTTGAAAGATGTCTTCTTCATATTAATCAACAACTTCTCTTCATGTAACCTCCTCATAACTAGAGTTAAATGTCTCAAATGTTCTTCCTCAGTCTTATTGAAGATCAATATATCATCAAGATACACAATTACAAGCTTCTCACGGAAATATTTCAAGACTTCGTTCATCAATATCACGAAAGTACTTGGCACATTCGCCAAAGAAAATGACATGACAATCCATTCATACAACCCTTCATTCATCTTGAATGTTGTCTTCCACTCATCACCTTCCCTCACTCTAATCTGATGATATCCTCTCTTCAAATCAATTTTTGAAAAAAACTTTGCTCCACTCAAGAAATTCATCAAGTCACCCATCATGGGTAAAGGAAATCTACACCTGATGGTGATTTTGTTTATATCCCTTGAGTCTGTACACATCCTCCATCCACCATCCTTCTTCGGACTTAACACTATTGGCACAACACATGGACTCAAGATTTCTATGATCAACCCTTTGTCCATCAAATCTTTGACTTTTTTCTTCACCTCTTCATTCTCTTGTGGCGTCAATCTGTAGGCATCTTTGTTCGGTAAAATCGCTCTTGGTATAAGGTCAATGTGATGGATTATACTTCTAATGCGCGACAATGTTCAAGGTAAATCATCCACCACTATATCAGCAAAATTCTCTAGTAGTTCTTGAATTTATTCAGGTAGATCATCTATTGAGGTACTGGTCAAGAAGAATCTAGGTTTTCTCACCACAACAAACTACGTTTCTCCATTCTTCTTGACTTCGTCCATAAGTTCCTTCCCACTCATGAGAAGTATAGTATTTCTTGTTTCTTATTTCACCTTCATGTCTTCAATTAGAAACAACATATGTATCCTACCATTCTTTTCCAAGGTGTATGTGTTCTTTCTTCCATCATGAATACAATTCTTGTCATATTGCCAAGGCCTCCCCAACAAAATATGATACACATCCATGGGAAAAACATCACATAAGATCTCATCTCTGTATCCCCCTATCTTAAATTCAACTTAACATTGTTTAGTGACTGTTACCTGATGTCCTTTTTGTAACCACTAAACTTTGTAAGGTCTTGGATGTGAAATTATTTCCAATTCTAGCTTCTCCACCATTTTTGTGGATACTAGATTATTCCTCCTTCCACTGTCAACAATCACCTTATATACCCTATCCTTTCTTTTGAAAGAAGTTATGAACATACTGTTTCTTTGGACTGGATTCTCCATCTCTTTCTTTGGCTTCAAGATAATTTTCCTCATCATTAAGGATCTTTCGCCTTCTGCATCTTCTACCTCAAAAATTTTCCTTTTCTCTTGTGAAATGTTAACTTTGCCTCCTCCATCTCTTTTTCTATCAGGACATTAAAAATATCTGTGTTTGATCTTTCCACAAACAAAACACTTTATTTCACCTCCTATGACTCTTCCTCTTCCTTTGGCTTGAGGAAAAGTGTTCCTATCGGTATATTGTCCTCCTTGTGAGATTCCTCCCCTTTCTGGGTGGCTATGAGGTTTCCTTTCTTCATCCTTAGGATTATGTACTTTGTCTTGGGAAATTTCTTTGCCTCTGCTTGGACTTCTACCTCTACCCCTTTGACCTTGATTTTGGGCAAATTTTACTTATGACTTTGAAGTGATCCGATAAACATCTTCCACATTGTTTATTTTCACCATGATCATCTCATCTTGAATCTCATATCTCAAGATATTAATGTACCTAAAGACCCTTTCATCATCACTCTCATGATGACCAGCTCTAATGTTGAGTCTGTAAAATTCCTCGGTGTGTTCCTTCACTGTCATCCCTTTCTATCTCAAATTCTACATTTTTCAGAATAGATAAATCTTGTAATCTCTGGGTATGAATTTGGATTTCATCTTTGCTACCATCCTATCCCATCTTTTGATTCTTTGTTTTCCTTTGCAACACTTGTCTGCCTGCAGTTCCTCCCACCATAGTGTTGCATGCCCTTTCAGTCCACTAACAACATGCTTTACTTTTTTATCTTCTTCGATATCCTCATAGTCAAAGTATTTATCCAGAGATCTAAACCAATCTAGTAGTTCCTCAACATCTAAGTTTCCTTCATACATTAGGATGTCCATTTTTTGTCTGGCCCCTATTCTTGCAACAACTTTGAATAGATGTTCCTCTACAACAGTTTCGACTACAACTTCTTCTTTAGTTCTAGCTTCGTTTTCTCTTTCATCCTCACTGATATCTCCAGTATTAGGTGTTCACCTATGTGTTGTCTCCATAGCATCCAATCGAGCACAAAGTTCTCTCATTTCCCTTTCCACGGCTGGATCGGGCATGGGTCTCTCTTGACATCTCCTTGGTGGCTTTGTTTCAATTTGTCCATGAAAAATTCAATTCACAACTTCCCTTATGTCCTCTCTTGCCTACAAAAAACAATGATTGCAAGCTCTAATACCACCTGATGCAACACCCCTACCTCAGTAGGGTGTGCTTGACCTCCTGGTCTTTGGATCTTCCTAATTCCTTGAGACGAAATGGCTCTCTAGTTCCCACTAGAACCTTCAATGCATATAACACCACAAGTCCTTATAGAAGTTATGCTTGAATGAAAAACCACTAGGTGTGAACCCCTACTCTGTGTGACTACTAAATTATCCCAAATGGCTCTTCAAGTTTCATGATTTCAGGATTCTTATTGTGAGTCACCCCGCTCCTCCGATTCCTAAAACCTTGAAATGGACTAACTGTCCTTAGCTCCTCCCTTATGCTTTCACCATATGATCTCCATCCAAATCATGAGGCCTCTCCTCTAAGCTCTTTAGGATTTTGTGACTTACGAATTCACGATGCAAATCTTCTCCTTTTCCCGAAGTCTTAACTTGCGAATTCCACTCCGTAGATCAACAGTCCCGAGACTCCTAATATCTAACGGTCCATATTGCGTCAGGTTTTTGTGTATCAGGGATTCCCGAGTAGCAAGTTCCTCCACTCTCTCGACTCCTGAAATGTCGATATTTCAGAGTGCCCAATCAACGACTCTTGTTCCCCCAGATATAACGATTGCTAATCTTCTCAAGCTTATGAGTGTTGAAAGACACTCAGTCTTAACCTCCTTGTTGATCTACTAGATCCAATGGTCCATGGATATATGTGCTTCTCCTTCTGAGAAACACAACAGTCTGTTCAAGTTCTCAAAGACTCCTGGCCAAATAAATTGGTGCCCTTTCCTCCTAAGCTTGGTTTCTACGATGTGCCTTCGATGCTCATCCTTCCTTTGAACTTTCCAAGTCTCAATCCGTCCCGAGCTTGAATCTTGCTGCAAACTCAAAGATTCTAAGGGATTCTTTCACGCACTCCTTGCATCCTTCACGATAATATCTGATTATCTAAAATCTTCCAACTTTGGGCACTCCTTCCGACATTAGTTCCTCAACCACTCACCTATTTGAAAAAAAGTCTAAGACTTCAACCTATCTTGTGCACACCTTACACGGCTCCACCTTACACGGATCTGTGTTGTACTTTCGCTTCTAATTGTATAAGAACAACTCTATCTCTCTGATCTTTTCTGAGGTAAAAATCAGAATCTCGTCAACGCACTCCTTACAGACCTTCACTGCACTCTTTACAAGAATTCTCAGGAAGAGAAACAATTGAAGCTCATACTCTCCCTCTCATAGACTTCATACATTCAACATGAAATCATACACATAAAGAATTGAAACAAATGCATAACAGAGCATATAAGCAAATTGTAAACATACCATTCAATAGATGCAAACAACATAAATAAAAACACCATGAAATTGAGCCAAAGAATTCTTATATTAACTCAAGTTATTTTGTACATGGGTTCTATAGCAACAACTATCTGCCTATACAACTTCTACAATCTATGTTCTCCTATGCCCTCCTATTATTTTTTTGCCTCTATTCTTATGAATGAGAATAATGATACATTACATCTACGAGGGATCTTTTCTTGAGTCTTCCCTCCTACAACTCTAAGCTATCTTATCAAATTAAAATATCTACAACTACTTTACATTGATTACATTAATTGTCTACAACCAATAGATGACAGGAATTCTCAAGATCTGTGATACAATCCCCAAAAAATTTAAGAGAACTTATGTCTCTCCAGATATTACATTAATGTGCCATCGTTTTGAAATTCAAAATATCTTTAAAATGTGCATTGGTGTGTATCCAACTATCCTCTGCTTGCACTTTCTTACAATTCTCTTGCATCAAGAAACAATCAGTAAAAAACAATGAAGAAATTACAATATTTTGGTTGTCGAAGGCCAATAGATGGCAGGACGTATACTCACCTTATGAAACCCACAATCATTGAACCTACTAGCAGCCAAAGCCATGAGACACACACTCTCAATTAGCATGCAAATTATAGGTAACACCAAGGGTATTCTATGCACTAATGTGTATGGACCCCAGAGGCTAGAGGAGAAAATGAGAATGCTCGTAGACATAGAAAATCTAAAGGCTAGATCCCGCAACCTCCACTGGATATTGGCAGGGGACTTCAAAATAATCACAACACTTGTGGAGAAAAATGGGGGCACCAGGAGACTCGATAGATATGCATAGGATTTCTTAGCTTTCATTGATATAATGGAGATGGTAGACATCAGAACCAACAATGGCCATCTCACCTGGAATAACAAAAAAAGTAATCACTACCAAGTAGCTACAAGGCTAGATAGATTCCTGGTGTCAGAATCCATTATTTTGCAGGGAGTAACTTTAGATTGCATCATCCTTCCATGGGGGGTTTCAGACCATTGGCTAGTCCAATTGGAAGAAAACTTCCAAACCACTACGAAGAACAGACCTTTTAGATTTGAGAAATTTTGTATCAAACATCCCACCTTAAAGGAGAACATCAACCAATGGTGGTGGGAATAATTACCTGATCAAGGGACAAGGATGTTCAAATTTTATAAGAGACTCAAGCACATCAAACATAAACTCAATAAGTGGAACAAGGAAATATTTGGGAACATAAACCCCCCAAAAAAAAATATCGAGGATAGAATGAGGATCCTCCAGGAACTTTGCATAGACGAGGGTTACAAAGAGGATTGGAAAAGAGAATATATCCAGATGACCCAAGAATGGGAAGCAAGATGTCAACAGGAAGAAACTCTATGGCACCAAAATTCCAGAATCAAGAGGCTAAAGGAAGGGGAGTGGAATACCAATTTTTTTCATAGAACCACCATTGCAAGAAGAACCCACAACAAAATCCTGAAAATTAGGGATCAAGATGGGATTGAAAGAGAATCACAAAAGGATATTGAAAATACACTATTCAATTGCTTCCAGGAGATAGCCCAAGAACCCAACCAAGATAGAACTGAATCCATTCAAACACTAGTACATTTGGGTTAAATTTCAACGATGCGTTCAATGCAATTGCCACTTTATATTGTCGTGAGAATGACAAACAGTAGACCCCCTCAAACATCATTTCACATGATGTCGCTTTTTTTATATTAGAGATATCGTCTCTATTGCGACGTTTCATGCAGACATGTGTCATCTTGGATTTGAATTTCCAAACCCCAGATTTGACGTCGCTCTTTCCACCTCCCAGACGTCGCTCTTTCCACATCTTGGTCGTCGCTCTTACCACCTCCCAAACGTCACTCTTGCCACCTCCTAAACATTTCTCTTTCCACCTCCCAGACATTGCTCTTGCCACATCTTGGACGTCACTCTTTCCACCTCCTAAACATCACTCTTACCACCTCCTAGACGTCACTCTTTCCATGTCTTGGAGATGGAAAGAGCGACGTCTTGGAGGTGGCAAGAGAGACGTTTTGGAGGTGGCAAGAGCGACGTTTAGGAGGTTGCAAGAGAGACGTTTGTGTTGGTCACTATAATTGCTTAATTAATTTCAAACAACCAAGTGAAACATAAATTATCAACCCAAGGAAGTCTTTTGTTTCAAAGATAGTTGCGCACTATATATGCTCAATTCCAAAAGCACTTAGTGTTGTAGTAAGGAAATCATTCTATCTAACTTGCTGAAATGAACTGAAGCTCTGGATTGTATCACAGGAAAGAGATCTCCCTATTGCAATTCTTTATAGTTCAAATTAAGAATCCTGGATTACATTTTAAAATAACATTGCAATGGGTGAGAACAACTATCTTGTAATCAGAGAACAGGACCCTTACTCTCAAACAGAGACTCAGTACTAACACTCTTCATGAAAGCAATAATGCAGAAAACAATAAGCTCTATCTAACAGAGAACAAAGCTCTTAGTTCCTTCCTGTCTAAGCAGAAACCTTGGGCTTTACTTCT